>OX411548.1:23376025-23743525 GCA_948146395.1 Fragum whitleyi | reverse complement strand
GGAGATAGGTTCAGCCAATTATTCTTGTATGTTCTTCTGCGTTTTAGTGTAAAGTCTCTGCACCTCAATTATAACGATAAGTGCAGCTGTAATTGTGTAAGAGTAATTTGCCTGACAATCTCCAACCTACTTCTTAAACCTCGTAGCTACACTTTTCCCTGTTTTGTAGTTACGATAAATAAACGATTTACCGTAGACATGCAACGTTAATGTCACACCATTAGTTATGAGGTGTATGCGTCTAGTACATGTTTTGCCAGTCTAAATTGTTGTTTTTGCTTTTCCAAGTACGAATTCCTGGCTAACGTATTTTCCCACAGCCCCGCCAACCAAAAATGGTCTTAGAGGCACTAAGCTCCGGATATGGGGACCGCAATGTGTGATTCCAGGGCGGACCGGGAGTCCAAACCCCCTTCAGGTCCTTTCGGGAAAGGATATTGATATGATCAAATACGGAAATCCGAAAAATCAAAGAACCCTTTGACCAAGATGTCGTCACGACAACTTGCTCACCCACTGGAAAGTGTTAAAGGAAATGAGCCCGTGTGTGACATTTCCAACAATTTGAAATCTTAGAGAGGTACAAACATTGAAAAGCTTAGACAGCCACATACTGTAAATTTAAAGTGACCTGATGGTCTACAGATACTTTGAGACCTTATCTATCTACTAAACGCAAAGTGAAGACTCTGTTCAGACTGTGCGGGTGCACAGGCTGGCCAGAGTCTTTGCCTTGCGCATATTTGAAATTGTTGAAAATCTCACGCACAGGCTCAAATAATATTCTTGGTTTGACTCCACCCCGAGAAATCTAGTTATAATCATAATATTTCAATATTAGAATCATAAGAATATTATGCATATTTATTTGAGTGCCACCATTCACTAGAAAGTCATGGGAAGCCGCACTAGCCACCGCAATCCTTTCATTGCTTCATTTCGTTCTTTCAACGGAAAAATCTCTCGTTCCTGCATGTATTGTTTATCTTTGACTGCTTTTCGTATTAAGGAAGAAGACCGAAAATAGAAAATGGTACAAAAAAAAAAAAAAAAAAAAAAAACTTGTGATGGGTGATTATGCCTATTCCTCTTCTCGCAGTGATTTCTCTCCCGTTTGAGTTCGATTCATTCGTACAGTTGTAAACCTCTCTTTGATTGGCTGTTCCATCGGTGTGTTGAAATTAAGTTCACATTTAAAATATTGTGGAAAAGGGATAAAGCGCTTTTAACTCTTCAATATTCGGCTGTTTTGTGTCTTTTTCGGATTTTTTCTGCAACCAAATTCTTTTGTCTGGTAATTGATTCTTATAGCTTATAGTTCGTTCAGTCTGAATTTATACTCGTCGCATCGAACCCGTTTTTTTTTTTTTTTTTTTTTTTTCGTTCTATCCAAAATCATGTCGTCTTGTACTGAATCAATTATGGGCTGATAGATAAAATACTGATAGGTAATCACTTCGACCTAGCTCAGTATCCAAAAGTTTTTACCATATATGGGCATGAAAATGTAATGGCCTATTTATAGGCGTGATCAGTTTCGTACCAACAATCTAGAGTCACTTTGACCCTTAACTTCATGCTAAAATAAAATTAGATTGTTGAGGAAAAGATAAATAACATGAAGTCTTCATTTTAAAGTTCTTTGTACGTGCGAACATTACATCATTACCTTTTTATCTCACATGAAAGAAAAACATGCGGCCAGTGGCTCTAACCCGGGACTACTCTCTTACAATGCGAATGCTCTACCTACAATTAACGAAATCGTAAGATTGACTAGGTGAATGACTTTAGAATGAAATTGAATGATTTCGATGAGTGAAAGTAAAGGGAGGTAGTCCAATATCGCTAATTAGCTATATTTATCACATTCCTTTAATAAATTTTGCTTCTATAAATAGCTTTCTTATTTCTTCAAGAACCAATCATACTCTTAAACAATTTCAATTATATCAGTGAAAACGGGGTGTTCTACGTATATTTCTTTTTTAAATAAAGTTGTTGATCTTATCTTTTTCATTCATCTTCGATCGTTTTTGAATGGTTTGAGATGGTGTTTAGAATGAATGATTGGGACGCTGAGCAAGTGATTTTGACTGGTTTTCCCCAGAGTGCGTGTCAATTTCACAATGTTACTACTGAAGGACCTACTGAGCCAGGCCGGCTTTTGTATCCACTCATAAATATGTGTTAATTACACCTGTGCCAGTTGGCCCTTACTTGATAATTTTAAATAAAATAAAAAAAAAACAAAAGCTTGTGTAATTAGTTATTACGAGCTCCGAAAAGGTCGAGAGACAGATGTTTGATGTTCCGCTTTTTTGCCATGTATGTAAAACAAAATACATCATATATTATGAAACAACTGCATGTGTCATTATTGATTCATTTGTCGCATCGCGACGACATCGACGTGTTATTGCAAACCAAATGAGCCTGTGATTGGGATTTCAAACAATTTTAAATAACCGCAAAGCAAAGACTCGGGCCAGCCTGTGCATCCGCACAGTCTGACTAGAGTCTTTACTATGCGGTTGGTAGATAAATTAGATCTGAAAGTATCTGTAGACCATAAGATAACTTTAAATCTACAATATGTGGCTGTTTAAGTTTCTTAATGTCTGCCCCTCATGCACTATCTAAATTGTTGGAAATGTCACGCACAGGCTCAGGTGATAAAAGTATAATAACAATAGTTTTGTGTATGTCCCTCGACGGATTCTATCTTCAATTGCTTCCCTGTTGATAGAATGGTTATCATTAGAGCCTGTGCGTGACATTTCCAACAATTTCACATGTGCGTGAGGTAACTTTGTGTAAGTAGAGGGTTACCTAACTGTGTACAGATACGTTAAGGCCTTATCTATCTACAAATCGCATAGTGAAGACTCTGGTCAGACTGTTCGGGCGTACAGACTGGCCAGAGTCATTGCTTTGCCCACATTTGAAATTATTGGAAATGTCACGCACAAGCTCCATATAGACTATGACATTTTCTCATCATTTCGACATTCAAGTACTAAAGGTCGTGAGTGCCTAAACGACGGAAGGCCCATTAGCCCTTTTAGAACAGGGTTATCAAATTGGTTTTGTGTATGTACTTGGATCAGCATACTTCCGAAAAGAATCCATGATTTTAAAAAAAAAGTTATATCGTAGTTTGTGATTAAAATATGCTAACAATTTTTTTTTTATTTCTACGCTTCAATTAATTAGCTTTTGTCGCCTACCAAAATCAAATTTTAATGGCTCGGGATATGTTTCGAACCCTTAAGAAACCCGAGGTTTCTAAAATTTGTGACGTCTAAGTATTCTCTCAAGTTTACTGGACCATGACCGAAGAGGTGTTCAGAATCATGTTCCGTATTGAAAAAGAAAAAAAGTTCGCAAAACTTTCAATGAATTATACTCCGCTTTGCAAAGGAGTATAGTGCAAAGCGGGGTACTATTTAGATATGAGTCTGTGCGTGACATTTCCAACAATTTCATGTGTGCGTGACGACAGACATCAAGACCCCCAGACGTTCAGACAGTGCACTTACAATAGCTTGCGCTTGTTGGCAGAGGCTACACGCACGTAGCTATGTTTGCCTCCAAACACAGGGCTTAGTGGTCCACTGCATATGCACTGTTTACAAGCCCTGAATTCTCATGGGCATTACGCCGATGTCTATGGTATTGTTTGAAAAGGCAAAAAGAACAAAAGGCTCATGCAAGACAAACCGTCAAGCCGAGAGGGGCCATCTGGACAGTGCATATAAGTATCGATCCGGATCAGACGGCGCGAATTGTGCAATCTGATCAGGGTCTAAACGTCTCGAGTTTTGAAGATATCATGAATGAGGACTGTCCAATTAACCTTCCTATCTATCTAATTTTCGAAGTGCGACCTTTGGTAAATATCTTCAGGGAGTTAACCCGTAATGTAATAGTTCCACAACGTTTCGGAAGTAATGAACTTTAACAGTGTTAACTGAAGTTTCCTAATGATTTTCATTAGGAAACCTCGGTCAACATTGTGAAAGATCACGAATTCCCGACGAAATATTGCTGAACTATCTCGGGTCAACTTCCCAAAATGAAACATTTAAAGATATTTCAGATCTTCCGTTTTTGCGTGACGAGTCATTACTGTTAGAAAAAGCAAAGCATGTTTATCAAAATGCGAAAGATTGAAGATGTTGAGCAAAAACATTGCCTAGTATGTTGGACAAATCGTCTAGAAAAAAAGAAAAGATAAAAGCATACGATGCATAACAACTAACCCTTCTCCTACTGTTCCTGGTGTAGGTAAAGCTTTAGCAAACAGTATAGACTAAGATTAGAATATGATGCAGTCTGATCTAAGCTTACAATGCCTGATTTATACTCAATCATTGCGGATTTTGAATGTCCTAAAAATGGCAATCTGTTGATACAAAATTAACAATAGATGTTTGTAAAACATTAATGCCCCCCTCCCCCATAAAAGCAGGTTAATAGCCTTTTATTTGTCAATCAATAAAGGGCAATAGCTCACAAAACATGATGAGTAGAATTTTTATATTGTGCACTGCATTTCTCCTCAATGAGAACTATCCATATGTGAAGTGTCATGATTCTAGCTTGCATATTTTTTTAGATATACTCTGGACAAAAACGGTCTACGGACGGACGGACCGACCGACCGATCGACAAGTGCAAAGCAATATACTCCCTCTTCTTCGAAGGTGGGCGTAAAAATCAGTAGGATCAACTATGAAACTGTTTAAAATTACACCCGCTTTGCACGTGAACTTGCGTGCAAAGCAGAGTATAATTTGCCATGTACAGCCATGTTTACCGTTTTGTCATCCTGAACCTATGGTAGGGTTAATAACATGCTCGCCACATTTATGCATGGCTGTACAATTCGTTGATTATACACAGTAATGCATGGGATACTTCATGGTAAGTATTGTTGTACTTCACCGACAAACAATTCCATATTCCCGTAGGTTTACCAGGAAAAACCCCATTACCTATAACTTGGTAGCACCATTTAAATATATCACTGGTATGCGTTATAACACCCTCGTGCAACGCACGTACATACTACAGATCATGTGATATTGATTGATGTACAGAAACACCAAGTTTATGTGGTAGATATATCCGATGATCTTAGTCGAATCAAATTGACTGATCTGAGTCTTAATATTGCGCACTAATGAAATTGATGGAAATGAAACGCACGTGGTCATTAATGACTCGTTTTTTTTTTTGTTTGATTTTTTTCGTTGTTTGTTTGTTTGTTTGATTGCTTCGGGAAATTTATTTGATAAGTGTGTATATAAAATCCTTTTCTTCAATCTTTTTCTTTTAGATGAGTCAGTGCAAAAACTAATATAAGTGCCTATAAAATAACAAAGCCACTTACAATGGTTTTGCGCTTATACTCGATTTACATTTATTACGCTGTTTAATGAAAATTAATATTTATTTGCAAAATGTTTTTAATTTATTCACAGACTTGTCCAAATCTTTCAGTTGCGCACATCTGAAATTGTTGGAAACGTTTTCGCAAAAGCTCATAATTTAATAAGAGTATTACACGACAAAAGTTTACCTGATAATGTAATATATACATTGATTATTTAAAGTACAAAATGAGCCTTAGTGTGACATATGCAGCAATTTCATGTGGCACAAGCATGGAGCAGTCTGGGCCGGAACACAGTGCTGAAAGAGCATTTGTTAACTGACAAAAGCAAGGTTAAGACCTCACCAATCTTCATAAGCAGGGCTTACTCTGCCCTTAGCCAATTTAGCCATTGGCTAAAATTCTGAAAAATTGGCTAAAAGAAAAATCAATTGGCTAAAATGCTTGCAAAGGGTGGTTATCATTTTGTAGAGTCCGTAAATATATAGAAAAGAGAAATTAAAAGTGTTAAGACCATTGTTTAACAACAAATTGAAATGAGAGATAATCCTTCACACCTTTGATTGGCCTATTGACAGTTAAAAGATAGTTGGTTACTAGGCAATTAGACCATGCCTTCTTTTAATTGATGCTCTCTAAAGGCTATTATATCCAGATTTGATTGCAAAAATCTTAAAATGTCAATATTCTTTTGGCATTCTTCAGTCAAATCATGGTTTTGAAATGAACTTAGAGAAAATTCGAATCTGCAATTTATTGACTTTAGTTGCTGTTGTCAAAAAGGGTATGATGACACTCCTGTCTGCTTTTTTAGCCAAGTGAAAACAGCACTATTTGACAATTTCTTTTTTTTAACTGCCCAAGGCTTCTTATTTTTTTACATTTTGTAACGGTAGATGATCATTGGATAAATATTTTTAATTCAAATGTAATTAATTAAGTTAATGTTTCGTGAAAAAATATTACAAAAAAGAATATTTCAAGTTTCTTACAACTTGGGAGAATAAGATGGCTACCATGAAGTCACTTTGGCTAGGTTGTAGGAAAAAACCCCACAGGGACAAAACCCCACAACCAAAATTTTATAGAGTGGACAAAACCCCACACCAATCATTTTTGACAGTGGACAAAACCCCACACCATCCATTTTTGACAGTGGACAAAACCCCACACCTCCATTATTTTTAGAGATACCAATACCCCATTCTATTGATTACTTACATATCTGGTTATAAATTCTAAACAGAAAGTACAATTCATAATGATCTTTCATTTTGGGCATTGACATTAATTGGCCTAACGACTAGTCTACTTCAAGATGGCTCTTCAAAATACAGAATATTAAAGTGATTTCTACCTAATTTTCCTAACATTAAACACATAAAGGTATAATTGATTGTTTCAAATGCCATTTATTATTATGGCTGAGACATTCATGTGATGTTATGGACAGGTCATTTGCTCTACAACCATGTTGAAGACTACACTAAAAGGTTGAAAATCTTTGCAGCTTGTAGAGACTTACTATGCACAGAAACTGGGTCAACAATTTTATTCAACATTTGCATTTTACACCTTTCTTCTTGTTCTAATTAATAGTTTTGACATCAAATTAATGTGATTGCGCATAAACCAATTAATGGTGTTAAATAGAAAAGACATAAATTATACCTAAAATGGTTATTATTTATAAGCATGGAGACTTGTGTTGATCATTATGCACCTTTTATGATATTTGTCATATTGAAAACAGATTATGAGTAATTAAGACAAACATGACCATTTCTTTGAATAACTTGACTAACTGATAATTTGATTTATTTTCCCAACCTATTAATGTCAATAATAACTTCAAAGAATTGTATAATCATAAAGTTTATTAATGGATGTGCAACATAACCTGATATAATTTAATCCACTAAAGTACAAACAATTTGCGCAATGTCTATTAGTATAAAATGTAGTTTAGATGGTTTCATAGATATATTTAAAAATGAAGTTTTCCATTTATTCCTTCCCATGCTGTTCATTGTAGTTCAGCAGTATAATCTTTAGGATCTGCTTTTTGTTTGAAACAGAGTTTAGATTTAACAAGGAAAGAGTTGAATGATTAGCATCTATAACAAAATTACCTAGTACATTTGTAAATGATGAATACAAAATATTTACACAGAGTAATTTTCTTGCTCTAAGAAAGTTAACATCAGAGAAAACTTCAGTAATTAAATGATACATAATATAAATTTAAGATATCAGGCTAAAGTATTTGCAAATTTAATGTATACATTTTATGCATTTAAGAACATTTTTAGGCAGGAATGGGGTATTGTTCACTGTTTTACCATAAATGAAGTGTGGGGTTTTGTCCACTGTCAAAAATGGATGGTGTGGGGTTTTGTCCACTGCCAAAAATGGATGGTGTGGGGTTTTGTCCACTCTATAAAATTTTGGTTGTGGGGTTTTGTCCCTGTGGGGTTTTGTCCGTATACCCTTTGGCTAAAATATTTTCAAATTGGCTAAAAGTTTGGCTAAAAGAAATTTTGACCCAGGGTAAGCCCTGATAAGGAATAGTGAAGACGATGGCCAGACTGTGCATGTGCTATGAGCACGATGATATCAAATCGATGGTAATATCACGCACTGGCTCTAATTATCGACCCAAAATGCCCGGCTATTACCAGGCCACTACCAAGTTATCTTGGTGGTACTATAGACCTTCTCTGAATACCGATTTCTAAGAAATAACAAAGATGCCAATTAGCTGAGATTTCCGTCTACACTGGAAACTATCATTACTAATTACTGCTCACTTAATGTGTACGAAATTTTGGGAAATATCTACTGCAACTGTAGAAAAGATGGGACATTCTGCAACTGCTATTTCCCGGAGATATGGAATCCCGCGTAGTGAGATGGGATGTGCAGCTGGAGGCTAGCTAAACCGGTTTGTGTGGTAGTTCTAATGTGAGGAAGACCAGGAACCCATGATAATGAGCTCCAGTCGCCGCGATATGACTGAACTTGAACTCTTTTTGAGTGACCGGTCAACACCACCACCCCCCTTGAACTTTGACATGCGAAATTACATGTAGAGAGTTCTTTTTCAAAAATCATCTTGACTGTTGATTCTTTTATGCGGCACAGCACGGTTATAGGCTTAAGGTAGTGGACCCGTAATAGTTCCGCCACGTTTAAGAAATAATGAACTTTAACAGAGTTAACCGAGATTTCCTAATGGTTATCATTAGGAAACCTCCGTTAACACTGTGAATGATCATATTTTCCGAAATGTTGCGGAACCATTACGGATCCACTACCTTAATACAGAACGTTGCTTCCAAATAAATATCGATTTACCAATCAAAACACTCAATAATTATGAGATTACTGCCAATCTTAAACTGATAGCTTGCTTTCTGGGAGACTAGTATCAATAGATCTAGGGGAAGTAACCCAGTCTACTGTCGATCTCAGACCATCGCAGACTTTTTCGTTGGTGGGCGACTTAAACTTCGGTGTCGTAAGTTACGAATTTTTGGACGTCCCCATATATTTCAATTTTTCATGTCTGTGTCATGACGGAGAGCAAGAGGCGGGGCCGACGATCCATCGAATGCTGGGACCCGTTTACTAAACTTCTTACGAAAAAAATGATCGTTAGTCAAAATCACCAATCGTGCCTGGTGTTTTCATTCATTGTTAGATTCTGCCTTGTAAAATCTCATTGGAATCGTCTTTAGAGGACGATTCCAATGAGATTTTACAAGGCAGAATTCCATATTTAGTTACTACTGTAGAAGCAAATCTAATTTTTTGACTTGAGCAAAAAAAAAAAAAAAAAAAAAAAAAAAAGAAGATCGTAAGATGTTTAGTAAAACAGGCCCCGGTCTTCATCTGTCATCAGTCGGTCTATGATGCACTCGGTTAGGCCGATCCTCGATATTCGTTTCCGGCATTGACCGCGACAAATCCTTTTGTGAAATTAGGCCTAACTAGCTGCCTGTGGACAAAGCGGTAAAAGATATAAATACCCTTTTTAACCTTCACGCATTTATATATTGGTGACCCGTCACGCGAAAACGGACCATCTGGGAACTCTGTAAAAAAAATCATTTTCACGTTTTTTTTTCCAACTCGATCGTTCACTGACTGAACTTGCGTGTGACTGTTTGTCAGACTTACTGTCCAAAGGTTGAAGCCATACCCTGAATTAGAATCTGTTATTTTTCTCAAAACAGTAGACCTGTCTGGCAGATTTCAAATTCCGAACTCCAGAAATGATCCGCGGATGGCTACCATTCAGCCTACCTAAGTGTACTCTCTCAGGAGTCTCTCTCTCTCTCTGATGGTACATCATAAAGATTGAAAGGTTGAATTATGCTCCTGTTCACAAGAAAAACTTTTCGTCATACTGACATCTTAAAAGTCTGGGCTGTTTATACATTTGCTTGAAGCCTTCAGCATTCATCAATTCCAACACAGCCGTTTTCATGGATTCGTGGTTTGCATTTTTTTAACTTTGCGATTGGATTCTTTGTACTTTGATGTAAAAGTTGCTTCCCTTGAAAAATAAAAATGGCGTGTTGTCAAGAACGCTTTTCAAAATTATTTTTGATTTCTATCCTGACAATGGTTCATATCTCACATGAAAAGGGTATTTACTTTATGGAAAATAATGTTATTCCAATCTTTTTCTGTAAATAGCCATTCCCTGCCTATGACCAGCAACTGTTTTGCATAGGTTCTGTCGTACCCAAGCAAGATCGAACCACGGAGTTGCATACATGTGATATTTCCATGGGCTCTAATAGGGAGATTAAGACCTTTTCGTAGGGAGATTGGGTCTCAAATATGGCGCTCTGGCTAAAAATGGAGTTTTCGCAATGCAGGTCTACACTATAAACTGACTATAATACCTTCCATAAAAGTTTCTTTTCTTTATTTTTTTACTAAAAGAAGGTTATCATTTTATTTATTTTGATAGAAGATAGTAATGCTACATAATTTGGTCTTATAATTTCAGAGAAATGGATGTTACAAATTCATGTTTTAGTTCTATGCAAATTTCAGGATCCCACAATTAAGGTGTTTTTCATTTTTTTTTTTTTTGTAGATAATCAGTAGAAAAAATATCTATCCAAATTAAAAGATGTAGGCCTTGCTAATTAGGAAGAGACTGTTAAAAATTTTCTTCATTGCTTTGAGAAATCTAGAAACCCAAAACACGAGGCATATTTTTAATGGAGAGAACTCTCAAGGGGTTTGGTAGTGAAGAACTAGGTATTACTGCATTTATGCAATTTACTGTTTTATGCAAAGTATGAAATTCTAGGCCTTGTAATTGGATAGGTTTTATTTCACTCTGTTACCATGGCAACCAGAGTTCTCCATGATTTACAATATTCTGTGAAATATGAAAAGGCATTGCCATAAGGATCATTTTTGTGTAGATTGTGTATGCAATCTGATGACTAGATTAGGTTATTTTTATGATTGTTGACGGATGGATGCATGGATGGGCGGACAAAGAGACAAACCAATCAATCGTAACATGCACTTACTGCTACTGAACTACGCTAAAAATAAATGGTTTTGGTAGGAAATTGACGATAAACGTTGAAATTAAGGACATCATATTCCGAGTTCGCTGACGTTAAAGACGAACACGGTAGAAAACGGAAGGTGAAAGAGCTACCTCTGCAAATTAATCCTTGTTGATTAGCTTAATGAGAAGCTCTGTGTCAGCAGTAAAGAGCCAGTCCACAATTTTCTATTTTCTAATCTGTAACATTTGTGTTGACAAATAACTTGATTTTATCATTCGATTTCAATTTCGAGAAAGACAGTTGCTGATTTATAAATTGTGTGTAAAGTCTGAAAACGACCCCAGTGAGGATCCGGTGAAATCACCGTGGCATTTAAAAATCGAATGTCCGATGTTTCTTTAATTTCAATATCAATAATTAAATTTGAATGACAATTTGAGAACGCATAAAACAGTTTTTACTTTTTGTAACTTTGATAGATCTACTAAATAAGCATCTTCGTCGATATAAAAGTATGACCGCTTCTTGTTTTACTTAATTATGCTTACGACACGAGGGTTTTTCTGCAATGCCGCATAATTTTACCAAGGTCGTGTGACGCGTCGCTCCGCACATTATGTTCGACCTTTTCCTTCATGTCGCTAATCGCGTAGAGTGTAAATTTTTCGTGGCTTTTTGGAAAAAGGATATTTACTTACGGCGGAAATTTACTAGTATCGGGGACTCTTAATATACAAGGGTCCGTAGTTGTACCCACTATATTTTTTTAAGTAATATTTAGTAACAACATTTCACTCGGTTTAGATCCTATTTCTAAGAAAGGTCAACATTGCTGATTGTCATAATTTGTTTCGTATACAGTGTGAAGGGTGATAGGTACAGTAGCACCCGTTTGTCGGCAATAGTTGATCTACCTGACGACTATAAAAGATGACACTTCTAGACAGATAAACAACGCTTTACCCGATATTAGATTTCTCACTCGTCATTCAAGCATTCAGACCAACGATTTTGCATTTTTTGCTCCCTGATTTTTTTTTCAGGCTCAAATTTCTCCAGGTCGGGAGAAATGGTCTCCCGATCGTGAGAGCGGGAGGAAGGGTAAAATATCGGGAGAATACGCAGAGATCGGGAGATATCACATGTCTGGAGTTGAGGCATGTTCCTGGTCTCCGGTTAAGGATCCTTGACGTTGAATAGAAAATTCTTGATTATTTTATATGTGTTTCTTGCTTCATTGCTTAACCATCTGCAAGCAAATTATGGTATATTTGTTTTAAATAAAAACTGAGTTTGCGTTATAAAACTTTATATACAAAAAGGTGCAGTGTTCCACACTAATAACTTTAGTGACTGACGTAGGGAAGACTCATGACCAGGTGCACAGTTAGCTCAGTTGGTAGAGCGCCGTGCTAGTGTTCCAGGGGTCATGGGTTTGAGTCCCATGTCCTGCACAACTTTTTCTCTATAGTTACTTCAATGGTGTCAAAAGTAAATGGAGAACGCTGGGTTTAGCCATTTTGGGAGCGGTATGGGACTGGCTCATATTGGCTTAAAAGGAAGGAGTGTAGTGACTGATGTTGGGTAGACACATGACCAGGTGCCCAGTTTGCTCAGTTGGTAGAGCGCAGTGCTAGTGTTCCGGGTGTCGTGGGTTTGAGTCCCATGTCGGGCACAACTTTTTCTCTATAGTTACTTCACAACCTTTAGCCACCAGCCTTAAGGACCTGTAAGCCCTAAATATTACAGCCCCCTCCCCCTCCTTGATTAAAACAGGTCTACATCTAAAGCAGGGACTCCCAAACTCAAAGGGAGTACCCATAAGATTGCAATGATTGAGGCCTTTGGACCCTATTTTGTCAATATGCAGTTCTTAAACCCTGTTCTCTGACCTTCACCGGTCTCAGGCCCAAAGACTGGTTTATTGTCAACATCTAAATTTGTTGTGTTATTGTCTCCTGTTCTTTTTTTCAGGTTATGCACCAGTCTTGAAAGATTTTCCTACTGCAATATTTCAGAGACATTTAAAAGTCTCCAGACACCATCCAGTCTGTGTTGTATTCAGAAAACCTGGAGGTAAAATTGTTCATTTTGTCAAAGGGCCAACTTATTTCTCGTCCCGAACGGGTCTTGTTTTTCAGCAGGTCCACAATAAGGAACCAGCTCTATGTTCTGGCTGACAAGATGTTTCAAACCATTTTCAAATTAAACCTGTTTTGCTCGCATGTGCATGCACAAAGCGGGGTATAATTTAAAAAAGGTATGCAACATCTTGTCAGCCAGATCTAGACTGACTTTACCCCCAGGCCCTTCTTATCTGGACCCCTGGGGTACTATAGCATCATGTAAATATATGTAATATTTTGTCTTGATATGCCCAGGGTCAAGGTCACACCTGAGGGTCAAATGGATAATAGTTAAAAAAAGTGTTTGAGAGGGCATATTTGTTTGTGACACATTTCTGGTAATAATATATGACATGTCACAGATTATGATAAGCTTCTATTTAGATTAAACAACAACAACATCAACAACAAAATACAATGTATTAAATAGTATAAAGTCTGTTTCCTTTTTCAGGTGTTGGTTCAAAGTTAGAAAAGACTGTGCATGACCTATGGAAGGACAAAAGAATTGGTTCAAATTACACGGCTTGGGAATTTGGGTCTTTTGATGTACAAAAGGTATGCAATTGTATTAAAGGAATGTTTTAAATACACTGAGGAGTGAAATATACCACATTTTAGACTACACTGATACAATAAGAAGAAGCATAGCACTTTGGGCAATTAATTATCATTTCAATATGTTCAAAATAGCCTAGCTCTATTTTTGAACAATAAATCGAATTTTATCATGCAATGAAGCATGTATTTACCTAATACTTCCAGTGTCTGATAACATATCATGATATCAGTCAGTCTATT
The DNA here is from genome assembly GCA_948146395.1 of Fragum whitleyi. Taxonomy (NCBI): domain Eukaryota; kingdom Metazoa; phylum Mollusca; class Bivalvia; order Cardiida; family Cardiidae; genus Fragum; species Fragum whitleyi. The sequence goes on along the minus strand of OX411548.1, from coordinate 23,729,651 downwards.
TCTAAAAACAATTTGCATACACTTTCACCTGAATTTCTTTGATTTTTGAGGGTATATAATATAATTATGCGCTGAAAAATGATTGCATGATAAATAGAATAACATGTAAGTGTCTTAGAATATCAATGTTATCCGGTCTTGGCTGCAAGAAATTATCATGACTTGGCAAAGCCTTGTCATGATAAATTCTCCCAACCCCATCCAGAAAACATTGGTATTTTTAATTTTATACTTATTTATTTAGGTCGATTCTGACAAAAGCTTAAGCTTATAGAATCACTCTCGAACACTCAATCCTGATGTTTTCACATCCCTGAGAGATAGGCAATTTTACAGCTGGGAGAACTGGGGCTGGCTATTAAGTGTTTTGTCTATAAACACACCCAGTGACAGTGGGGCTCAAACCACTGACCTCCAGGTCACAGATAGAGTGCATTTACCACTAGGCCACCGAGGCATTGGTATTTTAAGACACTAACATGTTATTCACTATATAGTAGTCACCTTGTCACCATCTGTGTATATCTAGATGTTGGATAATTGATAAACTTTAACCATGTTCATTTTCAATTGTTAGAGATGTTTCTTGAAAGTTTGCATATTGTGTATTCCATTTTTGTCTTGGATTTTTTCTCAATCAAGTTGATGCAGCAGAGCCTGGCATCTGCGGACTTACTTTTGTTATTACTTGCCGTAATATTAGCTGTTAATAGTATATGACATTTGACTCTGCACTGTGAATATTATATCATGATAAAGGTTTGCACATTGCATTCTATCAAATCTTGGTTTGGTATTGAGTCTATCCTCAAGTTGTTACACTGTTCACAAAAAGATATTTCAAAGTAAGGTTTCATTTGTCAGATATACTCATTAATTCAGAAGGGATATTCCCTATTATTATGACTAATTAATGGAAATCTCCAAGACCTTCATGCATAAATCAATGGCACAGCGCAAAACAGTTGTAATTGCCAATATGTTTATTGGTAATTACAACTGTTATGTGCTGAGCCATCCAAATATTGTAAATATTCTATCTTTTCAGGAAAGACTGCCACCCCAGACTAAAACACCTGGCAAATTACCCTCTGTAAGATGTTATCTTGGTGAAACATCAGCATATAATTACATAGGAAAGGCCAGAAAGGATGGTGTTGACCAGTGGCTGCAGCATCTGGTAATTATTACACTAAGCATAATGGCTGAGTGACATAGGCACTCGACTTGGGACCTGAAAATCTGTGGTTCAAGCTCCACTATAGCTTGGTTGTGTTAATGTGTTAACTTTTGACAGCCAGCCTCAGTAGACCCAGCAGCAGAATTGAATTGGATTGAGTGTTTGAGAGCAATTCCATATGCCTTACCTTTTGTCCCATTCAACCCAAAGTAAAGTAATATAGACCAAAAAATCAGTGTTTTAGACCAGAGGGAGTTATGAATAAAAAACAGGAATAATTTATTTTATATTCTAAAATGACAAATATTTTAGTATTCCTTTGGAAATTATTGCCATGATTCCACTCCTATGACAACATAGGATACATTTTACTTGATAAATCATGCTCTTCCTTTTTAGCTTGGCTATTTATAGAATAGGGGGGCTTACTTCCATGTTTAAGGTTTTACATGGAACTATTGTATATGTCTGTTTCCACAAATGCTATTGCTCTGAAACTTTGCACATGCTTCTGTGACCATAATGATATAATCTTAATCCCTAGACAAAGTATCATAACGTCATATAGTTTAGTTGAATTTTAACCCTTTTCAGACTTAGAAGTCTAGGTTAATTTTTATGTGCAACTGTTGACCATCTGTAATATCTCTGTTTATATGAAAGCTAAACAAAAACTGAAACACATTGAATTTAAGCATAAAATGTTGAAATATAAGTGAACAAGCACAACTTAAATTGTTATTCAATATGCACACTTTTTATATGCCAACGAAAGAGGTCATATTTTGGTAACTTCTCTGTCTATTGGTCCATCTGTCTGTTCTTCTATAGGTCTTAAAGTCCAATTCATGTTAACACAGCTCCTCCCTCAATTAAGGACAGATTTGCATGAAACTTTCACAGAATCTTCCCTATCATGTGACCATGGGCCTATTGTGGAGAATTTTTGATACTATGCTGCTTTACTAAAAAAAAGAGTCTTTGTTGAAAAAAATCCCTTTAGTGGCATATATTGTGGCTCTGACACTCTTGATGATTAGTGCTTTTGAAGAACAAAAAGTAAAACACATTATATTCAAGAACAAATACTGAAACTTATGGAATAAATGTGTTGCAGAGACTGTATAAACTGAAGAGGTTCATGGCAAATGAACTAAGATTTATTTGATTTTAACCTAACCTTATTTTCTGTACATTTGCTTTTTAGGCTTCCCTGCATATTGAACATAGCCAGGAAGTGACCCCAGAGTTGTCACAAAGTTTACAGAAAAAGTTTAAAATTCTTCTGATAGTGTTCCCTGATGGCCCCAGACATCATGAAGTTGAGGACATGGTTTATGAGGTTTGTTGATAACATCTATCACAACATTTAACCCTGTACTGTAAGACTAAATTTTAGATGCAGATGACGATTTTTAGGTGATGAAATTTTGAACATCCTTGAGTTTTTAGGAAGAAAATTATGGAAATTCACATGATCTTCTAAATTCTGTGAAGATTTTCCTGATTGACCCAAATGATGAATTGGAGGACATGGTTTATGAGGTTTGTTTGTAACATTTACAACAATAAACCTATTACTAGACTAAAAAATAGACGATTTTTAGTTGATGAAATTTTGAAGATTCTTGTCTTTTGGGGAAGAAAACGGTAGAAATTCCATACAGTGTTAAGAATTCTAGATCTATGTTAAGTATTTCCTGATTGACCCAGAACATTAGTTAGAGGACTTTAGTTTATAAGGTTTGTTGATAACATTCAAATCTGTAAAGCATTCCAATGTGTCAGCTCGAAACTATTGTAAGTGCCTATATATTAATAGGCACTTACAATAGTGTTGTGCTGATCCAATGATTTATAATTGCTAGCCTATTACTTGCGGACAAAATTTTTATTCGTCTGAAATTCAAGGTGTTATAGACAACTTTTTTGAATTGATAAAATTTTCAAACATCCTCATCTCTTGGGAAAATAATTTCAAAGTTCACAGAAAAAGTTAAAAAATTTTGTTGGTAGTGTTTCTGGTTCGACCAAGACATCATGAAGTAGAGGACATACTCTATGAGGTTTGTATAATATTTGGTAAGGAAAAGGGAGACAAATCTTCACTTCACCAAGCAAATCTAATTAAGTGCTACACAATTATCTTTCTTTGATATGTCATTTATAGCTTTTCTTTAATCCTGTTGATCAAACAAGAAAACAAAGGTAATGAAAAAAATGAAAAATAAGATAATGTATGGACAATGATTGAAAAAAATTGTCTGAGGCTTAAAGCAACTTCTTTTGTACATTAGTGGATGAAGCTTATAATGACTGAAATCAAGATCCTGACCCAGACCTTCCTTCAGCAGAGCCTTGTGCTAGCATTTGAAATTGAGTAGTCATTTACTCCTAAACCAGGAAATTTCACGGGTCAAAACTGATTTGAAAGAGGTCAAAATAACAGAAAGATATATTTATTGAAAAAATGTAGCAGATTTAAGGGTTTTCTTAAAGACAAGACCTTTTTTTGTAAAGATATGAAGAAAGAAATTGATTTGTAAAACTTACAAAATTATACAATATGCATCATTGAAACTTTGAGTGACACATCCCAGTTTTGAACCTAAAAAGTTTTTTCTAAAGGGGGTCATCTTGACCCCTTTGTAAAAAAATTCTAAGGGTCAAAATTAGGAATTCTAAGATTTTTGGGAGTCAAAATACTGTTTTTAGGGTTAGATATGAGCCCATCTTCAGGATGCAAAAACATTGTGAGCTTTTAAAAATGGTATCCAGCTTTACAAGATCTGTACTCACAGGGTAACATCTCTAAATGTGTTTCACTGGGAAGATCAAACTTAACACAAAATGTCTCTTTTTGTGAAAAGAGCAGGTTTATTTCAAATACTGATGAATCTTAAATGATAAAACTAGAGTAGAACTAATAGAACTAGAAAGTATTTATTTCTAAAATTGTACATGTGTTACAATACATTCAGTCATAAGGAACACTGTTCTATTTACAGCTGGCATCAGAAGTTGAATCTTGTAAAGCATTGGCAGTCCACTTGAATTCTCCATATGTAAAGTAAGTGTATACAGAAATTTCATAGAATTGCACACACACATACAACCATACAACCATTTACAAAGTTTTACTTAAATATTATAGTAAATGTTGACTGCTTTTAAAAAAGAAAGAAAAAAAAAACTTAAATGGAGCTGTAAATCAACCTCACTGCAAGTGATGGATTGTAATAAATGATTTTCTTTAGTTTTAAGAAGACATAAATTCAGAATAAAAAAGAATTGACTGAATGGGATTCAAGGAGACATAATTTTAGCTGATGTAACTTCTCAATGTCTCTACAAGTCATGCATTATGTACAGACAAGCGAGTCTGTACATAATGCAAGTCTTGTGGAGACATTGAGAAGTCAGCTAAAATATTTTCTCTAATTTTTCAACAAATACATGTCATAGAAGCTGGTTATCTGAGAACTGCAGCCCTGTGTTCAGAATGTAAAAGCATTTGGCGAGCGCTTTCAGATGATATCCCGCTTTGCATGTGCACATACATGCAAATTAAGGTATCATTTTGAAAGCAATTCGCTAACATTTTCATCCTGAACGTAAGGCAGAATCATGCTGCCTACAAAAACAAGTTGTCTGAGGCACCATTGTAAAATGCATAAGGCTTGTTTGGAGTGAGCTCTATTTATGGGAGGGCATCTTTCTTTCAACAAACAAGCGAGTATAGGTTTTCAGATTCATGATAATTGAAAGTGACAAATAGAGTCTGTTTAAATGCACTACCTCCGTGCAGGTGATTCTGGGTCTCTTCTTCTCACCTTCATCGTAACGGGGACAATCTTTTAGGGGAACAAGAGAGACATGTACCGTATTTCCTCTAATAATAGCGCTCTCCCTAATAGTAGCACCCCTACATTTTTTACTAAGGAAACCACTTCAAATGCCTGAATTTTATAAACTTGTTATGACTTCTTCTCTAATTTGATGTGAAATTCCTCTAAACAATCATTTAGAGGAAATTTACCTCAAATTTATGGCAAAAGAGCAGAACAGACATTAGTTTAATAATGTTTTTAATCAGGAAATGCATACAAAATAAAAGCTCCTTGACCTTGTTGTGTATAGCTCCCGGGAGTATTTATTAGGAGAAGTATGGTAGTTATTTTTCTTCCAGACATATGTATTGTTAAGTTGATAGATTGATGGAAGAAAATAGATGGATGAACTCTTACACATGGATTCATGAATCTCTTAGTACTCTTGTATATTTACATATTAAATTGGTTAAAATATTTAATCAATTATAGATGTCATAACTTTTACATGTTTTATTTCTTCATCAAGATTTTACTTCTTAATTTTATCATGGTTATTTTATCTTCTATAGGTCATTTCGGGACCAGTATGGATTCTCAAAGTACCCATCAGTTGTTGTAATTTATAACAAAGGTAATAAATTAATACATCAATAAATAAAACATTTAATGTGGTTCGGAAATCGATGGCTTAGTGCAAAACAGTTGTAACTGCCTTTTAAGATATAGGCAGTTACAACTGTTTCATGCTGAGCCATCGAAATGAAAGTAGAGAAAGTATCTCAAAAATCACATGTAATTTTGAAAAATTGTGGTAACCTTTTTTTTACTTGACTATAAGAAATTGAAAATATTAGGGGATACTATTTCTAGACATTGCTAGATTAGGGCTGTTTTGTTTTTGGGTGTTAAGCATAATGATAGATCTTTTTAACATACATCTGCTTATACTAAGGTCAAGGTTATCTTCCAAGATCAAGGTCATCTATCTAGGTCAAACCTTTTGAAAAATGCATTTTTCCCCTACTTTGAATTTTTTTCTTCTACATAAAAGACCCACCTAGATACCCCTTAACTTCATGAAACACCCTGTCTGTTGCAAGAACTTGGTGGTGGTATATTTCAGTTTACGCCAGCTCTCATTTTTAGCTCACCTGAGCACGAAGTGCTCAAGGTGAGCTTTTGGGGTTACTTGATGTCCGTCGTCCGTCGTCCGTCGTGCGTCGTCAACATTTACCTTGTGGACACTCTAGAGGCCATATTTTTAGCCCAATCAACCTGAAAATTGGTCAGAATGATTATCTTGATAAAATCTTGGACAAGTTCGAAATTGGGTCAAGTGGGGTCAAAAACTAGGTCACAGGGTCAAATCTTAGAAAAACCTTGTGGACACTCTAGAGGCCATATTTTTGGCCCAATCAACCTGAAAATTGGTCAGAATGATAATCTTGATGAAATCTCGGACAAGTTCGAAATTGGGTCAAGTGGGGTCAAAAACTAGGTCACGGGGTCAAATCTTAGAAAAACCTTGTGGACACTCTAGAGGCCATATTTTTAGCCCAATCAACCTGAAAATTGGTCAGAATGATTATCCTGATTGAATCTCGGACAAGTTCGAAATTGGGTCAAGTGGGGTCAAAAACTAGGTCACGGGGTCAAATCTTAGAAAAACCTTGTGAACACTCTAGAGGCCGTATTTTTAGCCCAATCAACCTGAAAATTGGTCAGAATGATTATCTTGATGAAATCTCTGACAAGTTCGATATTGGGTCAAGTTGGGTCAAAAACTAGGTAACGGGGTCAAATCTTAGAAAAACCTTGTGGACACTAGAGGCCATATTTTTAGCCCAATCAACCTGAAAATTGGTCAGAATGATTATCTTGATGTAATCTCGGAAGAGTTTGAAATTGGGTCAAGTGGGGTCAAAAACTAGGTCACGGAGTCAAATCTTAGAAAAACCTTGTGGACACTCTAGAGGCCATATTCTTTGCCCAATCAACCTGAAAATTGGTCAGAATGATTATCTTGATGAAATCTCGGACAAGTTTGGAATTGGGTCAAGTGGAGTCAAAAACTAGGTCATGGGGTCAAATCTTAGAAAAACATTTTAAGATTGTTAATTCAGGTGAGCGATTAAGGGCCACTATGGCCCTCTTGTTTTACTGACACACCTTGTTTCAATTTGCAATAAGTTTGAATCAACACGGCTTATTCAATGCCATCTTGTAAGGCATGAAAACTTGTAAACTTATATGAAAGGTTTGCACTTATTGAAAGATATTTGAAATTAAACTGAATCAAACTATTATCTCCTCACAGACTTTGACCCATACCCACATTATTGAAATTTCTATAACCTTTGAAAAAACATTCATTTAAATGAATAAAAAAATAAGAAAGCAACATCTACATTTCCTAGAATGATGTATCCCAATTGAAGTTTGCCAAATTTAAAGATGAAAACTATTTCTAGTGGTGGAAAAGTGTTCAACATAATTTTTTAATTTTTTCGCCCGGGACGAAAGTCTCGGAAGAGCTATTGTCATACCCTCGGATGTCGGCGTCAGCGTCGGTGTCGGCGTCCGCATTAAGTTAAATTTTTTTATTTCTATCAATATTTATCATAGAGGCTTTATTTTTTACAGAAACACTCATTAGGGCATAGGTTTTCATTTGAGACCAACATCCATGTCAAAATGACCTTTAGACTGTGACCTTGACCCTTTCAAAAAAACTTTAACCAAAAACTTTAACCAAAAAAACTTTAACCTTGCTTATATTTTCTGTGAGCTTTAAACTTGAGACATCATTACTTCATATGCACACTCATTAGGTGATAGGCTTTCACCATAAACAAAGGTCCTTGACAATTTGACCTTGACCTTGACCCTTTGTGAACTTAGAAAAACTTTAACCAAAAAACTTTAACCAAAAACTTTAACCTTGCATATATTTTTTTTAATGCTCTTACCTAGGGACATCATAGCTTCATATATATACTCACCAGGTGATAGGCCAGAGACCAAGGTCCTTCACAATTTGACCTTGACCTTTACCATTTGTGGACTTAGAAAAACTTTAACTGAAAACTTTAACCAAAAACTTTAACCTTGCTTATATTTTCTGAATGCTTTAACCTAGGGACATCCTTACTTAATATACATACTCATTAGGTGATAGGCTTTTGTGAGAGATCAAAGTCCTTGATAATTTGACCTTGACCTTTTATGAACTTCGAAATACTTTAACCGAAATTCTTTTACCAAAACTTTAACCTTGCTTATATTTTCTGAATGTTTTAACCTAGGGACATCATTACTTCATATACATAGTCACCAGATGAAAGGCTTTCACCAGAAACCAAGGACCTTGACAATTTGACCTTGACCTTGACCTTTTATGGACTTGGAAAAACTTAAACTGAAAAACTTTAACCAAAAAATTAACCTTGCTTATATTTTCTAAATGCTTTACTCAGGGACATTATTACTTCATACACATAGTCACTAGGTGATAGGCTTCTACAGAGACCAAGGTCCTTCACAATTTGACCTTGATCTTGACCTTTTGTGGAAAAACAAAAATTTTTAAAGAAAAACTTCATGTTTGATACAAAGAAATTCCATTGGTAACCTCATCTGCTTGTAGGCTTTCACTTTACCCTAACCTTGTACATGCAATTAAAACAAAAAAGTTTTTATATTTCTTAATTACTACTCAAACAGATATATATTAGATCATGGACTTTAACATTGAAAGAAACCACTTTGAACTTCGGTCTTCGGTCAAGTGCTGTTTGTGACAAGCAGCTGATTGGGAGAGCTACGTTGTCCACGGACAACTCTTGTTTTATATTTTCCTACATTACAGTTATAAAGAAGAAGGGTGTTAAACAAGTAATTGAGGATCACAGAGTATTCTCTAATGTGGAGGTAAAGAAGCACGTATTAGAAGTGTATATAGCAGCTAGAAGTTTACTGGCACCTTCTTTGTCCATGGTAAGTGGATCCGCTCCAGTCATACTTTACCTCCATGGTTGTTGTACCCTTAAATAGTCCCGTTAGAAAAATTGATGTGCTCCATTTGCCAAACTATTTCAAAGTTTAAATAACAGTAAATTGCTTGAAATGAGGTTCAGCTAAGTGCCAGACCTCCGCTACATTTCATGCATAGTATCAAAATGAATCTAGGTGGGACCTATTTTCTCTTGGAGACTGAGCTTTGATTGTGGTTTCCAAGTAAGAAAACTTTAGTACAAAGAGAATTTCGAGGGTGATTGTGTGCCATGAAAAGATCTGAGAAAGTGAACCACTCATGAAAGCATCTTCTGGACATAGATTTCAAGAACAAATAATGTTCTCTAAAACGTGCTTAACTTTATAGCCAAAATGACTTTTTTGAGGAGCTAAGGACTGTCAAAATGTGCCAATTTACTATGTGATTTATTTAGGCAAAAACAGACAGCAGTGTTTCCAAGTCTTGAATGTACTTCTTTACATGTTTGTAGAAAAGTTTAAAGAGTTTGTGTAAATAACATATTTATAATTTAACTTAAGTTGTGTCCATCAATAATCCTGCATTCTGATCGGCTGAAAAGTTGGGTTTTATTCCCCAATGAAAACAATTTTGAGAATGCAGCTGTCTCATGAGCTTCAGCAAAATGAAGTCCCATTAAAAATCTGTCTCTTAACTGACAAATCTTAACATTTTTGCTTCATGATATTAGATAAGATATGAAGATAATATTTGTTGATTTCATTGAGATATGAAACTAAAAACCTAATCTTGCCTATGTATGATTACAGTGTGATTAGGTCTTAAGTTTCATACCTCAATGAAATCAACAAATACTCTCTTTATCTCTTAAAGTGAACCAGCCCTGTGTTCAAGACATAAATATTAGCAAAACATTCCAGAAATTGTACCCCACTTTGAATGTTTATGGTAGTGGACCCATAATAGTTCCCCAACATTTCGGGAGTGATGAACATTTACAGTATTAACCGAGGTTTCCTAATGATTATACCCCCCACCTACGAAGTAGAGGGGGGTATAATGGTTTCACCATGTCTGTCTGTCTGTCCATCCGTCCGTCAATCCGTCCATCCGTCCGTCCGTCCGTAGACCTTTTCTTTTCCGGACTCTAACTCAAGAACCAAATGACCTACAATCATGAAACTTTATACAAATATTCCTTATGACCCAAGGAAGTGCCCTATTGTTTTTGGGTCACATAGGTCAAAGGTCAAGGTCACAGTCAGCCTTCGTTCAATTTTCGTTTCCGGACTCTAACTCAAGAACCAAATGACCTACAATCATGAAACTTTATACAAATGTTCCTTATGACCCAAGGAAGTGCCCTATTGTTTTTGGGTCACATAGGTCAAAGGTCAAGGTCACAGTCAGCCTTCGTTCAATTTTCGTTTCCGGACTCTAACTTGAGAACCAAGTGACCTACAAGCATGAAACTTTATGGAAATGTTGCTTATAATCCAAGGAAGTGCCCTTTTGTTTTTGGGTCATATATGTCAAAGGTCAAGGTCACAGTCAATTTCTGTTTAATTTTCATTTCTGGACTCTAACTCAAAAACTAAGCGACCTAGAATCATGAAACTTCAGGCAAACGGTGCATATGACCTCAATATTTGTTACAAACACATCCTGCACTAATAGCACTTGCATTCTGACAAAGTGCTTGTGGGGGGTATTTTTTTCATTTGGTCCAAAATGTTAAGGAACTATTATGGGTCCACTACCTTAATTACATGCAAAGCGGAGTGACTAAAGTTTGCCAATATTTTTGAACTCTGAATGCAGGGCTATTTGCTTTTATCTTAATTGAAAATTCCTTTTCATACTTAAGCACCTTATGCAGTTTAAATAATTACAATATTTCGATAAAAATCGCCACTTTTACATCTATCAAATTGTTAGTTGATGATTTTGTAACAGTTGTCGGATGTTGTACTTTGACCATATTTTATAAGAATCTACTATTTGGTTTTGAATATTGATTTTGACATTATGATATGAAAATTTTCCAAATTTATCCACAGGATGATGTAGAAATGTTTCATAAGAATGCAAGTCAAACCAAACAGTTTAGGCCCTTACTGGTGTGCTACTATGCCTACTGGGCTAAAGATGTGAAAGGCTATCTAAATGCTTTCAACGAGACAATACTACAGTACAAAATGGACAAAGTTAAATTGAGATATGGCCTGGTAGATTTGACAAGTATGGATACCAAAAAGAGTAAGGGAATTGTTTTATTAGATTACAAAAAAAGGACCGGCACAGATTGAAGGATATTGCTTAAAATGAGTCAGATTGACTGAAATTTGAACCACAGATAAACCTTAAACGGATATTTCCTGTGTAAAAAGCAATTTTTGTCTACATCAAGCTTTTTCATTACTTCTTCTGTCTGATAAAATTTTCAATAGCCACCATTATCCAGGAACTTGAAAAATGTGTTGTTGGGTTACCAAATCCTCATAACTACATTTGACTATTTGTCTCCCACCTATGGGTTGATAATTAAAGACCTATGTTGGATAGCAGCTGGAGGCTAGGAAAGGATGTAATAGTAGTAGAGGTGTGAGATATACCAGGAATCCATTTTTAGGTGCTCCAGCTTCCGCCATATAACTGAAAGATTGTTGAAAGCAACGTTAAACTCCTTTCAAACAAACAAATCATTACTTCATTTTGAATAAGTTAGAGTTATGATGATTTTATTGACTACAAATGAATAGATGATTAGAAAAGGAAAAATGTAAATTTTATTAATGTGCTAGAACTTCATTACTTCAATATTGGCATTTTCAAGTAAAGATTTGGTATAATATAACAAACATTACACGGCCTTGCAGGCAATATAGATTTAACCAACTGATGCATCCATAAAACATCTGCGGCCTGCCAGACCAGTCCCTAAAATTCTAAATTGCCCTCAGGGCCATTAGATAATATCTAAATGAAGCTTGCAATTCTATTTCAGTGATGAATGAATACATAAAACCAGGAGCCATGAAGAAGATTCCATTTCTGGTGGTGTACTATAAAGGTTTGTATCAAATTTCTTAGACAATTCAAATAATTAAAAAGAGTGAGACTCTTTCTCTGTTTGTGAATCACTGTTTTCAAAAAACATAAAGCCTTTGTTTTGATGGCTTAGACTTTGCTATCACACTGGTTTTGCTAAAATGACTTACCACTAATAGCAATGTTGATATCTTTTATAAAGCTCCAGATTAAATGGGTATAGTTAATCATGTCTAAATGAATGCATGCAAAGATAAAAACACAGTCAAGTCTACTTACAGCCAGTTACAGGGTTCAAAAGTTTACTTCTTTGACTTGAATTATTTGAATATGATTTCTAAATGATTTTAATTGCTATGAGTGAAGTTTGGGTGAATTAGAGGTAGTCAAATAAACTAAATTAGCAATGTATAAACTAGGGATGGGAACGAGTATTCGATTAATCGAGTACTCGATCGAACGTCCGATTATCGATTACCCATTTCACTAATCGATTAATCAGTAATAAAAAATGTAATAATAGCAAATTCGTTTCGAATCTCTTTTTTTTTCAAATTTTCTCAAAATATCGATCTTTCATATGAAATGCTGTTCAGCTTAAGATAATGTTTGTGACACCTAGGCGTCTGACGATTGTCTTATCCATCGATATTTGTCCAGATTTGCAATCAAGTGCCAACTGTCATTGTTCTTGCTGTCAAACAATATACGTCATTTTGTAACTATTCGCACATTCGAATTTTGGTACTCTTATCAGGCACAGTGCTATTTACTTGGATCTTCGGATCAGCGTTGTTCTAAAACCTTGTAACGCAATCTTATCGATGTTTTAGTTACTTGGTCTTTTTCAACCGAAAGTTAAGTATAAAACCGATGAATATTGCCTGGAAGTATTACAGAGAAATGACCCTCTCTAAGCATGCACAGTACAATTGTCGGTTTCTTAAAATAAACTAGCAATCATATGTCATTTGAAGTGCACCTTCGACCGAAAATATGCAGCAAATACCGTATATTTTTACGTTTGAAGACACAGGATAAACGAATGTCCTCAATTCTATCCGAGTACTCGAGTACTCGATCGGAAAGGTGAACGAGTAATCGATTAGTAAAACTGGTACTCGTTACCATCCCTAGTATAAACATACCTCCCTTTGATAAAATTTGCATAAAAGTGCTATAAGCAGCATTCCACTTCTTCAAAAACCAATCAGACACTTATAATTTCAATTTATGTCAGTTGTCAACCGGGATTGAGTAAGACAAGATTCGATCTAGGTTGATGTTATTTAGTGATTCTGAATTGAAGAATAAGCTTCAAGATAAATACAAAACATATGAAACTATACTTATTGCACTTTACATAAATTATCTTGCATAAAAAGGATCTTTAGAAACAATACTTACCAAAAGTAGTAATTAGCAACTCTAAAGCAGTTTAGAGAGATCAGTCCATATAAATCATCATAAATGAGAAACGTCTCTGAAAAGAGCTAATGGCGGAGTGATACAATTAGAGGGAAGATTCATGATAGGTGGGAACAGATTTGCACATGTGCACGCCGATCAGTACTCTCTCATTCACATTCACACGGTGATTACAACTCACACAATATAAACTCACTGTGACATGACATACGTTAGAGATACAGTTAGAAATAGCGATTTTGTCTAGGTATATTTGTTTTGAATGCAGTTGTTGATCTTACCATTTTAAAGTGATTTTGGAGCATTTTTGAGTGAGTGTTTCGGTGAATGCATGGAGTGCTGAGCAAGTGATTTAGAATGGTTTTGATTGAGATAAATGTCAATTTCAGAATGTTACTAACAGTATTACTGGTCAAATTATAGTCCTACATGCCGAGGGGACCATAAATAGGATATTGTTTTATACTTATTTTGTCAAAACACAATTATTGTTCTTAAAATAATATCTTATCAGAACCATTTATTAAATAAAAAAAAAAAACTTTGTTATACTAATGCATATCATTAGTTTATAGAAAAAAAAGCTTAATTTATGTTGGGTTTTTTATGCCCCCGTATTGGGAGATTGGGGGCATATTGTTTTACTCATGTCTGTCTGTCTGTCCATCCGTTCGTCTGTCTGTCCATCCGTTCGTCTGTCTGTCCGTCCGTCTGTCAGAAAACGTAACCTTTGCCTTTTCTACAAAAGTATTTGACATACAAGGCTCATATTTGGCATGATGATAGATCTCAATGATCTGCATCTGCTGGTACCTAAGTCAAGGTCATGTGACAGGTCAAGGTAATCTGTCAAGGTGAAACTTTGAAAAAAATGCTGTTCCGGAGGCATTCGTGTTTCACAAACACATCTTGTTTTTCTTTCAGATAGTAAAGGAGATTTGGTCAATACCTACATTCATTCTGACAGACCGTACCCCTGGATCTTGTATGATCTCATACATGATGTGCAGCAGAGTTTGGCATCATCGACTGGTGTCAAACAGTACAGTCCTCCATGGGGAGTTATCACTTTTGATCAAGTATGGTTTTGTGATCTTAGTTTGTCTTCTTTCTTTTTAGTCAAATTTCAATTTCATGAACTTGTTCCAGCCTTCAAAGTGTTACAAAACAATATCCTTACATAATTTTCAGATGTATCTAGTGATTATGACTTAGAAAAATATAAACACACGAGAAACAGTTAGTTTTCCCTTCAATTAACACAGATAAACATGATAAAGCCAGGACAGGTTCAAATGTGTCTTTTTTTTATATTTTTTTTTATTTGATTGTTATGAATATGGACTGTTAGGCTCAGTTTCATAATCTTATTTTACCTTATAATGATTATAGGTCTGTTAGGCTCACTTTTATGGGTGATGAAAATGTCATCTTAGAGAAGTCAATAGTTAAAGGCTGTGATTTAGGAATCCCCAGGCCAAACACTAACCACTGATTGACATATTTTCTAGTTTTCCAGTGTAATGGAGGGTCCTAATGGAAGTTTATGTACACCATGGTCTAGTAATCTGACAGACAACAATCCTCCAGCACCAAAATTAGTGGTCAAAAAGATCAGAGTTTTAGTGAATAAAACTAAAACAGTCAAACCCAAGTTGACACAGCATGAAATAGTGAGTTGTTGACAATGTTTTTTCACTTTGCTTGCGTTTATTTATTGTCATTTATATTCTTTTTATATATTTTTTAAAGCCTCTTTGAGCTTACATTATTCTGTTACTGTGTCCTACCAACTTTGAATCAATTTTATCTTGAAAGTGTATTAATTGTTCGTCTTTGTGCTCATTTTGGTAACCCCCTTTTTTCAAGATTTTATAAAAAAAAGTTTTAGTTTCATCTCATTCAAGGGAGTTAATTATTCAAATTTTACATGTTTTACTATTATTTCACACATATAGTCTCATTTATATATGATTCAACTGTTAAAATTCAAATACAAGTTATTTAATTCAAGTTGTGTTCACTAAGATTCGTGCGTTCTGATTGACTGAAAATTTGGTTTAATTACTCAATGAAAACAATTTTTATTTGGCAGCTCTTTTGTAAGCTTCCACAAAAAGTATACCTATAAAAAATTCATGTATTTGAGATTAAATCTTGATATTTTTGATTCAAGAATTTAAATTATAAAATATGAAGAGACTTTTTGTTGATTTCATGTAGTTATGAAACTTAAAACATTATCACACTTATGTATGAATCCACTTCCCGTTTTCATACAGTGTGATAAGGTTTTTAGTTTCATACCTCAATGAAGTCAACAAATAGTCTCTTTAGCTCTTAATCATTTAAAGAAAGTCATAGTCATTGCCAGATCTTTGTAATAATGTAATAGGTATACCATATGAGACCCACCACATGAAAAGGGACCATCTGGGAAGTGCAAAACATGTGGAACCTGGCCAGACAGCGTGATCTGCACAGACTGACCAGGGTTTGAACTGTTCACTAATAATGAATTTTCTGAATTTAGAATGATTTTTCTACTTTCCTATGTAATTATTTCCAAGTCCCGCTTTCTGTTTGTCCTATGCTAGTTCCAATCATATTTCCAAATATATATTTTACGAAGTTCCTGGATGGTCCCTTTTTGCATGATGGGTCACATATATCTAGAGTTAGATGCCAATCTTTTGTAAGGGTCTAATACACTTACAAAAGTTTTGCATAAGATGACTTTTCATGGTTTTGCAACCAAGTTGTCATGAATAAAGCTAAATTAAGGCTGTTTTTAAGCTTTTTGGGATATGAGTATTGTATTGGTTTATTTGTTAATTCCAGTTTGACACAGATTCCATAGAGAGACAGTTGATTACCCATGAAGGTATACCATTATTGACCCAGGATACCTGGTCTAAAGTGGTAGAGAAGTCACATGCACCCAGACATATCTTTTATAGTGCTGGTAAATGGGCAGGGGAGATCACTAAAGTGTCCCTTGTAAGTCTTTATTATAATAATTCTGTTTGCTTGATGTTGTAAAAGTGAAATTAGAAAAGGATCTAGCTCAACATTTTTATGTTCCCCAAAGGGAGAGCATATAGCCGCTGCTTTGTCTGTCCGTCCGCAATTCCGTCCGTCCATCCGTCCGTCCGTCCGTCCCCACCTATTTCTCCATAACCCCTGGGCAAAATTGAATGAAACTTACCATGTGAACTCCCTATGATATAGCGATGATGCATCTGTGACGGTTTTTGGATTTGAGGCCTTGTCACGGGAAAAGGGGACTTAGGGTAAAAAACAGTTTTTCCCAAATTTCTCATAGTCTAACAGTCAGAATTTAGTGAAATTTCATATTTGAGTAGGAAATCAGATGCCCCTTACTATAAACAATTTGAAATTAACGTAAAAAAATATATATCATGGAAAAAGGGGGCTTAATGTTTGTTACCTTTACGTTAGCGCGTAAAATACAGTTATTCTTTCATTTCTCCTAGTCTTATGCTCAGAATTTGATGAAATTTCAAATTTGAGTAGCAAATCAGATGCTCTTTACCCTAAACTATTTGAAATTTGTGTCTAAAAATATGTCATGCAAAAAGGGGATTAAATGTTTGTTACCTGTATAAGATAACAGCTTATTTGAGTCTTTGAAATCTGACCACAGAGTATATCTCCTAAAGTATAATAGCTATCAATTTGAAACTTTATGGGTGGATAGATCTTATGGAGGAGAAGTGCAGTGCACAAGAACTCTTGCTTGCATTAATTTGGAGTTATTGCCCTTTGTTATTTTTGATACTAAGATTATGTCTGGAACATATCTCCTAAAGTATAATAGCTATCAACTTGAAACTTTATGGGTGGATAGATCTTATGGAGGAGAAGTGCAGTGCACAAGAACTCTTGCTTGCATAATTTTGGAGTTATTGCCCTTTGTTATTTTTTGATACTAAGATTATATCTGGAGCATATCTCCTAAAGTATAATAGCTATCAACTTGAAACTTTATGGATGGATAGATCTCATGGAGGAAAAGTGCTATGCACAAGGACTACAACTCTTGCTTGCATAATTTTGGAGTTATTGCCCTTTGTTATTTTTGATACTTAGATTATATCTGGAGCATATCTCCTAAAGTATAATAGCTATCAACTTGAACATTTATGGGTGGATAGATCTCATGGAGGAGAAGTGCAATACACCAGAACTATAACTCTTGTTTGCATAATTTTGGAGTTATTGCCCTTTGTTATTTTTAATACTTAGATTTAATAGGAGGTAAATCCCTGACAGTACAAAAGAATCTTTAATCTATTAGGCTTCAGTTTACTATCAAGCTTTTGTGGCGGGGGATGTCCATGTCCAACATGGCTCTTGTTTTTGTGACAATGCCTTATTCGGGGAGCATAATCCGTCTCTGACGGCTCTTGTTGTTGTGTTTTATCAGATGTCCTCATGAAATTGGGCTGTTTTTTTATTGTGATGCATTCATAACATTTTCTCTTTAAACCCTCAGTATGATTGATAGTTATAAGGACTTCTTTTCATTTCCAGTTTTTCTATCAATTATCTATATGGAAAAAACAAGTATTTATAAAAAAAATATTAAAGATTTCATTTTGTCAACAAAATGTTTGACAATTTTTTTGTTGATTCTATTCAAAGAATTAAAGTTCTGGCATTAGAAAGGATTACTTCGATTCTAGGCTGTTTGAAATTGAGAATTGGTATTTAATTGCCAGTTGAATGTCTATAGCCTGTGTAGACCTCTTGTTGCACTATTTTTCATGTTGTACTGTAAAGTGAATTCACTCCTCTTATAATTGCCCTCAACAGGTTGTATTCATCATGGCTGACTGTGGTAACTGCAGGCGAAACAATCAAACGTTTAAAGACATCCAAAAAGCTGTGTCACATATTGGTAAGGAAACATCTTGTTTTACCATCAATGATCATCACCTTTGCAACAAAAATATAACATGGATATACATTCTTGGCTTATTTGCATAATATCCACAAGTGTAATAAATCTTGTATACTATCAGAAAGATTTAAGGGAGTTATTTCACTCCTGTGATGTATGTCATATTATAATTCTTTGTCAGTCATTGCTTTCACTAGCTATGTTTTGTCTAATGTGGATTGTAGCAGCTTTTAACACTGACAGTGTTCTAGGACCTCAAGGATCCAAAAACATTTTAAAGGATCCCATTAGTTCTTACAAGGGATCATTCTATATCTATGAAATTTTGATGTTTTTTTCAATAAAAATCCATTTTGTTTCAAGCCAAGGTTCCAACTCCATTTGCGACGCCGGCACTCATTCTTTCCGACTATATGTCTCTCACTAAAGGGTTGATAATCGTAGACCTATGTGAGATAGCAGCTGGAGGCTAGGAAAGAATGTGATGGTTGTACTGGTAAGAGAAATACCAGGAATCCATTGTTACGTGCTCCAGCCGCCGCGATATAACTGAAATAATGTTGAAAGCGGCGTTAAACTCCATTCAATCAATCAATCAATCCAACTCCATTTGTAAGGAACAAAGTAAAGTTAGAATCCTTGGCTTGCAGTCTTATCAGAATATTTCAATTAACTATGATTTCCTTGCTCTTTCTTTAAAGTTTCACGTATTAGAATGAAGAAAGGGATCCCCGCTTATCTGGATGGATCCTCATAGTTACAAGTAGGGATTCCTAAAGGACCCCATTGAAAAAAAGTAAATTTTAACCCTTGATTGAAGGGGAAAATTTGACAGTCGAATTCATTCAATTTCAGATGGTGGTTCCATGTACTATGTTAACTGTACAGCAGAGAGAGCCCTCTGTGCCTCTCATAATATTCGAGGATTTCCCATCATAGCTGCATTCAGAGGTCTAGGATGGATGGATAATGCCCCATGTTTGTCACCTAACAGTAAATCTGGATTTAGAAAGTTTGTTAGGCTTGATTATCATGGAGTTATCAAGGTAACATTTGTACTGTTGATTTTGTATAACATAGGCACTCACACAAAAATGGCTTATGTTATAAGATACAGAACAATGATGCAATTTTGATGCATGTAGTGATATTGAAATGACTGTCCAATGTTTATGCTTTTCAACCCTAGAATTAATGATTCAAATGTAAAGAGGATAATTGCTTGTTTCGGTGGAGATCTATTTATATTTCATTGAGTGAACAACAAAAGCTATATTTTCATGTGTGGCTTTGCCATGAGTGAAAAGATAGCTTTTATTATTCATGAAATGTAATATTTATCGATCTTACACAAAAAACAAACAATTATTCATTTCTTTAATGAATATGAGACAAAATGTGAAAATTCTAGGGCAAATTTTCTTTAAGTGTGATATTTTGCATGTGATTGCTATGCACCATTCATGAGATGATGTCACTTTTTTGGCTCTACTTAGATGACATCAGATAGGGTGAAATGAACATAAGCAGGGTAGAAGGTTTTGATAATTTCACTTGTAAGACTGATGGTTTATCAAAATGATAATCTACCGTTATTCAACAATAAACCACCGAAAAGCGTTAAAGATAGGATGTCAGTTCTAAATTTCAAACTTTCTAACTAATATTATGATAAGTTTATTTTGAAATACTCCTTGGTGATCCGTATTTATTTGACAGGTCCAACTGAGATGTAGTTATCTTTTCTTCAACATCACCTAAGCCAATATTCATGTTCACAACAGTTCATGCACATATATAGCTTTTTACAAATAAATGCCAGAAAACATACAAGTTTTACATTTATGACAGACAAACCTGTATTTAAGATGTAGACCATATAAAGAATGCAAACAAATTGTGTTAACTGTAAAATGTTATTTTATTATCATTTTCAGACTGATTCTGTAATGGACTGGTTTTCATCTATATCTGGAAATGCTGTTATAAATATGAAATTGGATCCTGTACCAGCCTCATTTAAGGTTAGTTGTTACAATCTTTATTTTACAGATGAGCCTCTTTGTGACATTTCAAACAACTTGAAATGTTTTGTCAGGTGTAAATATTGAGCAGCGTAGACAGCCACATACTGCAAATATAAAGTTACCTGATAGTTTACTAATGCCTTGAGATCTTATCTATCTTATAAGTGCATAATGAAGACTCTGGTCAGACTGTGCAGATGCACAGGCTGGTCAGAGTCTTTGCTTTGTGCATATTTGAAATTGTTGGAAATCTCACATACAGGCTCATATTCTATTACATAATTAATTACACAATGCATGAAAACACAGTAATTGAAGAAGATTTTTTAAAAGAAAATACTATATTCTCATTAGCTCATCAGAAATATGAAACCTTGGCAGGATGAAGCCAAATCTAAATAACAATGAATAAAATTGTCAATGAAAAGTAATGGTTTTGGAAATCTGTGTAAAAAGGTTAAATTAATATCCAATGATAGTTTGGTTGCATACATTAAATGATGGTAGGGAAGAAATAGATATTATCAAATAAATTCTACTTTTCCAAAAATGTATCATATATCATCTAAATAAAAAGTGTAGGTATCGAACAGTTTTGACAGCAACACAGTGCATTCGGAATGTTGACTTTTTCTCCAAAGAAAATTTGAGTCAGTTTCAACCGATACATTGCACACTGCAAAGTGAAGACTCTGATCAACCTGTGCATCAGCCTGTCTCATCAGGGTCTTTCCTAGGTGCATGTGTGTAGTTGTTTGGTATGTCATGCGCTGACAAATATTATTGTTGGGTGATAATAACTTAACAAAATTAAAGCTTTATTGAAGCTGTAGCAATGAGATTTCCTTGTTCAATGGCATTACAGTTGAACCCTGTTAATTGCAAATTCTCTTAATTGCAACTCCAATTTGAAAACAATGCTGTTACAATTAACCAGAAGTTGCTTTTGGTCTTTTAATTATATCGTTTGCGCAGAAAGTTGCTTGTATTTAGGCAGTGAGCTGCTATTATAGCTAGTTACATCGTGAAATTGACATTTGCCTCAGTCAAAACCATTCTGCTCACTCATACCTCCATTTATTCCTTCCAAACACTCACTCAAACCATTCCGAAACGCTTAAACCCCTTGAAAAATATAGAATCAACAACGTCATTCAAAATAATTTTGGATAAAGAAAAATTGCAATTTCACTGACACAATTCAAATTGTGAGCGTCTAATAGGTTCTTGAAGAAACAGGAAGCTATCTATAGAACTTGTATGCATATTCTATTAAAGGGTGGTAATCAATATCGCTAATTTTGTTCATCCTGAACGAAATTTGCGATATTGGGTTACCTCCCATTAAATTCACTCAAAACTTGCTCTACACACTCATTCAATTTCATTCCTAAATCATTCTAAAATCATTCACCATGTGAATTTCATGATGTAGTTAACTGTATCAGACTTGCAATAAGAGAAATTGACTTTATCTGTTTTTCAGATGAAAGATGTGAGAATTGTTTCCACCATTGTTCCTGTACACAAAACCAACTCTACTGAACCAGTATATGGTTATAAATGTCTACGATTATTGTGTGAGAGGTTGTATAGTCTGATGGATTGTTATACACAGTACTCTCATACAGTCAACAAAATAGGATATGAGTCTTCTGACCTTGAACTTGCTGTGGCTAGGGTAGGTTTGAGATCAGCTGTGTAACTGGTCTTACAATCAGTTTTGTTGTGTTTTGGTCTGTACTGTTTGATTGACTGGACTTGTCCCTTAGACATTGGCCAATTTTGATTTTACTAAGATACTTTTGAGATCATCCACAGCCTCCATGAAGCAAGCATTTCTGCCTTGATATTGAATTGCAAACAATTTTACTTGTGCATTATCCCTTTGTTATTATGTGTGTATTTCTGATTATTTATCGCTGTTACCATAGCATATGCTATTATGAGTAGCGCCTCCAGAAGATTTTAAGTTGTTATGGGGAATAGTACAAGGATATGTGATGAAACTACTTCTGAGATCCGCCATGGTTCTTTAACGTGCTTGTGTAAAGCAATGTCACACAGGACATGTGTTTAACGTGAAGGCCGAAAGACAATTAGCTTGTGACTATGGCACTCACAAAATTGTTATTATCAGAAAGATTATGACGCTTTTCAACACACTTTGTTTCACCTTGTTTAATTTCAGATAATATTTTCCCGTAGTGATGAGACCAGTACAGTACTGATGCAATCTGGTCAGACTCTACAGGACACTTTAGAAGACATGACAGATACAGTACTACATGCTTTACATACATCACATAGGTAAGGATATTATAAATGAGTTGTTATACAGTTAACATCATCGTGAAATTGACAAGATGAATGAGTTTGGAATGCTTTTGGAACGAAAATGAATGAGCGTGTGGAGTGAGTTTTGTGTGAATTTAATGGGAGGTAATCCTATCTAACAAATTTTGTTCAGGATGAACAAAATTTGCGATATTGATTACCGCCCTTTAATAAAATATGCATACAAGTTCTATACATAGCTTCCTGCTTCTTGAAGAACCTATGAGAGGCTTATATTTTGAATTGTGTCAGTGAAAATGCGATTTTTTTCTATCAAAATTTATTTTGAATTATGTTGTTGATTCTGTATTTTTCGATTGGTTTGCACGCTTTTGAATGGTTTGAGTGAGTGTTTGGAATGAATGAATGGAGCGCTGAGTGAGCGATTTAGATTGGTTTTGATCGACGTGAATGTCAATTTCACGATGTTGTTAGCCGTATGACAAGGGTTAATATGTACATCCAAGCAGTTAGAAATAGTTTCAGAATAAATCAAAGAGTTACAGTGAAACCAAATGTGAGCCTGTGTGGGACATTTCCAACAATTTCAAATACATGTATGTGCAAAGCATAGACTGTGACCAGCCTTAGCATTGGAACAGTCTGACCAGAGTCTTCACTGTGCAATTTTTAATAATATTATTAAATCTATACACTAGCTTTCAGCAGCACAGCCGCCTTCATCAGATGAATCCTATGAATCATAAGAGTTCATAGGATTCACCTGATGAAGGCGGCTGTGCCGCTAAAAGCTAGTGTATAAATATGATAATTTTTTTAAAAGTATTTATCTCAAGAAGAGAACTTTTTATTCATGCAT
The DNA here is from genome assembly GCA_948146395.1 of Fragum whitleyi. Lineage (NCBI taxonomy): Eukaryota > Metazoa > Mollusca > Bivalvia > Cardiida > Cardiidae > Fragum > Fragum whitleyi. Next base: position 23,706,054 of record OX411548.1, on the reverse strand, counting down.
TTTTTAGATAGATAAGGTCTCAAAGTATGTGAAGACAATCAGGTAATTTTAAATTTACAGTTTTTTGCTGTCTATGCTGCACGATGTTTGCTGCTCAGGCACAATCCAAATTGTTGGAAGTGTCACCCACAGCCTCATATTGTAGTCATTTAACAGATTTGCGTTTTTCCTGTAATATTTGAATGAGAATGAGTATCTAGGGTTTTTTTTAACCTTTTTGAAAACAATGATCTATTGAAAACTTAAACTGCATTATTTCATTTTTTAAACAGACCAAATTGGAAAAATTAAGAGTGGTCTTCTCATATAAAAAAAATTATCAATATGAAAATACACAAAATTACTAGAAAAAAAATGATTGTGGTAAAGAAGGGAGGTAACAATTGTGACAATCTCATTACATGTAAACTAGAGTATCTTCCCTTGGACCTTCATATTCCACCATACAATTTCAATTTGCCATGACTAGCTCAGCTGTTATAGAACAAAATATTGATGTTTTGTCATTACCTTGGTGTTATTGGCATAAGAGTTGGCGTTGTTGTTGGCGTTGGTGTTGTGACAAACTTTAACCTTGTTTGTGTTTTACAGCTATGGTATAAGACCCAACCAGACTTGTGAGGATAGTCCATCTGAATGTACAGACATTCTGACAGAGTTTATAATAGACCATAGTAAACTGCCTGTTACACCAATAACATCTGACTTGTTTCATACAGCATCTAGGTAAGATAGATTTATATAGTAACACTTGCAGAGTTTTTTTGGTAACACTTACAAAGTGTATACAGCAACTTTTGCAGAGTGTATATTGTATCATTTGCACACTTATGCATACAGTGTAGACAAAGATCAGACTGCATTTATATGCAGGCTGATCAGTCCATACTGTCTGCTAATGTGGCAATTTTACAAAATAAGTGTTTGTTTTAGTTTTATTTATATTCCATTTCATGGACAAGAAAGCTATATTTTCACAGGTAAGAATGTAGCTTTTGCTGTTCATGAAATGAAATATCAGTCTATCTTACTTGAAAAACAAGCCATAATTCTATTTCTTTAGGGCAAAAAATGAAACAAAATGTGCAGATTTCAGTATAATTTTCTTTAAATATGTCATTTTGCATTTGGTTTGTATGCAATGTTCATGATGTTACTTTTTGGGCTCAGCTTAGATAACATCAGATGGGGTGAAAGCAGGGTATTAATTTGTGATAATTTCACTGTTTAGGAGTTATTCAAATGATAATCTACCATTATATCTCAATACTAAAAAACTGTAAAGAAACATCAATAACTTCTGACTTTTCCACACAGCATATTGGTGACATATTCTATTTAAGGACATTTTGAAATTTACACTCATGCCATACAAATCCATTCTACATCACTCTCTAACAGCTACACTCATGGAATGCCAGACACTCACTCAAAACACTCCAAAGTAAAAATTCTCAGAAGTTGTGCTAATCATTCGATGATTTTATTGGCTACTAGTAATATGAATTTAGAAGTCTCTGATTGGTCCATGAATATTCACAAATCTATTCATAGCGCATTATGTCATTATATTATATAATATTGAATGATTTCAATAAAAAACTTTCACATCATTCAAAATTCGTTGATCTCTCTTATTCAATTTCATTAAAAATCATTCCAAAGTTATTTCCCTTGTCAATTTCATGATGTTTTAACAGTAACACTTGTTCCTTAGACAGCTACAACAAGCACTGCAGATACTATAGACAAGGAACAGACTTTAGGTACATATAGGCTGATCTTTATCTATTCTATCTTTCAATGCTGGTCTGTTTCAAGTTAAGTAGCAAATAGGTTAATCACTTTACTTGAATATGCCTGTTATGTGAGGAAAGTATCACAGAATTAACATATTTTCTCATTGATATTATCCTAAGATACCCAGGGGTTTTCTTATTAGCTACACTCAATGGATGACGATATAGTGCAGCTACAAATAACAACATTCTGAAATTGACAATGTGAATGATTTGGGAATGAAATTGAATGAGTGTGAAGAGTGAGTTTTGAGTGAAATTAACGGGAGGTAATACAGTACCACTAATTTTGTTCAGGATGAATAAAATTAGCAATACTTATTACCCCTTTTTAATAAAATATGCATACAAGTTCTGTAAATAGCTTCCTATTTCTTCAAGAACCTAATCAGACACTTACAATTTCAATTATGTCAGTGAAAACACACATTTTTTTTAAATCGTATATTGAATGTAGCTGTTGGTTTGATTTTTTTTAATCATTTTGGAGCATTTTTTATCAATTTGAGTGAGTGTGTTGAATGAATGAATGGGGCTTTGAGTGAGTGATTTGGAATGGTTTTGATTTAGATGAATGCCAATTTCACGATATAACTTACTGTAATAGGGATATCCCAGGGTATCGTAGTATGTACGGATATAATAATCTATCACTGTGAGCAAACTTATTTCTTACCCCAGGAATTGTTTCTCGCCATTTCAGAGTATCTCTTAGACACCTCATACCAGATCTAGAGTGGTCCAACTATCGACTTTCAGAATAGCCTAGAATAGGCAATTCTGATAGATGAAAGTAGGACCAGTCTACACCCGGGTAGGATTCAGGTCAGAAATAAGTTGATCCTGTGAGTAACCAGTTTCATCAGGTTACTAATCCATAAGAACAATGTCTTTGCATAATGATCATCAATGAAGAAATTTATATAAGAAAACTCAAAATACTTAACATTGTAATGGTGATGTAATGTATTTGTGCTTTGTTATCTATTTTCCTAGCTCCCTAAAAGACAGTAGTTTACCCATATTGATGGCACTTGTACACAAAGCAAATATATCTGCCCAGGCTTCATTTATAAAGGTATGTATATGAAAAGCCCTTTACTAATAAGCCCCCTTCTCAATGAAATACAATGGCATATTTTGTTTGTCTTTTTTTTGCTTTGAAGCCTTTATACAAAATTTTGACCTGTTTAATTCAATGTTTGTTTAAGTGGGGTTTAACACCGCTTTCAACAATCTTTCAGTTATATAGCTAAGGCTGGAGCACCTAACAAATGATTCCTGGTACTTTTCTCACCAGTACTACCATTACAGCCTTTCCTAGCCTCCAGCTGCTATCTCACATAGGTCTACAATTATCAACCCATTGATGAGAGACAAATAGAAAGGATGAGTGCCGCCACCAGGGATAAAACCAGGGACCTTAAGATTGACTGTCCAACGATTTACCAACTACACTTTTATGGTAGCTAGACCTGTTCATACAATTATACATTTGTTTTATCTTTAATCATTTCGAGGGCTTTGTGGGAAAACAGTTGCAACTGCCTATATATTTATAGGCAGTTACAACTGTTTTGCGCTGTGCCATGGATTTGTTCTGAAATTCATGCACAGGCCTAGCCTGGTATTTTTTATGTCCCTGTGGTTTTATACTTGAAAAAGTATTGTGGAAAAAGACAAAATCGCTTGTCACAAGCAATTTCTTCTTTTTTCCACAATATATATTACATATTGGGAAGGTTTGGTTCCCAAATGCACAAACTTTCAATTTTGTTCTTGAATCTCTTCGCATTTTGACCACTCTGAAATTTCGTGGGTTCACAAGTTTGATCACAAGCAGCACATATCTTTTCCAACATTTTTCACCCACAAATGGGTGGATAATCCGAAATCCAACTAGCTGGAATAAGGGAAAAAGTGTAATGATAGTACTGGTGCAAGAAATGATAGAATCCATTGTCAGGCACTCCAGCCACCATAATATGACCAAAAAGGTGGTGTTAAATTGAAGCAAGCAAACATTTCTTTTCAGAACCTCACAGAAGTGGCCTATGAGATGTATAGCTCTTTGACAGTCATGACTTTGGATGTGGATAAATACTCAATATGGGCCACAAAATTTGTACCCAAACTGTACGGACACAAACGAGTGTGTGAGTATTCCAGCCAAGTTTTTTCTCATACACATGCAGGGTTTTAGTCCGACATCAACAAAATTGGGTCCAAAGGACTCAGTAATTGGGATCATAGGGGAGTCCCTGCTTTAGATTTAGACTGTATCTTTTAGCTAAAGTCTTGTATTATGCACATTTAGAGCTGTTTCCTAGTTAAAAGTAAAGAACATGATGGAATTTTATTAACATTTGGGGCGCAAATTCAAGAAAGAATTCTTTTCTTCTTTTCTGAAGTTGATCCTCAGAGAGTCTATGGGATTTACATTACATAGTTTTGGGCGTCCTGACTACATATTTTTCCATCCCAGATTTGCAAAACCTGCGTCCCTTAAAACCCTGCACATGTATACAAATCAATATTAGATAAACATCATTGCTGGTTGACTGAATCCTTGTATATACAGCTGAGCCCAACTAGTTCAATTTGTAATGCGTTTGGCCCTCAATGCTTGGATCATGAATTTGAATCCTGGTTCGGCCTACATTTATCATTTTTCTGGCATTTGACAAAAGTCATTGTGACATGAATGATTTGTCTCCGACCAATGGGGAAAATAAGTAGTACACCTCAGTGGGCTTATTTTCACTAAGAAATCTATAAAAATCTTTTTCTCATAAGCCATTGGGCAGATGTCAATTAACTTTGGCATGGATGTTCCTTTAGGGACCCTTTACTTAAATTGTGAAAGAAATTTTTATTAACCCCAAATATGGGCATGGCAGGGGGGGTATTTTTAGCTCACCTGAGCAATAGTGCTCAAGTGAGCTATTGTGATCACCTTTTGTCCGGCGTCTGTGCGTCGTCAGTCGTCCGTCATCCATCAACAATTTCTTTAAACAACATCTCCTCCTAAACTACTGGGCCAATTTACACTAAATTTTACAGAAATGTTCCCTAGGTGGTCCCCTTCCAAAATTGCTAAAAGAAATGAAATCAGTGAAAAACTCTGGTTGAAAATTTAAGAAAATCTTTAAAATTCTTCTTCAAAGAACAAGCAGTCCTTGAAATTTGGCATGGATGATCAGCTCATAGACCTGAAAAAAAAATAGCTAAAATCATATCTGTTGGGTCACCAGGTGCCGAGCACTTTGGGGGAGGGGGGGGGAGTTCTTTGGGTTAATTTTGTAATCTTTAACCTTCTTCTTCTTCTTCTTCTTCTGAATACAGCCTTCAAATTTGGAATGGAGGATCAACTCATAGACCTTAATAAAAATAGCTAAAATCATATCTGTTGGGTCAAAAGGTGCAGAGCACTTGGGGGGAGGGGGGGGGGTCTTTTGATTAAGTTTGTAATTTTTAACCTTCTTCCTCTTCGGAACCAGGAGCCCTAAAGCCTTCAAATTTGGCATGGAGGATCAGCTCATAGACCTTAATAAAAATAGCTAAAATTATATCTTTTGGGCGCCAGGTGGGGAGCACCAGGGGGGAGGGGGTAGTACTTTTGTGAAAATTTTGTAATCTTTAACCTTCTTCTTCTGAATCAGGAGCCCGACAGATTTGAATATTGGCATGGATGATCAGCATATGGACCTTTATAAAAATAGCTAAAATCATGACTGTAGATTCACCAGGTGCAGAGCGCCAGAGGGGAGAGGGTAGTACTTTTGTGAAAATTTTGTTATCTTTAACCTTCTTCTTCTTCTGAACCACAAGCCCTACAGACTTGAAAATTGGCATGGAGGATCAGCTCATACACCTTAATATAAATAGCTAAAATCATGACTGTAAAGCCACCAGGTGCAGAGCATCAGGGGGGAGGGGGAGTACTTTTGTGAAAATTTTGTAATCTTTAACCTTCTTCTTCTGATGAACTAGGAGCCTGACAGATTTGAATATTGGCATGGATGATCAGCATATGGACCTTTATAAAAATAGCTAGAACCATGACTGTCGATTCACCAGGTGCTGAGCACCAGGAGGGAGAGGGTAGTACCTTTGTGAAAATTTTGTAACTTTAACCTTCATCTTCTAATGAACCAGGAGCCCTACAGACTTCAATATTGGTATGGATGATAAGCATATGGATCTAAAATAAAATAGCTAAAATCATGAATGTAGGGCCACTAGATGCAGAGCATTAGGGAGGAGGGGTAGTACTTTGGATCAATTTTGAAATCCTTAACCTTATTCTTCTCCTTGATCAGGAACCCTACAGACTTGAAAATTTTCATGGGTGATCAATATATTGACATTAATAAAAATAGCTAAAATCATGACTGTAGGGTCACCAGGTGCTGAGTGTCTTGGGGAGGGGGTAGTCTTCTAATAAACCAGGAGTACTACAGACTTGAAAATTGGTATGGATGATCAGCATATGGACATTAATTGAATTAGCTAAAATCATGACTGCAGATTCACCAGGTGCAGAGCATCTTGGGGGAGGGGGGAGTGCTTTGTTGAGAATTTTGAATCCCTACAGCCTTTATATTTGACATGGATTGATCAACTCATTAAAGAAAACTTTCAAAGTCTCAGACTCAGCCTGTATATCTGGCATAGATTAGCTGATCATAGACCTTGTATGAAAAAAGCTTAAATAAATAATGACCAGGGGAGGAGCAGAGGGGGGGGGAGGATTATTTCAAATGTTATCTGATTGAATAAGTGAAAATCTCTTTTTCTGTGGTTGCATGGACATACCTAGGTAATGAAGCTTTTTTCTCAGGTGAGTGACCCAGGGCCAACGGCCCTCTTGTTACTAAAGAATCTTTAATTTAATTGTGAAAATAAAAAATAACTCCCAAATATGGGCTTGGCAGGGCGGGGCTTATTTTCATTCTAAAATCTTTAAAAATATTCTCATCCAAAACCATTGGGCAGATTTCAATGAAACTTGGCATGGATATTCCTTAGTTGACCATTAAGAAATTCTTGGTTTATCCCCTAAATATGAGGGTAGCAGGGCCTGGATTATTTTCACCATAAAATCTTAAAAAAATCTTTTCCCAAACCATTTGGCTGATCTCATCAAAACTTTGTATTAATGTTCCTTGGGTTACCCTTTACCTAAACTGATCAAGAAATTTTGATTGCACCCTTATTATTGGTGTTAAAGGGTGGGGCTTTATATGCTTTAAAATTCGACTCCCCCCTCTCATTGGGCCAATTTTGATAAAACTAGTCATGAATATTCCTAAGGTGCACTTTCACTTAAATTGGTCATGAAATTTTGATAGGTCAAATAATGTTGGTATGACAGGATAAAGCCAATTTTCATTTTAAAATCTAAAAACAACTTCTCCTCCCAATCAATTGGAATAATTTCGTTGAATTTTGATATGCATGTTTCAGGAATGTCCCTCTCCTTAAGTTGTTCCTGAAAATGTGTTAAGAACACTTATTGCAATCACTTTTATGTTTTTAATAAGATGGGTAAAGGGTATTCATGTAAATGGTGATTGCATATTTTGGTTCAATCTGGGCCAGACCCAGTAAATCATCATTAAAAATTTCCTAAGAGACTTCTAAGTGTTGTTTTCATTCAAAGTAAGCTTTGTTTAATGAAAGTCTAGAGATGTTAAAGCCAGTAGAGCGATATAGGCCCCTTAGAAACTGTTGTGAAAAATGTAGAAAAATCTTTTAAAGGTACAAACAATTTCTTCCTTTCGATGATGATATCTATCCTTTCTTAAAGTACAATAAAACAAGGGATTGCATGGGTATTGATAAAAAAATCTGTGCGTTTTCAATTTTATTCATTTGTCAGCTTATATGAAGCCTCATTTTTATGCAGTTTTGCATTTAGTGGTCATCAGCAATCATAATCTTGGAACTTCAAAACACATTACAAATGTATCACCGCGCATGAAACCTCACTATTTGAAAAAGTAAACCTGTTCATGATTTAAGGGTTGAAAATAATGTCAAAAGAGATGTCAACCATTTTAATTGTAAAAGCCCAATTATCCATGTAGTACGTTTTTGGACAATGAGTGCCACTTAAATCGATCTTGAATGATGCCAAAAAATGAACCCAAATAAAAAGTAGTCAGTGACAGTTTTTTTTTTTAAGGGAATGCAGTCTTTTTGTTGGAGTTACTTCCCTGGTTTATCGTCTAAACTCCAAAGTTATTGAAATACTCGATGTAAGACGGTAGACTGGAACCACTTTCAACTATCAAGACTATTATTTTATGAGTATCTGCCTATCTATCTTTTTGTCTGTCTGTTGGCCTGTCTGCAAAACTGAACAAAAAATAACATTTTCAAATTTCTTTAATCCTATTCAAGATACAATGATAATTCTTAATTTGCATGATGATAGAAGGCATGTGCACCTACAGTTACCAAGGTCAAAGTCCCATGACAATGTCATATGTCAAGGTCATATCTTAACAAAATTTAGCCAATAATCTAAAAATTTTAAAATTTTTTGAAGCAAATTCAAATTTTTTAGAGATACTTTACCCATATTTGTCATGATGATAAATGTCAATGATAAGCATTAGCAACACCCAGGTCTAGGTATTTCTATAAGGTAAAGGTTATCTTCCTATTTTGTCTGGAGTACAACTCCTTCATTTCAGTAGGATGGATTTAGAATTTGCCTCCCCACAATGAAAAGATGTGCTTCTTGAAAGATTAGTTTCTATATCTTAAAGGTCTAGAGGCAGTGCATTGCTCGACAAGTGCAGTCCCTGGACAACCATTCTAGTTTTAATACCAAGGGCTATATAAGCATGAATTGGGTATCTACTTTGAGGTCAAGGTCAGATTACATTGCCTCAAATTTGTTTTAAAATTTTAATATTTCAACAACCTGAATGTTGTTCCCTTCTGATTGCATTCAGGTCATTCAGGCCTTTGATTATATTTAACTCGGTTTGTATACATTCTCACTAAAAAAGTAAGTTGAAAGTCAGAAAGTCTGTCCAAAAGCTATTGAAAAGTTACAATGCATAAATTAGATGTAAAAATGCAGTGTCAAATACAAGTCATAAGAATTATGCGATAAAAATCTATTGTCAACAATAAAGAATGCCTCCCCCACAAGCATTACACGGGCGTCAAAAAGCACTCGGTAAATATTACGTCAAATACATGCCGACCATTAATTGTGAATTTTCACATAAAAACCTTAATGTCATAATGATATCCTTTTTATCTATGTGAGTTGCTATGCAATAAATAATATTTATAAACTTATCAGACTAGAAGTAAATTTAGATGTAAAAGATTCAAGAAATTTAGGTAATAATTTTTGCGAGAGAAAATTAATATTAAAGCAGTTATTTAATGAATTATACTAGTTTTAGGATGGACTGCCCGAAAGAATTTATGGTTGAAAAAGAAAAGATATAGTTAACCACAGTGTCTTGTTCAAATCCCACATGAGTTTATAGGCTAACAAATTGAAATTGACCTTGTAGGATGATGATATATATGTGATATATCATGCAAAAAGGGACCATATTGGAGCTTGGTAAAATAAATTTTTGAAGAGATTGGTTCTAGAACAGGCCAACCAAAGGTCGGTCGCATTTCAATTTTTTTTCACAGGAAGGTAGATTGATTATTCTAGATTCAGAAAATTAGTAACATGTGAAAAGTTTTGACCCTAGTCAGTCATCGCAGTCTGTGAAGTCAGACTAGGGTCGACACTCAATGCCCTACCCAGATGTTCCCTTTTAGCATGACAGGTCACAAATTTATCTTTATTATGCTAACATTGTCCTGCTGAAATAAGTTTAAATAGACTGTATTACAGTTAACAACATCATAAAATTGACAAGGTGTATGATTTTTTAATGAAATTGAATGAGTGCATTTTGAGTGAAATTTAAGGAGGTTATCAAATATCGCTAATTTTGTTCAGGATGAACAAAATTAGTGATACTCATTACCTCCCTTTAATAAAAATGCATACAAGTACTATAAATAGCTTTTAATGTCTTTCGAAATAATCAGACACTGCTAAAATCAATAAAATCAATAAAATCATGGATGTTTTCTAGCAATTTTTATTTTGAATTTAGATATTGATCTAGTATTTCTAGTGATTTTGGAATGTTTCTGAATGGTTTGAGTGAGTGTTTGGAATGAATGAATGAATGAATGAATGAATGAATGAATGAATGAATGAATGAATGAATGAATGAATGAATGAATGAATGAATGAATGAATGGAGTGTTGAGTGAGGGATAAAGAATACTTTGATCGGATTGAGTGTCAATTTCATGATATTACAAACTGCAACTTATATTAGCCTGCATAGAGGTGCATCTGATCTCAGCTAAATTTTCTTGCCTAATTCTATTGAGGAGAAAATATGAGCCTGACCTGTTGGAATGACCCCAAAAATGACAATCTGTTTGAAACAAATTTAAATCTAGCACGAGAAGCATAAAATTTATCTTTGTTTCATAACCAAGAGGAAGGTTCAATTTTTGTGTCCAAAAAATTTGCGTTTTACTGCCAGTAAAAAAAATTAACATAGAAAATAAGCTTTAATTGTGTATTCATACAGTGTGATTATGCTTTTAGTTTCATACCTCCATGAAATTAAAGAATACTCTGCATAACTTTAATGTTCTAAAGATTTGTTACATAAGCATTATAAAGTGGAAGTTTTTGTCAACAATTTAGTTGCATAGAGAGTAAGATTAATCCTTGATCTCACCCACACATGATCCTAGTTAATGACAGTCTTATCTCAAAAAATTAATACAATTTATCATTATCATTTGTACCCCTTAATATCTGTTGAATATTTTAAAAAGTATTGAAAGCTTCGGTAAATAGTATGAGATCTCGTAAGTAGATCTTTAATTGTGCATGTATTACCATGGACTTGGAGAGATGTCCAGGTCATAAGTTTGACTTTATTCTGCAATGCTAGTGACTTTTGATTCTCAGGTTTTCTAGTAACCCTTGTCATGTTGAATAGATAGCGATGATAAAATTGCTTTGAAATTAAAGTGCTGAAAGGCTGTAGCACTTGCTGCACTTATTTGAAGTAATTATTAGTTTTGAAAACAGAATATTTAATTTTTGCTGGTTTAATAAAACAAATCAGGTAGTTAAGCCTAAGATCTGAGTGCACATTTATACAGACTCACAGATCTTTTTCTACACCTTCTTTCACAGCAGGAATATAGTCCCTTGTTCAGAATGACAATTAAGGGTTAAGAAATGAAGGGAATCTTGTTTACATCGTAGAGTAATGAAACTGAAAAGTTAATCAACCTGTACCAGAATATCTGGGCCCGAGGTTATAAAACTTTTCTCATTCAAAATTCATTTTTTTTTTTCAAATTTCAACTTCACATTAAAGCTGTAATACTGTTTTAATACTCATTTTAATGTATTAACATAAAAGATAATATTAATAAGTTGTTATAAATAACATCTTATTAATATTATCTTTTATTTTCATACATTTATTTAAATTGAAAATTTGAGAAAATTCTCAGTTGAGCTTGAGAAAAGTTTTATAACCTCGGGCCCTGAAGTGGGTTAACACATAAGTGTGATAACATTTTAGATTCATTCTTTCATTATGTCAAAAATTATTATCTTATTTTTTTTTTAATTTTATGACATTTACTTTATCTGAGACACTCTTATTTATAAAAGATAGTTGTGACTTCAGAATTCTTTTCATATGATTATACAAACCCTTTTTTAAGGCAATTAAAACACCAGTTTTATTGAAAATTGAAATAGTTTACGAAAAAATGTGTTTACAGTCCTATGTGTCTTTAAAATGAACTATCTAGCGTGTTTTGTATAAATACAATGATTGATTGGTTGCCTTAAGATATGTAAAGATTCCTTAAGTGTTGCAATTTGTCTCGTATGAATTTTGTTTACATCTATAGCAACAAATATGTTTACGTAACTTATCACTTCATGATTATCTTAAGTTAGAGTTTCAGAATAATTAATACTTTCCTCCACATTCTCTGTTTTCTTATATATGAGAAAATATTGTGGTAAAAGATGAAATTGATTTTAAACAATATCAGACTATTCCCGTTGGTCTGATCAGAATCCTTCACCCTTGTCATGCTGAATATTTTTTTGCAAAATCGATAGCTCAGCAAAAAACATTTGTAACTGCCTATATGTTTATAGACACTTACAACTGTTTCCTGCTGAGCCATCAACATTGCTTCAAAATCAAAGTGCTCAAAGCAAGCAATGCAACTATGTTGTAGGTATTTTTTGGAAAATTAAGTTTTTAAGTTTTTTAATTTCATAACAGGAAAAAAAAACAGGAGGTAAAGACAAAGATCAGACTGCACAAATGTGTAGGCTGATGTTTGTCTTTAGCTTTTACTAAGGCAGGAATATCCTGGGTTCAGCATGACAAGGGTAATATCCTTTCTATAGATAAGAATTGACTCAGATTTTGGAGATAATCAATGGAAATTTCAAATGTGGATTCTTACCAAGAACAATCCTCAACTGAAGCATAGCTGACAATAAATCAACATGGGTTGGGTTCAAACCCAAGTGGACAAGTATTATTAAAGTTATGGGTTAACAAGAACATAGTGCTTAACACTGAGCCAAAGAAGATCTTTCCTGATGCAGGTGTCAGGCATTGTATTTAAACTTTTTAGAAGCTATACGAGGTGAGAGTGGATTCCCATAACATCCCCCCTTAAGAGTCATCATAATGATGATTTTATAAGCCTATAGGCGGCATTGTGCTTATTGCACAAGCAAAGTTGGTATTATTCCGACATATACATGTGTATAGCTCTTAGGACCAATGTGAACAAGCCCCCCCCCCCCCCCCCCCCCCATCTTGTGAACAACTGCAGAACTGTGAGAGTGGTCTCCTTTAAAAAGTTTAAGATTTTAAACCTTTTCCTTTTAAACCATTCGGTTTGAAACCTTTTCTTTTGAAATCTTTTCTCATGAAAATTTTCTATTGAACATCAACATATCAACATATGTCCTGTGATAACAAGGTCAAGGTTATCCACAAAGGTCAATGTCTTCTATCAAGATCAACCTTATAAAGACTTAGTGTTACAGGATTTCACAAATACATCATGTATGATTTATAGATCATCGAAAGTTGATTTGTCTTTGGAGCAAAGGACAAGGTTCACTAACCACCAAAAACGGCCCAAACTCAATTTTCTACGAAATTTGAATTTTTGATCCCTCTAACCATTATTTGTTAGAAAAATGAAAAAGAAGTCCTCCAAGACGACCAAGGTTACCATGGCAACCAGTCAATAATCTAATTATTCTTAAATTTGGACTTTTTCCATTCAATACAAAAAACTTTTATTATATGAGCATTTCAAGTAGACAGAAGTTTGAGAACGAGTTATTAGTTCCCTGAGCACTCACCTGAGCACAAAGTGCTCAAGCCGAGCTTTTGTGATCACTCACCATCCATCGTCCGTCAATCTGTTCGTCCATCTGTCTGTCCGTTAACAATTTCTTGAAACATCTTCTCCTCCTTAACCATTAGACCAATCAAGCCGAAACTTGGCAGGGATGTTCCTTGAATGAAGCTCTTCCTAAGTTGAAAAGATAATTTAATTCTAGAAAAAACTCAGGTTGCCATGGTAACAGAAAGGCCAAAAATTGCCGAAAATCTTAGAAAAAGATTTTCTTCTCCTAAACTACTGGTCCAATCAAGCTGAAACTTAGTAGGGATGTTTCTTTGGTCAAGCTTCACCAAGGCTGTTAAAAGAATTCAATTTCATCAAAAACTGTGATTTCCATGGTAACGGAAAGGCCAAAAATGACAAAAATCTTACAAAAAAATCTTCTTCTCCTAAACCACCATGCCAAACAATTTGAAACTTTGTAGGGATGTTCCTTGAGTAAAGCTCTACCAAGCTTGTTTAATGATTTTAGTTTCATCAAAAAGTATGATTTCCATGGTGACTAAAATGTCGAAAAATGCCGACCAAAAGTCTTATATAATAGTCTTATAATATCAAATTCTATAGAACGAAATTAGAGTCATACACAAAGGTCAAGGTCATAAAAAAGAATGCGAAAATCATGGGTTTATCTTTAATTTCTGGTGATACCTGGTCATGCCTTGGTAGCCAACATCATGGCATTGACGAAAGCTTAAAAATTCTTTATCTGCCAAAACATGAAAACTAGAATCATCATTACATTCAAAGGTGTAATTCACTACAAATATCAACTCTTAAAAGCTATTGTCAATAAACGTTCCGAGAACGACGAGTCGGATTTGCATTACCAACAACTAGGTATGCTATTTTTATCTGTGATTTGAATCAACGACTAGTCGATGGCGCATCCGCGTCTACTTTTTGCATGTGCCTATTAAACAAATTCCAAGATCGGCGCGCGACGCGTCAGTAAACTTGTACCACCAAGTTATAACTTTTCGACTAAACGGCGACGTCTTAGGGATTTTCGGAGTCGATATCGGATCAGAGACTAATCTGGCGATGGGCCGGCTGATCGTTGGACTCGTTCCGGCCGATTTAGTACACATCTTAGATGTATCTTTTATATTTTCCAACAAGCACTCTCTAAGTATTTATTCAAGAAGCACTCGTACGATGATCTTTATCAAGTTTGATTGAAAAACCAATCCAATAGTCGAAAAAAAATAACTTGTGAGCAATATCTTTTCCACAGGTTTTTCAAAGGTAAAATGATACATTTGTTTTTTAAGCGCACCAAATGTTTAAAATGTTGACTGTCACTTCCCTTCACTTTTGATGAAAAGTTTTGGCAACAAGTTCTCATGTCTTCACACTGTATTGTAAATATTTCTAAAATATTTTACCTTGAACAAAAATTGTATTAAATCCGAGTCAAAACATAAAATCCGAGTCGAAAATCTTTATACTGAAAACACGAGAAAACCATAATGTTGCATGTCTTACTGATTTCCAAAATGACGTCACTGTGTAAGATTCTGGGGAATTCAAAGTGCCGACATCTGATGACCTGGCTGTGTCGAGACCAACTGTGTTGTGTATTCACAGCAGGTCACGGGTAATGGGTGCATTAATATTTGGGATTATTTGAGAAGGTAAAACAGACTTTTATATTTCATCATTGACAAGGTTATGGTCAGTCCGTTTTTCCTTCGAACATCGATTTTTTTGTACACGCATGTCGATCTCATAAAACTGTCCTGCTTACAGGCTTACAAGACGTCGATAACTGTTTGCTTATAATACCCTGCTATGCTCGTGCAATTGCGTGCAAAGCGGGATCAATCAGTTAGTATTGTTCTGTCTAACTGAGAGCAGGGCTGTTTTCTCAGTTTCTGCTGCCAGTATAACTTGCATATTGATCGACCGCTGTAAAAAAATCAAAGTTTCCAAAATTTGGAACGTGTCTTGCAATAACAGAATAAAAATATTTTGTTATTATTTCAATTTGATGGCATAAATTCTAGCCGCTAATACATGAATAGAAAAACGCGTATCGTCAGCCAAAAGCTTTCAATCATATTGGAGGGCGCCGCCGTCATAGCGCAGTTGGTGGCGCGTCGGACTGTCAATCTACATTTCACGGGTTCGATCCCCGACGGCGGCACTCATTCTTTCCGACTATTTGTCTCTCACCAATGGGTTGATAATCGTAGACCTATGTGAGAAAGCGGCTGGGGGCTAGGACAGAATGTGGTGGTTGTACTAGTGAGAGAAATACCAGGTATCCATTGTTAGGTGCTCCAGCCGCCGCGATATAACTGAAATAACGTTGAAAGCGGCCTTAAACTCCATTCAATCAATCAATCAATTCAATCATATTGGAATTTTGGAAAATTGTTTGAAATAACAAGCCAAGCGCCTCTATGACGTTTTGCATTGAAGCGGAGGCGTGTATCATATGAAATACGGTATGCAAATATTTGAAAGTTTGTCAATGTAACAAATTAAACATTTAACATGGAAAAACATTGAATTTTTCTAACAATTCTATTTTCTATCAAGAGAAAATGAAAATTAATTTTTGATGAAAAAAATATGTAGGCCTACTATTTGCATTAAGATTTCAAGACCATGCATTTAACCCTGTTTTCCAATATGAAAACTTTAATGCCTTACAACTCCGAAAAAGATAAAAGAAAAAGAGAAAAGCACTGAAGCGACGGGAATCAAAATAGCCCTATCGGGATGCGAACCTGCGCCGCCGGGATGGGAGGCATTATACATATCCACTAGACCACGGCGTCGAATGTAATATTAAATGGATATTTTTGTATTATAGATTATAGCTAATACCCTTATCGCCCATTTACGAAGCGTTTTCGATTCATTATTATATACGGAGATTTAAATAATTAGGTATTTTTGTTTGTTTTTTTTATTTCTCACAAATTTCTCACACTTTTAGGATAGGGGTGTCGACCGTAGGTAACGTCAAAGTGCATTTGTTTACTTGACAACGAGATTAGTGAAAAGTTTCGCGTTCAAGCATCAATATGTAAATGATTTTCAATAAATTTCATTCAGAATCTATTTAATCTAGGACAGAACTACCGATTTGTTCACGATTTATTCACTGGTTTACTTTAACAGGGTATTTTATACTAGAAAATGTCCGGTTCTTTGCCTCCATTTTTTAAATCAGAAACTGTCCATAACCATCGTTGAGGGTAACGATGAGAATAAAAATTACGTTTTTTTCGAATAAAACATACAACGTATGATTCGCCCCGAATTTTAAGTCTTTAAAGGTCTTTAAAACTTTATTTTAAATTATATTATATAAATTTTGTTGTGGTCGTGAGTGTCGTTCTACCAGAAAATTAGATCTGAAGAGCGCAAAAATGGGCGAAAAAGGCCAAAAAGCCTGTTCCACACCCTCTTTGAGTCACAAAAACACATGAAAAGGGGTAGAAATTATGGGAAAAATTGGCCATTCTGGACGGTTGAGAAATGCAGTTAAGTATTTCAGAGGTCATTTTTTGTCAAGGGTATACTTATTTTTTTACAAAAAAATTGGGCCGCTTTATATAGGAAGTCGAACCATGCCCTTTGAAAAAGAAATACTAAATCACAATTATTGACACTTTTACTCGCAGAAACAATTTCAAAGTTGAATAAAATTTTCATAAATAAGACATCAGAGTAATGTATGAGAAATGCACCTGTGAAAACTCGCATGATTAAAACATGATGTATGTGTGAATGACATTTGACGGGTCTACATTCAAATTTGTCTAATTGTCCTTGGCTGTTTCATCTTTGTGCCCTAGGTTACAATGGTGCACCATGATAACATATGACGGTCACACAAAAAGAGACCATCTGGGTAGTGATAAAGATTCAACCCTAGTCAGACTGCTTGATCTGCGCAAATTGACTAGGGTTTAATCTTTTCAAACTTTACTAATTTTCTGAATCTAGAATAATCTGAATCTACTTTCCTGTCAACAATTTTTTGAAATTTAACAAGTTAATGTGTCTAAATGAGGCTGAGTGAAGGCAAAGATTCTATATAGATCCTGACCCCCCACCCCCCTCCTGACTTTTTCACAAACAGTCTAATCTAAACCAGACTGGTTTCATAAAATCATCGGAAGATAATTTTGAGTCAGGGTTTTTTAAAAAAAAGACCTGAAAATTGGCCATTTGTTTGAAACTTATCTTAACCCTTGTCTTGCTGAATAAAAAACTTTTTGAAATTTGCATTAACATCTAAGTGCTAAAAGCACTCAATTGTGACTCATGCATTTTTGTAAAAAATATCATTAAAAACTTAACCTTTTTTTGGTTTAAAAGGGAAAATCAGGTGGTATAGACTTTGATCAGACTGCACATAAGAACAGACTGATCTGTTTCTTTTCCTCCTGCCAAAGCAGTAATATTCTGGTTGAAGCAGGAGAAGGGTTAGATTTTACAGGACAAGAATTAAATTTGGCAGGATGAGGAGAAAAGTGAGTAGTATAAGGGTCAAAATATAAAAGGACATATGTCTATCATCATGCTTACCAAGCATTTGGAACACCACTCGCCAATCTCACACTCAACCTCAGATGTACTATTTTCAAAAATAACGGGGAAACCTTGGAAAAACTCGATGACGTCATTTTAAATGGCATTTACCCTCAAAACTTCTAAGTTGCCAACGCTACTCCTTTAAGTCATTGACGTGAAACAATTAAATCCTTATATAAAGATCTTTCGATTCTTGAATTACGGCTGAAAAATATAAATCTAAAGATAGCGCCTGTTGTTTCGGAGCTAGTTTGTCTTACACTGTTTCCGCCTAACAAATTGCACTATTTTGTTACATACCAATCTGCCTTATATACATCTGAGGTCTGTAACATTTTATAGATATGGCCCAGTGATGTTCCGAATGGCTTACAAGTAACATCAGAGACTGGGATATTGTTTGATGTTTCCATGACTGATCTTTGTCTATACCTCCTACCATAGCAGGAATATTCCAGTTGCAGCATTACAATGTTTAAATATCACCAGGATAGGGGTCAAAATATGAAAGGGCAAATGTCTGTCAACATGCTTACTGTGTTACATCAGAGACTGGGATTCTGTTTGATGTTTCCATGTTCAAAGATTGTAAATAATAATGTTTTCAAGCAACAAACACCACTCTTAAACTGTCTCATTTGTTATACTGTCTTACACTTGTACCCTTTTCTTCACTGATATGATGCTTAATATAGTATAAATGAACTTGTCAAATATTTTTCTATTTTGAGCAAGTTAACAAAATAACTTTGATGAACTTGTCCAGTATTTTTCTATTTTGACCAAGTTAACAAAATAACTTTGATGAAAACTTGCGTTAAAAAGAAGAATATATAGTAAACTCCATATATTTAATGAGATCGGTTAAAACAAGATAGCCCTTTAAATGGGACATATTGTGGGATCACCCATGGCATCTTTGGTGGGTGGACAGTGTCCAATTCTTTGTTTGGAGCATAACTCTGTCACTTTATATCTGATTGACTTGAAATTTGGCAGCTATGTTCTTGTCATGATTACAAGAACACAAAAACCATAACTTTACCTAGTTTATTTATTTTTTTTTATTTCTGTTTTGTTGTTTATCATACTATGACATTCAGCAGTGTAATGGGCCTGTCTTGTGATAATTTGCCAATTTGTTATTTTTTGGTTTTAGGCAGATTAAGTCTCATCAATAATACATTGACGGTCAATTTTCAAACTTTTGTGAAGGCATAGATCATTATTATATGCTTATCATGTTTAGATGCTCTTTAACCCTTTCCTGTTTTGCAAGATTTTGGATGTGTCCAAATTCAAAGGTTTTGCAGACGAAAATTTAAAGTGGATTTAATTTGAAAAACATCCATTCAGTAGGGTAGAAAATAGTGTGGAAAAAGAAGAAATTACTTGTCAGAAGCAATTTCTTCTTTTTTCACAATGTTTTCTCAATCATAAAATCACAGGCACGTAAAAAGCAGGGATTAAACAGCAAAGGGTTAAGTTATGAGTCACATATGTGCAGGCTGATCTTTGTCTATACCTCCTGCTAAAGCAGGAATATTCCAGATGCAGCATGTCAAGAGTTATCAAAACAATTTGAGGACACAGATAATAGTTTTTTTTTTTTCAATGAAAAAACCAAATTTTAAGATCTACATATTGTTGTAAAAAAGGTAATGACAAGTAAACATGCGGGGGAGACATCTTAACCTTGTTTTTATTGAATGTTCAACACTTGTTATCTCTGCCATGTCAAACAATATGAAAGAACAAAACTCTGCACAGTGACTCAGTGAAAAACAGTTGTAACTGCCTATAAATATATAGGCAGTTACAACTGTTTTCCTCTGAGCCATGGACACAGTTCAAAATGACCTTGTCAAATAAATTTTTTAGAAATATTTATGTAAGTCTTAAAAATATTGAAGCTTTAGCAAAAAAAGTTGTAACTACCTATAAAAGTATAGGTAGTCACAACAGTTTTGCGCTAACTTCTCAATATGCTCTCTCCAAGTGATATTTGTCAAGTATTTTCTTGAATTTTGATAGATGCAATTTTTTCCAATATGACCAATCATTTGAATATTTGTTTGGTAGAAATATCCGAAATCACGAGGACAGAGTAGAAACATGCAGAAAGCAGGATTATTTTGAACTGGAAGTATATTATATTAGCTTTGTAGCTGTACTGTTACAGCAGTTCTCTTGAGCTGACTTAATTAGATATGAATATTGTTATTTAGCCTTGTCATGCTGAACCCGGAATATTCCTGCCTTGGCAGGAGCTATAGATAAACATCAGTCTGCACACATGTGCAGTCTGATCTTTGTCTATATCACATGTTTTTCCTTTTTTGAAACCAGAAAAGCTTAAGAATTTTATTTTCAAAATGAAAATGACTTTTATTTTAGTGCATCCAGTACTTTGAGCACTTAGATTTTGTTGCAATTTTGCGAAGATTTTTTATTCAGCATGACAAGGGTTAAGACTTTTGATAAAAAAAAGAGTTATGTCAGGATTGAGAAAAACTTCGAAGATCATCCTTTAGTTTCATATAAGCACAGCCCTAGATTTATTAACCCTTTCCAAAATTTTGGACCAGTCCAAATTCAAAGTTTTGCTGACGAAAATTTAAAGTGGATTTAATTTGAAAAATAACCATGCAGTAGGGTGGAAAATAGTGTGGAAAAAGAAGAAATGGCTTGTCAGAAGCAATTTCTTCTTTTTTCACAATGTTTTCTCAATCATAAAATCACAGGCATGTAAAAAGCAGGGATTAAACAGCAAAGGGTTAAATACCAACAAAAATTTAAAAGTAGATTAATTAGCTATATGTATGTTTATATATATCATTAACACTATTTTGACGGTTTCTCTAGATTCCATATTTGTTTGTTTGCTTTGAACCTTAGTGATGCCCAGATGATTTATTTTGGGGACAAAAATGTTAATAAAATTGTCAGATATCACTAATCCAGCTACTTGAAAACTCATCAATAAAAATCTGTCATATTTTAACTTTGATCTTGAAAGACCCTTCAGTTTTTATGCATTTAATGGTGAATTTCATGTAATTTAATGGCTGCAATGCATATATTAGATTGGGTTTTGAAATGAGTTTGTAGGATTTAATTGTAGGTTTGTCCTTCAAATGAACCCTAGACCAGACAACTTTCAAAATTGAAATTAGACTATAAATCTCAGTTTGCTGTAAAGAAATGTGGTAAAGGGTTATATAGAATAGTTTAGTCAATGAAGAGCTTGCTTATGATGTTTAATCATTTCACAAAGAGATTTCTCAAAGAGTATTAACCCAGTTGAAACTACATTTTGTTTTAAACAATTGCAAACCTTTTTGGGCATTTCAACCATTCTGGCTAGCAAGTTCATAAATAAAATAAGTAAAAAGCAGGCAGAGTTGACTAAGATCAGACTGCATGTCTGTGCAAGGTAACCTTAGTCTATACCATCTGCCGAAGTTAAGTGCATTTAAGTCAAAGTGTTGAATGGACCATTTAGGTCAATATTTATTTATTTTTTTTTATTTATTTATTTATTTGTTTTACTTGAGGATAACACTATAAATGGCCGAGAGACTCTTATTTCCATTGTGGTCTTTACTCGTTCCTGCTCTGTTCCTGCACAAAGGATTTTTTCGAAAATATTTTTTTAACATTCCTGGTTTCAAAAGGAAACTAAGTTTATACATGTATCAACTGACATCAGGGCTCGATGTTATAAAACTTTTTTCAAGCTCAACTGAGAATTTTCTCAAATTTTAAATTCAAATAAATATATGAAAATAACAGATAATATTAATTAGTTGTTATTTATTACAACTTATTAATAATATATTTTATGTTAATTTATTAAAATGAGTATTAAAGAAGAATTATACAGCTTTAATTTCTAATTGAAATTTGAGAAAGTTTTGAATTGAGAACGAGAAAAGTTTTATAACCTCCGGCCCAGACTGCAGATGTGTGAAGGCTGATCTTTGTCAATAAATCCTTCCAAAGCAGGTTCAGCATAACACCACCAGCTATTTGGTGGTCATATTAGTGGTCACTATAGCAAATTTTACAGAGTCATATGGATTTTCCTCTAATAATAGCGCCCTCCCTTATAGTAGCACCTCAACATTTTTTACTAAGAAAACCAACTTCAAGTGACTAAAATTTATGAACTTGTAAAGACTTCTTCTCTGACTTGAGATGAATTTCCTCTAAACAATCATATAAATAAATAAGAAAATGCATACTAAATAAAAGCTCCCTGACCATGTTATGAATAGCTCCCAGGAGCATTTTATTAGGAGAAATATGGTAAGTTAAAACCCTTAGGTAGCACATAATGTATCCTTTCTGACATTTGTCTTCCATAATCATACTGTAATTCTCCTAAAAAACGCTCCCTGGAGCCATACATAACAAGGTGTTGGAGCTTTTATTTAGTATGCATTTTCTAATTTGAAATACCATTAAAACTGTTTCTTTTAGCCCCTTTTCCCTTTAATTTTAGATGAATTTCCTCTAAACAATCATGTAATTGATTTTAAATGATTGTTTAGATGAAATTCATCTCAAATTAGAGAAGAAGTCTCAAAAAGTTCCTAAATTTTAGGCCTTTGAAGTATTTTTTTTTTGTAAAAAATGTAATGGTGTAGGGAGGGCGCTATTATTAGAGGAAATATGGTAATCCTAAGAGGGATAGTAGCTTGAGGCTAGGAAAGTATGTAATGGTAAGTAGTAGTATGAATTAAGAAATACAGGGAATCCATTATTAGGTGCTTCAGGTTTGGCAATATAACTGAAAACTGTTTGAAATAGCATTAACCCATGTCATGCTGAACCTGGATTATACCTGCTTTGTCAGGAGTTAAAGACAAACAGCAGCCTGCACATATGTGCAGTCTGATGTTAGTCTACACCACCTGTTTCTCTTTTTCAAACCAGAATTGTCAAAAGATTTAGTTTTTTAAATAAAAATTGACCTACAGTTGTAACTTTCAGTGCTTTTTGCACTTTGATTTTGATCACAATTTTAAGCCAAAATTTATTCAGATTGACAACGGGTTAAAACCCATTCATTTAATCAGTCAAACAAGTTCACTATTCTGCATTTCAGGGAAGTCGGACAACCTCGACCCTCAGTTGATGTATGTTTATCCCAGAATCTGTATTGTAACCAAGTCTGACCACAGACATGCTGCATTCTACCCTCCTCTAGATAGAACAAAACGCAGAAAAGACGACTTCCATCCTGAAAATATTCTCAAATTTATACGGAGATGCTTGAAGAATCCAAATGATATCATGATTGAAACAGAAGAATTTTAACCCTTTCCAGTCCTAAAATGATTAGATTTGTCAAAAAACTTAAAGGTTGCAGATAAAAAAGATTTTACCCTTTCCTGTTTTACAAAAATTTTGACCTGTCCAAATTCAAAGGTTTTGCAGACGAAAATTTAAAGTAGATTTAATATGAAAAAAAAAACCATTCAGTAGGGTATAAAAAAGTGTGGAAGAAGAAGAAATTGCTTGTCAGAAGCAATTTCTTCTTTTTTCACAATGTTTTCTCAATCATAAAATCACAGGCACGTAAAAAGCAGGGATTAAACAGCAAAGGGTTAAAAGAGTGTACAGTTATAGATGGTAAGAAAATGTAAATGGGAACAAAAAAATACTTATTCAAGCAATGTTCTTTTTGTTGAAAATACTGAAAAAAAGTAGAAATAAAAAGCATTCCTGTTTTTGACATGTGTACTTTTATGTCTTTCGTGAAAGAGTAAAGAGTTTTGTTATCTGCAAATAAGGGGTACGGACAAAAGCCCCCTAGGACAAAAGCCCCATGGACGAAAGCCCCATGGGACAAAAGCCCCATGCCCTTAACTGAAAAGTGGACAAAAGCCCCATGGTTATGAAAATTGTGTTTTTTGTGATTTTTTTTGTAAATCTTAAAAAAGTTGTGATTTTTATATGAATTTGTGAATATTAATGTGTTAATTCTTTGAGGAAATTAATATTTTAGTCATTTTAAATTGAATGAAAATAAACATTTAAGGGGGGGTAAAATATTTCCTTGTGTATAAATATCTGTGAAAAGATGACTTGGAAAATATCTTCCATTTGGTTTTATATTTCATAATTTACTTGTTATAAAAAAATAATTTAAAAAAAAAAAAGGCATAACAGGTAGGAAAAGACGAAAAATATACTGTTTTCATAGTCAATCTTGTCAACACCTTCTATATTGTGAACTACATGTATAGTTATACTTGCGCTCTGGAAGGTGTGAAATAAGTCAATAACAAATATGGATTAAATTTCAATGATGTCAAGAATGTAAAATGTGTGAATAAAAGAAAAAACATCAATAAAGGAATTACTATTTAGGGTTCTCCTTCAATGTACATTTCTTTGATTGCTGGAATATCTAATAAATTTTCTTATAATGAAATTCAAACAAAACTGATTTTGAGTTGTTTGAAAGAGAAATGGTGGTTTTTATTGCAAAGAATTATAAAAAAAATTCACCTTATACAATGGCAAATAAAACAAAAAAGGACCCATTTTTTTAACTGATTCATTTAAAAGTTAAAGAAATTCAAAATTTGTATACAATACATGTATTTATTATATTGTGGGGCTTTTGTCCTAGGGGGCTTTTATCCTAGGGGGCTTTTGTCCCAAGGGGCTTTTGTCCAGGGGGCTTTTATCCTAGGGGGCTTTTGTCCTACACCCGCAAATAATACATCAATATGAATTGATTTTTTTTTTCATCATTTGTTAAAATGAGTAAACAATTGCTCAAAACTATTATGAAATTGTGGAGATGTTTTGAAGTTGTAGAGTTTTTTTCATACATTCATCCTGTTTGCAAGTTTAATATTTATTTATATATATATTTATATACATTTATTTTTATAATTAACGAGCTTAAGAATTAAGAAAATCAAAAAAGACTTATTTTCATATGTATGGTATTTATTGAATTATTTTGACACTTTATACAATGATACATCTAATGTCTAATATTATGATCATTGTATTTAAACAAAAAAATTTTTCAGTGTAATTCTTAAATCCCATAACTACAGCTAGAATAAGGCTGTAGTTATGAGATTTTATGATTACACTGACATTTTGTTGTACTAGATATATATTTATTTGTTTTTTTGTATTTTCAAATCTCACATGAGGATTAATCTCTTTGTTTATTTATATTAAGAATACATTGTTATGTATCAGCTGACATCTTCATCATTATTTTGTACAGTTGCTTATTTATACAAGGCTGGCATAATGACTTTGAAATTATTCGTTTTTTTTATGTCAAATAGAAATGTACTGCAAGTTCTTTTCAGACATACAAAAAATTACTTTATTAAAATGAAAACTAAATGCTATAATAGACAAAGTGGCATACATGGGTTTTGCGTTGCATATATATTCTTTTGCAAAGACTTTCATTATGTTATTAAAAAAGTCTTGTTTTAAGACCCTTCCATGAAATTGCAATGGACATATCAATGTGTCAGTGCAACACTGTTGTAAGTGCCTATTAATATATAGGAAAATTTTTGCTTGAAAAAACTAGCTGTTTGATGGGGCTTTTGGCTTATTTTTGATTAGTCATTAAGGACATATTTACAAAAATTAAATGAGGGTATTGTTGATGGGACTTTTTGTTCACTTTTTAGCTCGCCCGGGACGAAAGTCTCAGAAGAGCTATTGTCATACCCTCGGATGTCGGCGTCAGCGTCGGTGTCGGCGTCCGCATTAGGTTAAGTTTTTATTTCTATCAATATTTATCATAAAGGCTTTATTTTTAACAGAAACACTCATTAGGGCATAGGCTTTCATTTGAGACCAACATCCATGTCGAAATGACCTTTAGACTGTGACCTTGACCCTTTCAAAAAAACGTTAACCAAAAACTTTATCCAAAAACTTTAACCAAAAAAACTTTAACTTTGTTTATATTTTCTGTAAGCTTTAAACTAGAGACATCATTACTTCATATGCACACTCATAAGGTGATAGGCTTTTACCATAGACAAAGGTCCTTGATGATTTGACCTTGACCTTGACCCTTTGTGGACTTAGAAAAACTTTAACCAAAAAACTTTAACCAAAAACTTTAACCTTGCATTTATTTTTTTAATGCTCTAACCTAGGGACATCATAGCTTCATATACATACTCATTAGGTGAACGGCTTTCACCAGAGACCAAGGTCCTTCACAATTTGACCTTGACCTTTACCATTTGTGGACTTAGAAAAACTTTAACTGAAAACTTTAACCAAAAACTTTAACCTTGCTTATTATTATTTTCTGAATGCTTTAACCTAGGGACATCATTACTTCATATACATACTCATTAGGTGATAGGCTTTTGTGAGAGATTAAGTTCCTTGATAATTTGCCCTTGACCTTTTATAAACTTAGAAATACTTTAACCGAAATTCTTTTACCAAAAACTTTAACCTTGCTTATATTTTCTGAATGCTTTAACCTAGGGACTTCATATACATAGTCACCAGATGAAAGGCTTTCACCAGAAACCAAGGGCCTTGACAATTTGACCTTGACCTTGATCTTTTATGGACTTAGAAAAACTTTAACTGAAAAACTTTAACCAAAAATTTAACCTTGCTTATATTATCTAAATGCTTTACTCAGGAACATTATTACTTCATACACATACTCACTAGGTGATAGGCTTCTACAGAGACCAAGGTCCTTCACAATTTGACCTTGATCTTGACCTTTTGTGGACTTAGAAAAATTTTAAAGAAAAACTTCATGTTTGATACAAAGAAATTCCATTGGTAACCTCATCTGCTTGTAGGCTTTCACTTTACCCTAACTGTATACATGCAATTAAAACAAAAAAATTTTTTATATTTCTTAATTACTACTCAAACAGATATATATTAGATCATGGACTTTAACATTGAAAGAAACCACTTTGAAGTTTGGTCTTCGGTCAAGCGCTGTTTGAGACAAGCAGCTGTTTGGGCGAGCTACGTTGTCCGCGGACAACTCTTGTTAATAGACCATTTGATATTATTTATCAGCTGTTCATTTGTGTCTTATTTTGTTCTCATCAGTTATCCTTACTAAATGGTAATATTTAAAAACTCATTGATAAAAGATGAAAAGAAAGCTTGTGATTGTAAACTATTCACAAAGTGTCAATGAGCAAATACATTTGTACATGGATTACTATAGACCCCGATTATTTGGATAAATAGGTCAGAATATAAATCAAGCCCTTACGGCAGCACTCATCTTTTTGCAGAGGTACGATAAGAGGGAGTAAAGCTGGTATAAAATCTTAATTTCTCATTGAAACCCCATGTTGTGGGTACTCATTTGAATCGTCTTGGCAAGACGATGCAAATGAGTACCAACAACATAGGTTTTATACAAAAATAAGTAAAATATTTGAACCCAAAGTCTTATCTGTACCTCTGTTTTGGACTATTTTTCTTCCACCAATGGGTTGATAATCATTTATAATTTTAGACCCATATGGAAAAGAAGCCGGAGGCTAGGAAAGGATGTGATGGTAGAACTAGTGTGAGAAATATCAGGGATCAATTGTTAAATGCCAGCTTCTGCATCATTACAGAAAGAGTGTTGAAAGCAGGGTAAAGCCCCATTCAAATAAACAAAATTGGAGTAAAAATATAAGACCCAGATCAATCTAGTTCTGTAGGAGCTGTTTGATCTCAATCTACAATTTTTGCCTTGATACTAAGCCACATATGGATGTATTAGTATACTTCAATTCCAACCTCTAAGAATTTATTAACAATAACCATCCAACTTTCAGGGCCCGCGGTTTTAAAAGTTTTCTCAGGCTCAACTGAGAATTTTCTTAAATTTTAAATTTAAATAAATGTATAAAAATGAAAGATGATATTAATGAGTTGTTAATTATAAGAACTTGTTAATATTATCTTTTATGTTAATACATTAAAATGAGTATAAAAACAGAATTACGGCTTTAATCTCAAATTGAAATTTGAGAAAATTTTGAAATGAGAGTAGAAAAGTTTTATAGAGTCAATTGACCTTTCTTGTAAAGATAGGAAGCAAGCAATTCATTTGTAAAATTTTTGATAGTACATATACATGTATATAAGATGCATCAAACAGTTTTGACCCCTAGAAATTCTCTATAGGGTTTCACAATGACCCCCTTGGGAGAAATTTCTAAGGGTCAGAATAAGATATTTTCAGATTATTGAGGGTCAAAACCCTAGTTTAAGGGTCAAACAAGAGCCATGAATTTTCCATGCAGCTCGACATCTGTTTACCTGCCTTTGAAATGGCATGTTCATGCTCACACAATACCTATCAATGTCTTAAATTACCACGTAATATGTGGAAACTTTCCCCTTGACAATTTATATCTAATAATATTGCTATGATACTTGTCTGTAAAACCCCCTCTGAAAAATTTGATATTGTTGAATTGTTGAATTTAAAGAATTTATTTGCTAAAACATCTATGTAAAATTCGATTTAGACAACTTCACATTTTCATCTTCAGGATAGGGGTGTTCTTTAAAAAAGAGTCTTCAATCTGCGTATTTATGTGAAAATGAGCAAAAGCTTTAGAGAACCTTGTCAGAAAAAATAACTTGTAACACATGAATTGTCTTTTACACATTAAGTTCATCCTTGTTAATATGTTTACACATCTTGTTGGTGTAATTCAAAAACCTCTTAACTACAGCTTTATTTAAGCTGTAGTAAAGAGTTTTTCGAATTATACAGAAGTAAAATCTGAATCATAGGGGTCTGAATTTATCCCCCCCACCACCATATAGTCCAATAATATAAAAGTTTATATTATTGGTCTATATAGTTGTAGGGGGTAAATTTGGACCTCTTCGATCCGAATTAGGAAAAAATAATGTAATTGTAGTTTTTTTGAGAACATAAAGTTCTTCACTGAAAAAATGGTGATAATTACTGCATGATTTACAAGGTTTACATGTTTTATTTGTGAAAAAGTAAACATTTTGTGAGGTTATTGAACTAAAATGTAATTTCTTGGGTGTTGAACCAAAACAGCATGATTTTCACATCATATTTTCATGGTAAATTTCACATGTCAAATTGCTTTGATGAATAGTAGTAAATATATCTAGTATATAACAAATTGATATAAGGTTATCAACTTCTAGTCTTTGAAGAGATGTTCAGATTTTGATGGCTCAGCACAAAACAGTTGTAACTGCCTTTATGTTTGTAGGAAGTTACAACTTCTTTGCACTGAGATATTGATATATGCAGAACATTGTGCAAAAATACAGTGGCAGATCCAGAGGGAGTTTGGGAGGTTGAACGATAATGATATTGCATTATTTGAATTAAACATTGTCAACCTTTTTTTAGTAAATGTTTATATTTATGTTACTAAAATAAGCAACTGACTGGACAAGTTAAGTAAAAAATCTTGTTTATTATTTGATATAGATATATAAAGAACACATGGAGAGTTTAACTCAACTCTTTTGTAACTGCCTATATCTATATAAATATAGGCACTTACAGCAGAGTTATGTTAATCCTATAGAATATTACTCTCTCACTTAAATATGAGCTAAATAGCTCTGTCAGCTCTTGAAACATGAACCTGTCTTAGCAACCACTTGTATTCAGCAAGCAACTTGTATTAAGCAAGTGACCACTGAATTTCCAAATAGAGCGATTGCACAGAAAATAACCAGTGTTAAGCAAGCACCTGTCTTAAGGAAGCACCTTTTCATTCTCCCTCGGGTGCCTGTTTAAGACAGGTTTGACTGTAAATTAAAGAGAAAAATTACACAATTTACAGTAGTTTGACTGCACGAACGATCAGAATTGATTAGTGATGGGCAGATTAATCGATTATTATCAATAATCAGTTGGTCTGGGCTTTTGATTGTTATAATGGACTGAGAAATTTCATAATTGATTAATCAGTTCCTAACACATAAATGAAGGCCATAGATATTGTTTTCAAAACCGACATCAGTTCGATGACTCAGGGTGCAACAGTTTTAACTGCCTATATGTTTATAGGCAGTTACAACTGTTTCATGCATAACTTTTTACTAAAACTTTCACATTCTTTTCTTCAAAGGATAACACTGGGAGTGCTGTATTATTAATTTAATTAAAGAAATCTGTACAATTGATCATTAGCTGATTTACTCTTCCAACTAAAAACCAATTATCGATTTAGATATTAAACCGATTGCCCAACACTAGAAATGATCCAAATTGACTTATGAATGGTTAAAAATTGACAAAAAGACTCACACAAACTCTATATTGTGAATTCTCATTAACATTGGCTTGCCAAGACAATTAAATGAGCATCCACAGCATAGAGCTTCTGTAAAAAACTAGAATATAAGAAAAACATTTCCACCCTCTTACATGTAAACAAACAATACTATTGATCCTGTAGGGGCCATTGTGGTTTCCTTTATTTTGTTCAGAATGAGACTTTGCTAAGAATAGACCATGATACAATGTCACAATAATTTCATTTAAATTAATGAAGTTTTTGTAATTGTTTTGCACTTTATATGTGGTGAAACTGTTTTTGTCATTTTGTTTTATATACTATTGTACCTTATAACTTGTGGTTTAGTGTCTGCCTGGTGTTTGGACTGTTTTGTTTGTATATTTCCTCAACCCATTTTATGCTTTTCATAGCATTTCCTCATATATATAAAGTTTTTGCAGACAGTGTAGACTTAAATCAGCCTGCACATATGTGCAGTCTGATCTTAGCCTACTCTGCCTGCTTTATAATTTATTGTTGTGGGTAAAGCTTGAGCCAGTGACTTGTTAAAATATCGAGTTAATTTCTTTTTAGCTCACCTGAGCACAAAGGTGAGCTATTGTGATCACTCATCGTCCGTCCATCGTCTGTCTGTCCGTCCGTCTGTCTGTCCGTCAACAATTTCTTTAAACATCTTCTCCTCCTAAACCACTAGGCCAATCAAGCTGAAACTTGGCAGAGATGTTCCTTGGGTGAAGCTCTTCAAAAGTTGTTAAAAGAATTTAATTCTATAAATAACTCTGGTTGTCATGGTAACAGAAAGGCTGAAATTTGCGAAAATCTTAGAAAAAATTCTTCTCCTCCTAAAACACTGGACCAATCAAGCTGAAACTTAGCAGGGATGTTCCTTGGGTAACGCTCTTCAAAAGTTGTTAAAAGAATTTAATTTCATCAAACATCTGGTTTCCATGGTAACTGAAAGGTTGAGAAATGGCCGAAAATTGCTGAAAATCTTAGAAAAAATTCTTCTTCTCCTTAAGCATTGGACCAATCAAGCTGAAACTTGGCAGAGATGTTCCTTGGGTGAAACTCTTCAAAATTTGTTAAAAGAATTTAATTTCATCAAAAACACTGGTTTCCATGGAAACGGAAAGGTTGAAAAATTGGCAAAAATCTTAGAAAAAATTCTTCTCCTCCAAAACCACTGGACCATTCAAGCTGAAACTTGGCAGAGATGTTCTTTGGGTGAAGTTCTTCAAAAGTTGTTGAAAGAATTTAATTTTGTCAAAAATCTGGATTGCATGGTAACAGAAAGGCTGAAAAATGGCCGGAAATTGCTAAAAATCTTAGAAAAACTTCTTCTTTTCCTAAACTGCTTGGCTGATTAAGCTGAAACTTGGTAGGGATTTTCTTTGGGTGAAGCTCTACCATAATTATAAAAATAACTTTAGTCAATCAAAATCTCTGGTTTCCATGGTTTTGGAAATGTCAAAATATTGCCAAAAATCTCAGAGAAGGTTAATCTTTGCCTAAACTATTGGGCATATCTTAAACTTGGCAGGGATATTCTTAAGATTTTAGGTCTACTAAACTTGTTCAAAGAATTCAATTCCATCAATAACTTTGTTTGCAATTAAAAAGAAAATCAAATTGCAGTAGGAGGAAATTAAAGTTTTTCTTTTAAATCCACCCTAAATGTACATCAGACAATCTCTGGTATTTATAACATGGTTGACAAGTTATGAGTTGACTTACTCAGGTGAGCGATATAGGACCATCATGGTCCTCTTGTTTTAAACAAAATTTAGATTTGGTATTGTAAGGGTTTTGCTTTTCCCGAGGGGCATTTATAAATAAAGACTATTTTTTAAAAATTAAGGCAAATAATCCTTCCATTTATTTGCCCTAGGTACTGACAACAGTTTTTCACATACCTGCCAACAGGAGCGCTGAGTGAGGGATTAAGAATGGTTTTGTTTGGAATGGGTCATTTTGAACGATGCACTTAACTGTGATAATGTTTTTCAATTACCATCTTCAATACTTAGAAGTTTTGTTTCCCGATTTTTCTAGAGTTTTTCTAATCGTGCATTTAATAATACATGCACATACTTTCTTTCTTTTTTGTGCATTTATTATTCTAACTTACAAATTTATATTGTTTGAATAGAATGAATTTTTCGTGATTTTACTTCTGTGATAAAAAAAATGAATATTGTATCAGTTTGATTGATTTTTTGTTTGGATACGCAATATATCGTGCATTTAAATGTTTGCCTTATGTATGTTTTGCAATACAGCATTTATGTTTACAAACCATTAACAATTTTGTATGTTTCATTAATATTTGAGCCTGTGCTTTACATTTCCAACAATTACACATAAGCGCACAGCAAAGCCTCTGGGCGCGTGTGCATCTGCACATGCTGACCAGATTCTTCACTATGGGCTCTGGAGAAAGATAAGGTCTTACCCCTCTTCAAGCGGTCAGAATATTTTTATTGCATTGTGTGACTTTTTAGGTTGCTCAATAACTCAATCACGCCAACATGAAATTGTTGGAAATGTCACGTACTGGCTCATTTATTAATTTAGGAATTCACAGCTGGCTGTGACTCTAGTTTGTCGTTTTTACTCGACGCCGAAGGTGAACATTTATCACTTTCTTATTCTTCGTTTTTTAGTCCATACATACATTTCTTGTGAACTCTACTCCTCCGAAACTTTTTCACATAATGTTTTCATTTTCCCTATCATTCGCGTATATTGTTCGGCGCTTTGTGGTTTTCTGCCGTGTAACAGAAAAGAGGGTCTTTATACAAAATTTTCCTCTTGTGGCGTACATTGTTAATTAGGCACTATTATTAGAGAATTCTTGAGATTTTACTATGCTTTTTGAGCCTGTGTATGACGTTTCCAACAGTTTCACTTGTGCTTGATGAACGGACATGATGCAGCCTAGACAACAACGCAATGCAACGATTAAATTCACTGACAGTCTAAAGAGTGTTTAAGACTTTTTATCTAAATAGTGCGTAGCAAAAGCTCTGGTCAGACTGTGCGGATGCACAGGCTGACCAGCGGCTTTGCTCTGTGAAAAATTGGAACTGTTTGGAATGTCCAGCACAGGCTCATTTAGTTTTCCAGCATTTACGAATTTCTTAATTTCAACATAAGTCTAAATTATGTTTTCATTTAAAATGCCTTGATCATTTTCTATTTAATCTTTTCGTTCAATAACAGTTTTTCTTGGTTATGTTTTTTTATCTAGAAAAAATCTAAGAATGACCGTTTAGTAAATAAAATTAACAATTTCTCAAACTTATTTAGTACTAAAATCAAGACCTAAAACTAGACTTTGTATTACATTCCGTCCATGGTTATTAGAATAGTTAAAAACACTATTATAACAATATTTTATAAATAAATATATTTTCTGAGACATTGCCTCCGTTGTTTAATTGACTTACCCTTCCCTTTATTTAGTAACTGAATGTGGCCGGCATATAGGGTCTTGAAAAGCGGAGAGATTATCACAAAACGCTCTAAAAAAGAGAAGTTACTCATCTTTTACTTGAGGGTTAACTTCTAGCACCTGGATAATCAGACTTTCTTAAGTTTATCCTCAAAATTGATCAGAGAAATTTACTTTCTCATTTTGTTAACGGTATTTTCCTGCTTTACACAAGGCTTTGACTGACATTATAGATTCGCGATCAGCCTGTACCGACGCGCAGTCTGACCTGAGCCTACATTGCAAGTTTTCTACTAAATAGCTTAGCAAAACACGTGCCTGAGCAATACTTACTGAAATGTCTCAAAATTGGCAATTTGCTTTAGACTTCAGGACAAGGGCTAAACGAGAGAATTCTCCAGCCCTACGTTCAGGATCACCAAACGGTGCAAACAGTTTTCCAATTGTATCCCGCTTTGCACGTGCACCTGCGTGCAAAGCGGGGTATAATTGGAAAATTGTTTGCATTGTTTGTTAATCCTGAACGAAGAGCACAAGAGCATGTCCTTCCGTGAGCTGATGTCGTGTAATCAGGGGTCATGTCCGAATAATGAACTTTTTGACAAATACGAACGCATCATAGTTGTGATACAAATTGTGCGAACATTATTCAACATCTTCTTTGAACGGACGGATAAATCGAAACCCGCCCACGATTAAACGCGAGAAACGACAAACGAGTGCGCCGGAAGTGATCCATCATGTACACGCGGGTAAAACATAATTTCCTTTCTCATAACTGTCCGTTAAATGGTGATGACCATAATGGTGGTAAATTAGACTGGTCAGTTTGATGTCCACCTTTGATATATACCGTACTAGGTGCCATATTTTACTGGACAGGTGAAGCTGCTGTCAAACTTGTCAACAATTTTGACAGCGTCGTCTTGTTTTAAAAATAACCCGACGAATAGGTTACTCTAGGTTTTAGGACCATAATGCCTGTCTAGCGTTCAGGGTATCAAAAACGGTGCAATCTTTTGCAAATTATACCCCACTTTGCACGCAAGTATACGTGCAAAGTGGGGTTCTATTTGCAAGCAGTTTACGCCATTTTGTCATCCTGAACACAAGGCTGTTTTCACTTATTATTGCTTGTACTTGTTTGGCGTCTCAGCATTAATTAAATCTATAGCGGCAATTCCGTGTTTCTTCTAATATTCAGTGGCTCCAAAAGCATATGTATACATGTAAAGTATTTGCCACTCGACCTAGTATGCTTAACTTATGATAGTTTACTGTAAAATTACGATAAAAACTTGTTTTCAAAAGTTCTTTGCTTAATCTACGATCTTAACGCATTTTTTTATGGATTTGTTACAAACTGAAGGTTAAAATGTTTTTGAAGAATTTACGATAAGGAGTCACGTAAGGTCTGGATTCAATTTTCCAAAGACTATCGTGTAAAAAACTGAAACGTAAGATTTACGCTGATGTACATCCGCATTTTAAAAGGATATATTTAAAAGACAAAAACTGATCGTTCAAAACTTGAGTATATACCAAGGCCATTTGAGTGTCGGTTTAAAGTTTTTTATCCTGCAAAATATATGATAGATGGTGCTACTTTGTCATTTTGTACGGGAAATTTTCCATGTCGATTGCAACTTTACTTCTCATTTTTACAAGACAAACAGATGAAAAGAACAAAATTCTAGATAGTCCGTCGATTTGTTTCGTTATTTAGTCGGTAAAGTATCGTTGTATTAGACCTCTGTGCCAACTTTATTCGTCTGCGTCGTCTTTGGAAATTACAATGTATATTCAAAATTATACTATCTTCGGAAATCTGTATTGCAGTTAATCAAATCGTAAAACTGACACCCATCTCGATCAAAACCATTCAAAATCACTCGTCCAAGCTTCATTCATTCATTGCGAACACTTTCTCAAATAACATAAAACCGATCCAAAATTAATCGAAATGCTTCGAAATCGGTAAATAAATCCATATTTTAATCATATCTATCAAATAACTGCATAATTGTATAATGATTTTTAATCCGTAAAGACACAAAATCAGAAAAGTACGCAGACTTTTTTAAAGGGAGATAGAAAAAAGTCGCTAATTTCGTCCAATCGAAAAGACGATTATCGATTTATCGATTTTGTTTTAAAGTCATTCAAAGCTCGATCCATACACTAATCAGCGATATTTATTACCTCCCTTTATTAAAATATGCACAAAAGTTCTATAAATGACTTTATATGTCTTTCCGAAACAATAAGACGCTCCAAAAATTTATTAAGTCAATAAAATTACGGATATTTTCTACCATTTTTGTTTTGAATTTAGTTGTTGATCTAGCGTTTTAAGTGATTGTGGAACGTTTTTGAATGGTTTGAGTAAGTGTTTGGTGTGAATGAATGGAGCGTTGAGTGAGCGACTTAAAATGCTTTTGATTGAAATGAGGGTCAATTTCACAATGTTTTTAACTGCAGCAAGAAAATGTTGTACAAATGACAGTTCGGTCTCGGTGCGTTCGTATGACCGTCTACTTGTCCGCCTTTATATGCCGGATTCATAATAATTAAAACACCATTGATAAATCAAAATCAGCAGTACATAATTTTTGCTATATTAGTCATAATGGCGATTTGATTCAGGCATTCTATTTCCTTCAATAAAACACAAAGGTTAATTAATGTTTTGTAATAAAGGTATTCAAAGTTCCGTAAATGAATCAGATTAACAATCAAATGATTGGATTGTAAATGTCTATCCCTAACATTGCACGGAATGAGAAAGCTATTCATGCATCAGTTGTGGCGTGTTTTAAGGATGATTTTAGATCAAAATTATTTTCAAAGGATATGCAGATTTTGGATGGCTGTATCATACTGTGTGTCATACATATACTGAGCGACTTTAAAAACGCAACAAAGTAAATTTGAGTTTTGAACACGGAAAAGTAGATTTGTTATGACTAAATTTAGCTAAAATCTTGCAAAGAAGACGATCTGTTAAAACGACTTAATCTTTATTTGATTTGACGCTTTGGTTGGTTTCGGCATAGCAATCTACTGTTCACTCTTTCTTTGTCATTTCACTTTTCATGTTTGATTGATTTAAAAATTCAGATGTGTGGAGGGTAATTAACGATAGGCATTTCAAAAACCATTAAAAGAAATAAAAGCAACTCACTTACTTTGCAAAGACTGTACTATGAATCGAGTATATCAAAAAGGAAATTGTTCCTTAGAATCGGAACGTCGTTTACCTCGAGTAGACTAAAAAAGATATTGATTTTTTCCATCAATATTTGAACATCTGTAAGGTAGGACCTAGCCAATAAGAAGTTTCAGAAGAGTTTGCGTGATAAAGTGACGTTAGTGTCATGCCGTAAACACGCTCAAAATGTCATCTCATTTTTAAACGACACGTCTGCTAAGGGGTTAAAAGCGTCAACGGGCTTTATTTACCAAAACCGCGTTCACATGAACAACGTTTTTGGTTCTACGAAAGGAATGGAAAGGCATGTTAGTGACGTCATTTCTAGTAAAAAGATGACGTTTTGGTGTCGTCTCTGGACAAAACGTGCTAAAACGCAGAATTTATGATTTGTTTGAACGCTTGATTCATTCAACTTAACTCTGAAATTTGTTTGGCTTTTGTTTTATTTGAAAAGAAAATATCGTCCTAACAGTAGGGCTATGGAGAAATTTCAACTTTCGAGGGTATGTTTGAAAATGTCACCGTATTGGGAATACAAGAGAATGTTTCAAAATGACATTGACGTTGGATAAAGTGTAACTTGTTAAGGTAACAAAATAAGTTTATTTCAGTCCGAGTCTGTTCACAAATATTTGCTTTTTGGCGATTCTTTTAAGTATTGCATTTTTAAAGTCGCTCAGTATAATATTGGTTTGTGGAATGAAACAATTATTTTTAAAATATATCTCATGTGAATGACATTTCGATTAAATTGAATTGATTGAATGGAGTTTTAACGCCGCTTTCAACATTTTTTTCAGTTATATCGCGGCGGCTGGAGCACCTAAGAATGGATTCCTGGTATTTCTCTCACCAGTACCACCATTACATCCTTTCCTAGCCTCCGGCTGCTATCCTACATAGGTCTACGGTTCATCTACCCATTGGTGAGAGACTAATAGTCGTCAGAAAGAATGAATGTCGCAGTCGGGGATCGGACACACGACCTCTAAAATGAGAGTCCGACGCTCTACCAACTGTGCTAAGACGACGGCTTCATCATTCGAACACACCAAATCTTTCATATGAAGCAAGAAATGTGAAGTTACGCTTGCAACTCTTCAATGTTTGCCTAAAAAATGGAAATTTGAAATTGAATCTAAGACTAGGCGGGCCATGCCCAAAAGTTCCACATACACTCCTCAAAACTCCTAAGCGGCCACTTACCTTTTTGGTCATATGTTATAAAGGCCGCATTATTTTATCCCGTTTCCGCTTAAATAATGTAAACAGATTATTTATGAAGACATCAAGAGAAAAATTAATGACAAAAATCAACAAGAAATGTTTTTAAATTAAATGAAAGTAGGAGAACCCTCGATTACAAAATTAACATTGGCGGGTGGGGTATTTTTGACATTTCTCGTTAGGATGAGGATTGTGTAGAAAGTTTTGGCATTCCTTATTAATTTTAGAAGTCCACAGGCGTTGTACCACTGATATTCGTACAAAAGATTGATAGGCTTTGCGTTTTTCAAGTATCGAAAAATTCTAATTTCTCTTAAAAGTGTCGATTTTGTGACTTTTGAATTTGAGGGTACATGCATTTAATTCCGTCTTTAGGATTTACTGATGCATGATTTTACAAAACAATTGGATGGGATGATGACTGAATGGCCACTCTTTCGAAATATAAAGTTCACATTTCAAAATAAAAGCGGAAAATATAAGAAAAATTGAGAAAGGTAAGGTGGCCGCTTAGAACTTTTGAGTAGTGTATGCGTGATTGAAGGACATTGATCAGACTGGATGTGGTGTCCGTGGTCTAGTGGTAGATTTTGGGCGTCTTGACCCAAATGTCTAGAGCTCGATACCCTGGAGTGGCTATCGATCTTTGTTCTTTCATTTGCCCACAGTGAATCGGCACGAGTACTTGTAAATCGAGAGGGACTAAGCTAAGTTGTAAGAACTTGTTTCCGAATCGATGTAAAAAAAAAAAATAAAATAAACCAGCAGACTGGATACAGTTAATAACATCGTGAAAATGACAAGCTGGATGATTATTGAAAGGATTTAGGAATGAAATTGAATGAGCGAGAGGAGTGAGTTTTGAATGAAGTTAAAGGGGGGTGAGTAAATATTGCTAATTTGTTCAGGATGAACAAAATTACCGATAACTATCAGCCCCCCCCCCTCCCTTTAATAAAATACGCATACAAGTTATATACATAGCTTTCAATGTCTTCGCGAAATCAATCAGACGCTTACAAAATTCAATTTAGTCAGAGGAATCGTGGATTTTGTCTTGCGATACAGCTGAAAGATTGTTGAAAGCGGCGTAAAACCCCATTTTAACAATTCAATCGAATGATGAACATGATCATGATGAGTCTTTCTTGAGAAAAAAGACCTTCTCGCACAAACATGAGTATCCTGTAATTCCGTGGAAAATCAGACTGAGCCATCACAAAGAAGTGTTTGGCTCGTCACGCAAAAAGGGACCACCTGCGAAGTGCGTAAAGTATCCACCCTAGTCAGACTGCGCGGGCTCCACAGACTGACTAGTGTCGAAACCTTTCCCTTGATGTTAATTTTCAGAATCTAGAATGATCAATCTACCTTACTATGAAAGAATTTTTGAAATGCGACCTCTGGTTGAGCTGTACTAGAACCAATTCTTTTTTTCAAATATTATTTTTACAGAATTCCCAGATTGTCCCTTTTAGTGTGACGGGTCACAAATGTGTGAAAATCGACATTGTGATATGTACATACATTAGATTTCCCCTTCGACATTGAATTTCGGCGACGACGAGACCCAAAATGTGCAAATTTTGACACTGTTATCTAACCTTGAAACAAATGAAGATATTAATCAAAGACAGATCCAATACATTCTGACCGGTTAGTGCGATGAAAATTACAAGCGAAACCAATTAGACGCTTACAAAATTCAATTTAATCATAGGAATCGTGGATTTTTTCTTGCGATATAGCTGAAAGATTGTTGAAAGTGGCGTAAAACCCCATTCGAACAATTTAATCTGATTAGGAAAATTATCATGATGAGTTCTACTATAGAAAAAAACCATTCTCGCACAAAAACGAGTATCTGGAAACTCCGTAAAAAATTCAGACTGAGCCAACTCAAAGAAATATTTGACCCTTCACGCGAAAAGGGACCATCTGCGGAGTGCGTCAAGTGTCGACCCTAGTCAGACTGCGCGGATTGCGCAGACTGACTAGTGTCGAAACTTTTCGCTTTTTGTTAATTTTCTGAATCTAGAATGACCAATCTACCTTCGTGTGGAAAAGTTTTTGAAATGCGACCTCTGGTTGGGCTGTACTAGAATCAATCTTTTTTCAAATATTTATTTTACAGAATTCCGAGATGGTCCCTTTTAGTGTGACGGGTCACAAATGTGTGAAATCGACATTGTGATATGTAGGGGCCTACATACATTAGATTTCCCCTTCGACATTGAATTTCGGCGACGACGAGACTCAAGATGTGCAAGTTTTGACACTTTTATCTAACCTAGAAACAAACGAAGATATTAATCACAGACAGATCCAATACATTCTGACCGGTTGGTGCGATAAAAATTACAAGCGAAACAGCCATAGGCCCCTAAGACAAACGCCGAAGACGAAGTGATCTTAACTTTGTACATTGTGTCGCCGACTAAATACTAGAAGACAAATTGTCTTATCGATATTTGACAGATGGAATACACTTGTTTGTCAATTTCCAGTAATTATAATTAAAAGTGTACATATAAAACGACAATCCTTCATTGGTTCAAGTATTGTAGACGCCGATGAAACAATTACCTATCATAGAAAGCACTTTTTGTCTGTAGTGACTTTGAACAATTAAGACCCCCCCCCCCCCCAAATCCATACATTTGTGACTCGGAACGCGAAAAGGAGCTACAGCTAAGAACATCGTGAAAATGACAAGATGAATGATTTTGGAATGATATTGAATGAGCGTGTGGAGCGAGTTTTGATTAAAATTTAAGGGGGGTAATTCAATATTGCTAATTTTGTTCAAGATGAACAAAATTAGCGATATTAATTATCTTCCTTTAAAAAAACATGCATACAGGTTCATTGAATAGCTTTCTTTGTCTTCACGAGTGCGTAATACGCTTACAAAACACCATCATGTCAGCGAAATCGTTTTTCTTTTTTTCCTACCTATTTTTATTTTGAATGTAGATGTTGGTCTTATAATTTTTCAGTGATTTTGAGCCCTTTTGAATGTTGAGTGTTGTGGACGATTTAATGGAGCGCCGATTGAGTAATATAGAATGGTTTTGATTGGGATGAATGTCAATTTCACGATGTTACTAATTGTATGTGGGATGTGCGAATTACACAGACTGACTATGATCGATACTTCAAGTACTTTGCTGTTTTCGTGAATATAGAAAAATCATTCTACTCTTCAGTATAACAATGGTTTAAAGGCAACTTCGGGTGAAATGTACTACAGTTTAAAATATTTTGAAATTGAAAGATGAAAGGTAAATAAAATTAGCGATATTATTACCTCCATTTCACAAAATCTTCCTACTTTTCTTTTTGCGTGTCGTCATGGACCAATCAGATGCACACCAGCATAATTTGATCTATTTGCATTACAACTTGATCGTCATGAACGATTTAAAATGTTTTCTAATGATTTTTGAGCGTTTTCGGTCGATTTGAGTCAGTATTTGGAATGAATGAAAAGAGCGCTGAGTGAATGATTTAGAATAATTTTGAACTCAACGAGTTTCAATTTCACGATGTTACTAATTGTATAAAGAATCTAATTATATCCCCCACCCCCCATCCCCGAAAAAAAAAATTGGGATGGGGGTATATAGGAGTCAGCTTGTCGATCGGTCCGTCCGTCGGTCCGCCGTTTGTAGCGTTTTCGAGTCCGCCTAATTTTTCAGCAATAAATAAGCGGATTTCATTCAAACTTTACAGATGTGATCAGTACCAAGCAGAGATGTACAAGTGAAATTTTGGTTACGATCCGTTGATTTTTGATAGAGTTATGGCCTTTTAATCGAAAATGAAAATTATTTAAATAAAAATAACTTTTTTTCTTGTTGTATGGATTGTAGTCTAGATTTTTTTTTTTTTAAAAAATTGAAGTGGAGGGAGGGGTGTTAATCCGCCCTGCTTCAGTCTTGTTCTTTTTGGAAATACATTTTTTCTTCTTGTATGGATCATAGTCTCGATTTTGTGTTTTCTTTGAATAGAAATTAAGGTCTATCGTCAATTGTATACTAGTACATGTACGTGTATTCGATAGGTCTTCGATAACTTTGATCCCAGGGGCCGTTTTACTTAACTTCTTACAAAAATATTGAAAGTAAGTAAAAATCTCAAATCCTACCTGGTTTTTTCATTCCTTGTTAAACCCTGCCCTGCAATATCTCTTTAGAAGGCGATTCCAATAGGATGATGATGGCAGAATTACATATTTAGTTACTTCTGTAGAAGCAACTTTAAACTTTTGACTTACGCAAAAAAAAAAAAAAAAAAAAATCGTAAGATGTTAATTTAAACAGGCCCCAGATCCACATATTTTTCACAGACATAGCATATTGGTAAACGTGAAACGTTACTTAGAAATCAAGAATTGTTCTTTATTTTTCGCTATCAAGATAAAACGTTTATTTTTTTATTTTATTTTTTTCTTTTTTTAACATTTTCACAGTTTTCGGGGACTTGGACGGGCTTCCAGTAGTTTCAACTAACATCGGACTGTATCAAACTTGTGTAAAACGTAAGGAGAAAAAGTCACGCATTTGACAAAAAAGTAAAAAAAAGTTAGGTAATCGATCGCATTTACCATAGTTTAATAAGTTTAAAGCTTCTTTGTCGGCACACGTAATCTACGTTACCCTGTCAACGATACTTCACTTTATTTAGAATCGTCCATAATTTTTACTATCTATTACCATTAGTGTCATCGTGTCTTCAACAATATTTGTTCTGTCTATCAAGACTTGACAAAAACGGCCATATTCATAACGATTTAGCTGCGCTTTTGAAGTAACGTATTTTTCATTTGGCCTAAAGTATTAGTATTATGAGATTTAGCGGCTTAAACAAAGAAAAAATGTTAATTTTATAGCAAAAAATGCATCCATCCTTTTTCCTCCGTGGATGATAAATTTAGCTTAAAAAATCGACGATTTACTCGTTAAAATGTTTTGATAAAATTTCTTATTTTTTCAAAGATTCGACGGAGGCCCGATGTGGTTATATTGCTATAAGTGCGGTCATTTTTCTCAGTAATTTTTAAACTTTTGAGTGCATGAATCCGTAGAAATTCCCTTCTGTCATTGGTTTCATATAAGGGTCAGCGTTAAAGTGTTTTCTGAGATGAGTTTTTAAGCTATTCTTGTTTGGTAAATGACTTGACTGAGTACATTACACTATGATTGTAAAGTTCACATATATTTTAGACTAACCGGCTTCATGAATAATTACATGCCGACGTCATGGCGCAGTTGGTAGCGCATCGGACTATCAATCTACAGAATCCGGGTTCGATCCCCGACGCCGGTACTCATTCTTTCCGACTAGTTGGCTCTCACCAATGGATTGATAATCGTAGACCTATTAGAGATAGCAGCTGGAGGCTAGAAAAAAGTGTGATGGTTGTACCGGTGAAAGAAATACCAGGAATCCATTGTTAGGTGCTCCAGCTGCTGCGATGTAACTGAAAAAATGTTGAAAGCGGCGT
Source organism: Fragum whitleyi (assembly GCA_948146395.1). Classification (NCBI taxonomy): domain Eukaryota; kingdom Metazoa; phylum Mollusca; class Bivalvia; order Cardiida; family Cardiidae; genus Fragum; species Fragum whitleyi. Next base: position 23,662,454 of record OX411548.1, on the reverse strand, counting down.
GAAACTCCATTCAATCAATATATCAATCATAGTTGTGTGGTACAGTTATGGGCATCGAGAAATTGACAAGAAGAATTTGCAAGAAGTTTGTAATGTCCAAACTAACAGGAGGCATTTTGTTGACATTTTTATCAATGAAAAAAGATTTAAAATATTTCATATTTTTGCTTCATGTCGAGTTAAATAGTACAACAATGACGCACCCTTGGAAATGTTCGACTGTACATTTACGCTCCTTGGAGTCTAATGATATTGTATGTAATATTTTGAATGATTGCTACCTTTTCGCCTTTATTGTGGACAAATAATGGTCAAAGACCTAAAACAAACGAAGGTTGTCAAAATGTAACGTGTTACAAAATGCACTAGAAGGCTCGCGATATGAAAGTTAAGAAAAATTAATAATTAGTGTCACACGTCCCCCTTGTCCCCTTTGATAAACTACTGATAATCTATTTATAGTTCTCACGTGACACATGATAGTTACAGCCAGTAACATCGTGAAATTGACACGTTGGATGAAATTTGAATTATTTTGGAATGAAATTAAAAGAGTATGTGGAGCGGGTTTTGGGTGAAATCAAAGAAAAGTAATCCAACATCGCAAATTTTGTCCAAGATGAACAAAATTAGCTATATTTATTACTTCCCTTTAATAGAATATACGTACTTGTCTTTGTGCGTGTCTTCATGGACCAATCAGACCTTCAAGATCCACACCAGCCAGAAAAATTGTAGAATATTTTGATGGACTTTAACTAGAGTCTTTAGGCCTACAATACGCTCCGATAGGTCTTTAGTTCTCTTTGCAGGCAGCCAGCAAATATCTTAGTGTATTTTGTTGTTAATTTAGTTAATCAATTTTGGTGCCTCACGCACACATGTGAAATTGTTGAAAATAGCTCGCACATGTTCATTTGTTGATTATCAGTTCTTTTTTTCCAATATAATGTACTTGGAAAAGAAACACGTATTATTTGAGACTCTTTCTATTACATAATCATAACCATGCATCAAAATATATTGTCAAAGAATTATAAAGAGAATTTATATTTATTGAATACGGAAAGGTTGGTGAACAAGAGAATAAGCGGACCCCTAGCGCAGCCCCTTAACCTCCATTATGTTACATCCCTTGACTCTTGTTATGCTAAATAAAATTATTTGCAAAATAAAACTCAAAACAAATTTCTGAAGGCTCTAAAAGAAGAAATTGCATGTTAATATTTCTTTTGAAATTAAGTCTATATTAAGTTTTGGGCCAAACAAACAAACACCTATGTGCAGGCTGATCTTTGTCAATACCCCTGCTAAAGCAGGAATATTCCTGGCTCTGTATGACAAAGGTTGAATATTTAAACGTGATTTATCTACAAAATTTAAAGCAATAGACAAAAATGAAAAAAGAGGATTTGCTTAGAGCAAGAACCAAAACAGCGTAACTACAGCGTGTTCAATCTCTAGTTACGACGTTTAAAGTCGCCCCATCAACGAAGATTATTGAAACAAATGGCGGAAAACCACGGAGTTTAACAGTCATCTCACTATAAAGAAGGGAATTGATGGATCAAGCAAGTTTTTGATTAGCAGTAGCTACCTCTTAATCATATCCGTGCGTACACAAGCTTGTAAGTGAAAGCTACTGAAAACGAAAAGGTTGGTGAACAAGAGAATTAATGGGTATCTTGACATTTTATATACGGGAAGGCTTGTAAAACCGTCATAACTTAACAATTTACCTGGGCATTTATGTTTCAATAATTCAAGATTCAAGATTCTTTATTGAACAGATTTGATCTTTACAGATCTTCATCTCAGCAATTTACAAACAATATGATATGGTATTAGTACAGTCGAAATATTTCTTTGGAGTGTTAGTGAATAAGGTAGTATCAAATATGAAAATTAAATATGAAAATTAAATATCGTTGACGGAATTGCGTAAAATTTTGTCTGATATATAAGGAGAGCGATGCAACAAGCAATGAGCATAATTGATCTATCATGCTCATTCCTTGCCACAACAGCCCCGCTAATACAGGTCTCCTATTTGTTGTATACTATCTATTGCCGATCGACAACCACACCATCACAGCCACGAAGTATTATCTTCGTGAATGTGTTGCTGCGCCAGCCCATCAACATTCTGGTACTTATAATGGTAAAGATACCAATGTAATGTATTGAATATTATTTTGAATAATCGGAGGGTGAACCCACAATGTTTACTTTTCAAACAAAGTTCCATAAGATAAGTTTGTTTTATGAATAATTATATGAGGAACGGCGCAGATTAAACGCTTCAACAACAAACTTACTAAGGTTTTTCTGAATAGTACAGTTGTTAGTGCTCATAAGATCAACAAATTTATACATGTTTGGTCGTGTGTAATAGTATTTCTTAATATATTTATTTCTGATACCTGAGTACAGTGGACAGATAACGACAAAATGGTACTCATCCTCTATGTCATTCTTATCACAAAAAGTGCATTTTCTCTCATTTCGACTTAACCGTCGGTTCGCGTATCGCCCGGTTTCGATAAGAAGTTTGTGTGATGAAAGTCGGAGACGCGATAAAGCCGTTCGTTGTCTAAACGGAAGAATATCGAGGTACCTTTCAATTTCAATTTCTGCCTTTATTTCGATATAAAGTCTTAAGCTACTTTTAGATTTAATGCCATTAAACCACGATTGCTTAAAGACATCAATAACCCTGTTTTTAAAAACTTGATGAAAACTTTTCAAATTTACGCTTGATGGATTTTGGAATACAATTGAGAAACCGTAATTATCCAATAAACTTTTAACATCTCTTAACCAATTTTGATTGCCATTATAATAATGTTTTAGCATATCGGTGTATATGCATTGAATAATAAAATTATCTGTTTGTATCAATTTACACCAATACTTGATAATGCGCGTGTAACGATTTACATAAAGCGGGTAGCGTCCAAGTTCGCTATATACGGCCAAGGAACAGGTAGATTGTTTAACATTTAATAATCTTTTGCAAAATTTCAGATGTACTCTCTCTATTTCCTTACACTTGCTAAATCCTGTAACTTCTACGGCATAGTTCATAGTAGAGCTAACAAATGAATCGAATAATTGACACTGAACAGACGGTTTCACATGTAAATTGCGCAATTTATTCATTAAAACATTTAATGCTTTCAAACCCTTGCCTGCTAGAGTCTCATTATTGACAGAGAACGAACCATTAGAACTAAATACAGTCCCTAAATAATTAAAACACTGAACTACTTCAAGTTGTATATTATCATATGACCAAGTATACGTTGACAATGTGTTGGCTCGTTTTTGGAATACCATCACTTTGGTTTTTTCGGTGTTAACTCGTAACCCCCATTTCCTACAATATTCATACAATAAATCAAGACGCCGTTGCAGATCAAACTGACTGTTGCCCAGAATGACCATATCATCCGCAAACAAAAGTATAATCATTAATATATCATCAATGGTTATACCACAATTTGCGTCATCCTGCAAAAACAACTCCAAGTCATCTACAAAGAGTGAAAATAAGATAGGGGAGATAACCTCGCCTTGTTTCAAACCTACTACGCATTCAAAATAATCCGAGTACGAGTTGCATCCCTTGACACATGATTTTACCGAGCTATACATGCTTTTGATAATCTTAAAAATTTTCCCATTTAATCCTTTGTGAAAAATTTTGTAACACATATTGTTCAGGTTAATACTATCGAATGCTTTTTGCAGATCGACAAAACAGCAAAAAAGTTTTTTATTTTCATTTAATATTTTATCGATTATTGATTTGAGAATAAATATCGCATCTACTGTAGATCTTCCTGAACGAAATCCACACTGCGCATCACTTAAAATCTCGCAACTTTCTATCCATTTAGTAATTCTATTATTTAAAATACCGGTAAATATTTTTGAGAAACAACTGACTAATGTGATACCACGATAATTGCTTGCTTCGCAGGGGTCATTTTTCTTATGCAAAGGCACAATAACGCCTCTTGTCCAAGAATCTGGAAAGTGCCCAGAATCTAAAATAGCGTTAAATATATCGACTAAATAAGGGCAAAGAATATCAATCGATTCTACGAAATAATGATTAAGTTGTTAAGATCCCCTGATTGACGGTTGGGTTTCATTCAATGAAATTATTAATTTGTTGATGATTGTTAGCGAAGAGGATCGTTACTTTTTTTTTATTTATTTATCTTTTTTATTGAATAATTAATTAATCATTTTTTCATCTATTTTATTCATTTGTGCCTGGCGCTCGGAACATCGCTCGGCCACTTCCGCAAACTAGGAAAAATCGAGAGTTCCCGATTTATACAATGAAACTAATCATTTATATAAATATTTATGACCCGTCACGCGAAAAGAGACCATCTTGGTATTGCGTAAAGTGTCGACACTCGCCAGACTGCGCGGACTGTGCAGACTGACTAGGGTCGATACTTTTCGCACTTTACTTATTTACTTAATCTAGAATTATCAATCTACCTTCTTTTGAAATAGTTTTTGCGATTCGACTTCTAATTGACCTCTACTAGAACCCATCTCTTTTTCAAAAGTTTATTTCACTGAGTTCCCAGTTGGTCCCTTTTCGCGTGACGGGTCACATTTATTTAGGGTGGGTGCTCCGTTCCTAGATGGTCCTTTTTCGAAAGATGGATTACAAGTTTCATAATCTTGAATCAATAAGCTGTAATACGACATTTTTACATTCATTAAAGTGCAAATCATTCGAAGTCCTGATATTGCATTTTTTAAATCTAAAATTAAAATTTCAGTATTTAAATTTCTCATATTTTCACAATTAAGATGTGTATATATTTATATTGACAATAAACTATTAATAACAATCATGATGATATTAGGAAACCGAACCTTTTCAAGTTTTCAAATATTTAATCATTTCATTCAGCAAATCTGGACCAATATACGCGAGTCTCGGGTTAAATATGTATAGTATGAAATATTATACTGTATCTTTTAGGGGTTTTGTTGTGAGAAAATGAGCTTTTGAACATTTCTGTAATCAAGTTTTAATTGAGTCTGTGCGTTAGATTTCCAACAATTTCAAATATGCGCAAAACAACGACTCTGGCCAATATATGTATCCGCACAGTCTGACCAGAGTCTTCATTATGCGTTAAGTAGAAAGATAAAGTCTCAAGGTATCTGTAGACCATCAGGTAACTGTATATTTACAGTATATGGCTGTCTTCGCTACCTAATGTTTGCACCTTACTAACATTTAAAATTGTTGGAAATGTCACGCACAGGCTCAATTTCGTTTGACAGAATATTGTTTAAAGTGAAATAGAAAGATCTAAGGAAATTCCAAAATCCGTCAAAAACAGTTTCAATTAAGGGTATCAACAATAAATGTAATATCTGCTACAATAGAACGCTGAATCATAAATGCTTGTTTTTAGGTCCACTGGACTAAGTTCAGCGGAGCTTATGTGCTGGCCTGGTGTCTGTCGTTAGTTCGTTCATGCATTTGTTAACTTTTTCTGAAAATAATTTCTTCTCTGAAACTACTGTTCAGAATTCAACAAAACTTACCAAGAATGCTTCTAAAGGGATTCTCTATCATTTCCCTTTGTTATTGGGTGGTATAAGGCTCCATCATGGAAAAGGTGGCCTTTGTGATGATTTTTTTTTTTTTTTTTTTTTTTTTTGGTAAGCACAACTTGTACATTTATTGATAGATTTTTGTGAAACAAATTAATGATAATCACATGACAATGGGCACGTTAAAGCTGCTGTAAATATCATTTCAAGTCATGGAAAAAGGGCATCCGTGTTAAATTGATGGTTATCTGCTTACAAATAGATTATGTTTTAGCTTAATATTTTTAATGCAATCGCATATGTCCACACGACCATTAGTGCAAGTTGAGCTAAACTGGCCCTCTTGGGCCTCTTGTTTACTCGGTGTCGTTTCTTACGTCATTGTTGATATAAAAGTAACGTGTGTCCGTAGCTGACATTAGGTTATATGAAAAATGAATGTTAAGTCTATTTTTTTTACAAAATAAGTAAATGTATAAATAAATAAATAAATTTCAATAAATAAATGTATAGATAAAATCAATTGAACTGTTCATCTTCTCCTTTTTTTTTCGCTATCTAACACGATATTATCTTTCACTCTTTCAGACAAGATGTTCTGATGAAGTTTGCTACGAAGACAAAAATGATTGGCTCCAACTAGGTTTCATGCTATGAACGGTAGAAAGTGCAAATGCCAAACTAGATGAAATAGTAACTATATTGCAGGGCTTACGGAGTCCGTGGAGCGCCCGTAAACTCACCGTAACTACAAAATCGTGCGGTACCCGTGCGAAGGCTTCCGACGTGCCTACGATCATCGCTCGGTTTTAATGGAACCAAAGATCTTGCGATTTTGTATGAAATAGATTATGATTTTCACAAATCGTAAGACCGTCTGGAAACCTTTGGCCGTAGACATGTCGTAAAGACGTTTTCTTTGTAAACCTTTACTGCATCTCGCGCCGTTCAATTCGCGGTCACCGTAGGAGGCCAAATGGTTTACAGAAGATCTAGTTGACTGATCGCACGGTCTCTGTACATTTATCGTGCAATTCCTTTGCTTCCTTCTCCATTCGAAACAACGCTCGGACAATCTCACGATCAATTTCGGATGTACATAGACGGACATTTTTTAAAAAAAATTACGGGAAAACCTTGAAAAAACTCGATGACGTCAGTTAAAATGGCGTTAGTCCTTGAAACTTTGAGTGAAAACATTCACGCTGAAAAATCTTAATTTTTGAGAATGATTCGTCATTCTCAAAAATTAAGGTTTTTCAGCCGTTATTTACAGTAAAAGATATAAATCTAAATAAAGATAGCGCCGATTGTTTCCGTGCTAGTTTTTCTTACACTGTTTCCGCCTGCACAATTTTGTTACAAACCCATCCGCCTTACATACATCCGAGGTCTGTTGCAGTTTACGGAAATGGCCGAGTGGTGTTCCGAATGCTTCCTTCTCGTGCTTTTACCAAATTTACTCACTAAGAAAACCAAAAAAGTTCAAAAATATTTCCCCGGTTTGCACGTAAGTAATCGGAAAACCAGCTCTTCAGCTTTTCAAGAAAATCTAGATATTTTGAACGCAGGGCAGGTTAACGGAATACGGCTTAACTTGAAGATATGTTAGTTAATATAGAAATGGGCCTCAATGATCTATTATAGAATGATTTAAGTCTCGTATTTCACTTTTATGAAAGATGAATTAAGTTGTATTTTGGTTATAATTCTTATCTGAGTTTAAAATTCGGAACTGGGTTAAAGTTTTCGGGACAACGCTATTAATAACCGTTTGAGTACTTTTGCCATCAATTGAGAATCCGTATCAAATAGAACTAAAAATATTTCCACGTCGTAACTTCAGGCATGGGTGTAACAAGGATTTTAAAATCCATACGCACAAAATTGGCGATCACCTGTAAATATCTTGGCGTTATGGAAACACCATCCCCGTGTTCAGGGTGTAAAAACGTTTCGCGAGCGCTTTGAGATGATACCCCGCTTTGCATGTGCACATACGTGCAAAGTGAGGTATCATTTCGAAAGCGCTTCGCTTACCTTTTCATCCTGAACGCAGGGCATATCAAACTAATGCATAGCCGCTTCTTTTGGCGAGAAATGGGGGACACAGAAAGGGGGGGGGGGGGTAAGGGATATTTTTTATTATTTCGACATTGATGACTGGTCAATACACCGTAACTACAGCTTGAACAAGCTGTAGTCACGACGTTATAATCTTTCACCAACGATATCTTTCGACAGAGGATGTATTTTTTACACGCATTTGCGTTACGCGCTACCACTGCGCTTTGATGGCAGCCCGGCAACAATTTTAATGCATCTCATACATGGATCGCATTGTTTAAGGGTAAACATTGTATATATTTCTGACAATGTTTTGTTCAACACGTTTGTGGGAAATAGGGGAAAATAGTTCCGTACCACTGTTAAACACATTGTGAAATTGACACTCATTCTGAATAAAAGCATTCTAAATCATTCACTTAGCGCTCCATTCATTCATCCCAAACGCTCACTCAAATCGATCAAAAACGCTCCGAAATTATTAGAAATATTTCGAAATCGTTCAAGGCGATCAAAATTTAACTCAAATCGATCTAATTATTCTACGATTTTATTGGCTGGTGTGGATTTTAAAGTGTCTGATTGGTCCATGAAGACAAACAAAAAGAAAACTACGTATATTTTATTAAAAGGAGGTAAAATTTATCGCTAATTTTGTTCATCTTGAACAAAATTGGCGATATTGGATTACATCCCTTTAAGTTCACTCAAAACTCGCTCCACATACTTATTTAATTTTATACCAAAATCATTCCAAATTCATCTAACATTTTAATTTCACGATGTTACTAACTCTGCGCTTGTTTTTCGAAATGGATAACTCAAGCACATAGATACTGTAGAGACGGTAGTTGTTGGGTTAACGGGAAAAAGGCACTGGGCTCGACAGAAAACAGACGAATAGGTCTTGGATTTGTTTGTTTGAATGGGTTTAACGCCGCTTTCAACAATCTTGCAGTTATATCGCGGCGGCCGGAGCACCTAACAATGGATCCCTGGTGTTTCTTTCACCTGTACTACCATTACACCCTTTCCTAGCCTCCGACTGCTATCTCACATAGGTTTATGATTATCTACCCATTGGTGGGAGACAATCGTCGGAAAGGATATTTGCCGCCACTGGGAATCGAACCCACGACTTCCGGATTTGAAGTCTAATGCCTAACCAACTGCGCTATGGTTGCGGCTGAATAGGTCTTGGAAGATGGGACAACGACCAATAATGTATTATCTTATTTCCTATTGCCCTTGTTGTATTATTGTGAAATAAATCGGTTCTGTTTCTGGAAAAAAGGAAACATTTTAATTTATCGACACAGACGACTTCCCTGCGACCAGGATGACAAAACCGTGCAAACTCTTTGCAAATTATACCCCGCTTTGAACGTGCACGTGCGTGCAAAGCGGGTTATAATTTGCAAAAAAAAATGAAAAAAAAAAAAAAAAATAATAAAAAAATGTGCAGTTTTGCTATCCTGAACGCAGGGTTTGTTCAGTCTTTCTATAATGGTTCTTTTTTGTTTGACGATTCACACATGTTCAATACAAACATATCATTTGAACAAAACTCTATCATTATTTACCTTCGTTTAAGTACAAAATATATCTTATTATTACGTTCAAGTACACATAGACACCGTATACAATAACAAAGATAGATCTCGCAGATTTCAATAAAATACGGTGCATATCAAAAAAAGTATTCTGTTGATACAATTAAGAACATCGTGAAATTGACAAGCTGAATGTTTTTGGGAATGTTTTTGGAATGGAATTGAATGAGCGTGTGGAGCGACTTTTGAATGAATTTAATGGGAGGTAATCCAACATTGCTTATTTTGCTCATCCGGAACAAAATTCGTGATATTCATTACCTCCCTTTAGAAGAATATGAACACAAGTTCCGAAGATAGCTTCCAACTCTTCAAGAACCTAACGGACGCTTGCAGTTTCAATCATTTTAGTGAAATTGCGCTTTTCTTTTGCTTTATTTTTTTTTATTGTGTTGATGATACTATCTTTTTCGGTGAGTTTGGAGCGTTTTTAATGGTTTAAGTGGGTGTTTGGAATGAATAAATGGAACGCTGAGCGAATGATTTTGAATGTTTTTGATCGAGGGGAATGTCAATTTCACGATGTTGTTGACTGTAGGAAATAGTTTTTGGAAGGACAAGACGGCTAGTCCTGCGTTTAGATTGTAAAACGCGTGAACATGGTTCAACGCTTTGCAAGGGACCATTTCTCAAACTTTAAAACGTTTTCATCTTGAACCTATATAAATGTATATTCTTATTCTTCTTGTTATCATCATAATGCGAGGTTTTTTTTTTTTTCTTTTTTTTTTTTTTCAATCAAAGAAATTGTGATTGGATGAGCCCTCATGTTTCTACCAAGGTTTCCGATTTCTTCTAATCGGTGGATTTTGAGTGTTTTAAAGGGGATCTTAAACAAAGCAATACAGAAAAAAATTGACAAATAGGGATTTGTCGTAAGCTTTCAAATTTGTATGTGTTATTCTTTCTTTTTTTAATTACATTTACAGGATAAATGAAGGCCATAAAAAAAGGACTTTTATTAAAGAAATAACAAAATTTGTGTGTATATGTTGACATTGATGTTTTCAGAATATGTATTCTTATAATCAATTTTTCATAATTCATAATTCATAATTTTCAAAGATCACGCTGATTTTATTTTTGTCGGGGTATATTACGAACCTTATTAAATGCCGCGGTTTTCAATAGTGCCACACCCTGGTATCAATATCACCAAACTTATTTAATCTATTAAATTCTATTTAAATTGAGACGACATTGATTATTAAAGGTTATTATAATAATTCTTTAAATATTCGCCGATCATAGTAGATATTGAAACAGGTCAAGTAGTTAACAGTTCAGGATTTCATAACAGATTTGATCAAATATAAATAAGGATATTCAGTTCTCTAAAAACGAAATAAAAACTCATTCCTACGGACCAACCATTTGATTTTAATGATAGACCTGCGTTACCTTTTATTTTAGAAGGGTGTGCAATACGCCCTAAAACTTTGAAACTGCCGTGAAAAAAAATCTTATGGACATATCATAATATCCCTTTATTAAATCGTTCATTAATTTTATTCATAATATATTACATCCTTGTAACCCTATGTCTTATGTAAGTGATTGTTTTAAGGATATGCTTTTAATTACTTTAAAGTACGCCACTGTGATAAGCATAATTTTCTTTTACCGTTTGGAGTGTGATACTTTTGTCTGTGATACTCAAATATGAAATATTCTAATTTTTTTTTTTCTTTTAATTTGATACCTAATCATATTTTAAATTTTTGACTTGTAAACATGACTTTCAGTGTCATGCCTCCATTGCCCAGGACCACAATGGAAATAAGAAGACTTAAAGTTCTCCTTTTTTGTGTTAGCCCTTGTAATAGGGCGCATAACATGGCTCTCTTTTTTACCCTTAAGTAATCTGTGCAATATTGTTGTATTGTTTTTCTCATTATGCCATGTTCTGTACTCTTTTACCCAAATTAAGCTATCATTATTATTATCATAAACTAATATAAGAAGCTAAACGAATGATTTACAAAATGTAAAAGGGTATTCGTCTATATAAACATATAAAAACGAGGCGGCGCCGAGTTTTTATCTGTTTAGATGACGAGGTTGATCAATTCGGTATTGAATTGGCACATTTAATATTATATTTATTAATTCAACTTATTTTTGTGATAAACGAGGAAATTCCAGATATTTATTGATTCGAGTTATTCCGCGAAAAATATAACGCCGTATTCGAAATGACGTCAGAAAATTCATTAAGGCGTCATTTTCACAACGAGAATATAACGTTGCCATCCGTTCTTGGATCATTTGCATAGTGTAATAACACCCGTGTAATATCAAAAATATTCAACGGGTTAATTTCACACCCGTGACATATGTCATATGAGCTTTTGCGTAAAATTTCCAACAATTTCAAATATGCGCAAAGTAAAGACTCTGACCAGCCTGTGCATCCGCACGGTCTGTCCAGGGTATTCACTATGCGTTTAGTTGATAGATTAGGTCGCAAAGTATCTGTAGACCACCAGATAACTTTATATTTACAGTGTGTGGCTGTCTACGCTACTCAATGTTTGCACCTCACTTACATTTCAAATTGCTGAAAAAGTCACGCATAGGCTCATATTATAAATAGTTTGGAAACTGAACTCGACTTAACGTTCTGACTATTAACAAGCGTATGGGAGAGGGGAATTTGCCTTTCAGAATTCCCTTTTTAACACTTTATTAATTCCGTCTATATTATCCAAATCTTAAATTAAAAAAATAGCCGCAACAAAACAATGAGTCACACAAACATTCAAAATACATTGACATTATATTATGTTATCATTATTTAAAATAAATTGATAATTTATTGTAGCAATCATAGATCATCCTCCCCTAAATGTCAATTATTTTCGAATTAATCATATCTACATGTATTTTGACAGTTACGTGCACTATAGTTGGTGGGCTAAATGAAAAATTAAAGTGAAAGTTGATTTTGTATTAAATTGTAAACACAAATATTTCGATGACCTCGCGACTACTCTTGTTCTTGTTTCCATTAACTTCATAAAAACAGCATTATCCGAGCTGTATTTACGATCATTCGGAATTATAACTTAACCATTACTTTTTGTCGTTTCTCATACGAGTAAAAAAGAAAAGTATAATTGGTGAACTACTAGTTATAGTAGCAAGAGGATAATGATGGTAGACTTACAGGTGTTTTTATTAACAATAAATTATAATGTGCCCAAGTCTCGGGGGGGGGGGGGGGGGGGGAGAGTAAGACTTTATAAACATCTTTATGTAGCAATGTCTAACAGTTAGTAAAATCATGAAAATGACATTCATCTCGATCAAAACTATTCTAAATCGCTCGAAAGGCGCTCCTTTCTATGTATTTAAACAACTCACTCCAATTACTCAAAAAAAGAAGACAATAAAATATAATAAGAAACAAACCGCTCTGAAGATGTTCCAAAACGCACCGCAACAGTTTAAGATGATCAACATTTCATTTATGTCTATAAAATCATTGCGTTATTTTATAATCGGGAATATGTTTTTAAGCGTCTGATTGGCACGTAAAACACACCAACAGAAAAGTGCGTTTATTTCATTAAAGGGAGATAAAATATCGATAACTTGGAAGAAATTAGCCAAATTGTATTACCTCCCTTGATTTAACTCAAAACTCACTCATCGCACTCATTCAATTTTATTCCAAAATCGTCCTACTATCATTCACCCTGTCAATTCCACGATGCCCTTACTGAACGAAAAATTGACCTCTTTAAATTTAGATGGCACGACGTATGGAAGACGATATATCTTTTTAACACATCATTACACTTACAGTAAGTAACATCGTGAAATTTGCATTCACCTCAATCAAAACCATTCTAAATCGCTCGCTCAGCGGTCCATTCAATCAGTCATTTCAAACACTCACTCAAACCATTAAAAAACGCTACATAATCAAAAAAAAGCTAAGACAAACAATTACATTCAAAATCCAAATCGTTAGAAAAATCCACGATTTATTTGAAATTGTTTAGTTTTAGTTTTTAGTATAAAAATTGTATGAATATTTTATTAAAGGTAATCGCTAATTATTTTCATCTTGAACAAAATTAGCGATATTGGATTACCCCCTTTAATTTCATCCAAAACTCATTTCTATTGCTCATTTAATTTCATTCCAAAAATATTCCATTATTGTTTACCTTTTCATTTTCACGACGTTCCTACTGAACTTACATGAGAATTTACATTTTTAACAATATCTTTCAAATCGCTTTTAAGCGTGGGAGGTAGTTTGAATAGAATCTTGTGTCTTAAAATAGCCTCCTTAAGGGTAACGCGTAAAATTAGCTACTGTTATAGTGGCACTCGAAGGTTTTCAAAGTGGACGATTCCTGTAACAAAAGTCGGCGTAAGATTAGGATTTGTGGCAAATGAGGTCTTTCAGTTCACAAATAGCGCTTCTTTAAATTTGAATGTCAAGTGTAACGGTCATTGGAAAACAACTAAAGAAGTGTTTAAATTGGTTGTAAATCCGATTCATATTACTGAAAGATTGTTAGAAATCCCATTCAAAATCCAATAAAGTATCTATCTTTGGTTCACTATGTGATACGTCAGGTGAAAGAAGATCATTAATGGACACTTGTCAGACTGTGCGGACTGCGAATGTCCACTTTTTCGGAAATTTTGCTAACGGTGAAGGGAGTTTTAATATGGTAGCTGAATAAAAGTGGTCGGTCGGTTAATAGAGGTGGTCGATCGAGAAATATCACCTGTACTTTTTAACATTCTGACACTAAACATCGTAAATACAACTTAAAAAAAGCTTAGTTTTCGGTATTTTGGAAAATCAACGACAAAATGTATGTCTACCAAACTACCGCACAATGAGCATTCAAAAATAGTTTGGTTCATTATATATCAAACACGGATCACAGTTTCTCTTGGCCAAGGTCAGTCTTTAACCCTTTGTTGTTTAATCCCTGCTTTTTACGTGCTTGTGATTTTATGATTGAGAAAACATTGTGAAAAAAGAAGAAATTGCTCCTGACAAGCAATTTCTTCTTTTTCCACACTATTTTCTACCCTACAGAATGGTTATTTTTCAAATTAAATCCACTTTAAATTTTCGTCTGTAAAACCTTTGAATTTGGGCAGGTCCAAAATTTTGTAAAACAGGAAAGTGTTAAGAAATTCTCGCCATTGTCTGTCGCGTAAAACGACCGGGCCGCTAGATCGGTGATCTTTGTGACCACACGTGACAAATCACGGTTGAAAATAGCTATCGTGCTAAGAAATGTGAAGAGATTGCGAAAAGAGGCATTTGTGACCCGCCACGCTAAAAGAAAACACCCTTGATTGTGCAATATATGAACCTGTTCAGTCTGCGAGGCCTTCTACAAGCTTTTCACATAAACGATTAAGGGAGGTTTTTTTTTTAAATACAAATATAGCATTTTGTCAATCTAATATATTTTTCTTTACTTTATAGCATCTTTTTTGATAACTTGTCAATACCGTCTCAATAAAAAACACCATTAAAATTATGTGAGTCTGTGCATGACAATTCCAATAATTTCACATACCAGTGAAGGGCCATCATTAACCAACTTTAACTGCCACGTAGTATAACTAGAAGTTTGTCTGTCTTCCTAATGATACATGTATTTGGCCTATAAATTTCTGAAACTACAAAAGCGAAGACTCTGGTCAGACTATGAAGATGCACAGGCTGGCCAGAGTTTTCGATTGGTGCACATAGGAAAGAGTTGGAAATGGCACGCACAGGCTCATATTTGATAAATGAATTACTTGTCAATGTTATAATTATTACTTCATATCGGCGGATCAAAGATTTCTGTAAAGGGGGTTCGAACATGCCTAAAAAGAAAAGGGTTCGCTTTCCTAGTATAACACATTTTAAACCCTTATCCTGCTAAAATTGAATATTGTTTTTTATTTTTTTTCGTTTTGATTTTCAACAAGGGTGCCTCAAGGTTTTTTCCACGAAGATCAAGAGAAATGCAGAAAGTACATATATATTTATGTGATGCGTCATGTGAAAAGTGAACATCTGAAAACTCTGTAAAACAAATATTTGAAAAAGAGATTGGGTCAAGCGTAGGTAGATCAGAAGTCGCATTTCAAAACTTCTTTCACTGGAAGGTAGATTGATCATTTAAAAATCAGACAGTAAGCACAGTGCAAAAAGTTTCGATCCTAGTCAGTCTGCACAGTCAGCGCAGTCTGACTAGGGTCGACACTTTACGCACTATCCAGATGGTCCCTTTTTACGTGACGGGTCACATATGCTAAGATCAGACTGCATAATTCTGCAGGCTGATTTTATCCTAACCTGTCTGCGAAAGCTTTCTTCAGAACAGGAAGAATGGTTAATTGAAATTATACATGACCCCCCCCCCCCTCCGAAAAAACCCACCTACCGCCATAAAGACCAATAATATAAACCGTTTATATTATTGGTCTATGCAGTGGTAGGTGGGTTATTTCGGACCAATATCACCCCCTGTCTCAATTTTGGACGTTACGTATTTCATTGTAACCGGGTGCGACCAGTCTAAAAATAACATAGCAATCCGAGGACCGAAATCTGTACTACCTCCACCCCCCACCCCCTTGAACCTTCTCTGGATCAGCAATTGTTTCCCAAGCTATATGTTCTTATTTGTCATGTTAGCTTTTTTTTTACCAAATCAATCTATGACTAAAAATGTTGCTTCCATAAGCGCATGCAACTTTTATTTGTTCGTATATTTTATACGCTTAGGCTAACTAACTTCTAATCGCTCTCGAGTCTTAAAGTACAGTATTCTGTCCAGAGAATTTTTAAATTAATTCTTTTGTAATAATTTTGAGGTTTAAATCGAACAAATTACGAACTACAGCGTATTTACGTTATATATTTTAGCTAAGCATTTAAAAGAATTTCTTTTTTTGCTCAATTACTTTATTTTGATTTTGAATCATCCTCTTAACTTATGAACTTAGCAAAATATAATCATTTCATATCAAGGACATATTTTTGAAGTTTATCCCACGATCGTTTAGTTGAAATGATGCAGATCTTCTATATTACTTTTGGTTTATATAGTGAGCTAATATTAGCATATAACTAGGTTACACTACATAAAACCCACTAACTTGTGAAACTATGTCATCTTTTGACCATTTCCTCCTTTATCTGTTGATAATAAAAACGACTAGCGTAAATAAAAAGTAAAGTGATTACCAAATCGCTCGTTTAAAAAAAAATATATGAAAGATCAAGTATTATCTGCAAAGCTGGTAGTGTCCGAATAATATCATCTCAAAGGGGTACAGAACAGATAAAAGGGAAAAATGCCAGTCTAAATGATTTATTTCAAAATGAAACCCTATATTGTCGGTACTCATTTGAATCGTCTTAAAGAGACGATTCCAATGAGTGATCACAACATTTGATTTGTGCAAGTACATGTATAATTGAAATAATCGAATTTGAAATCCAACCTGTAGCTCTGTCTCATGAACATATTGCGGTTTTCATCTAATTATTTAAGGTAGTCCCTCAATATTTCGGAACACCTGATCTTTCACAATTTTAACCGAGGTTTCCTAATGAAAACCATTAGGAAACCTCGGTTAACACTGTTAATTTTCACAACTGCCGAAACGTTGTGCATCTATTACGGGTCCACTACCTTAAGACGCATTTTTGTCATACTGATGACTTACCACAACTTTAGGACAAAAATCATGTATCACCAATCTATCAATACATATGTAAAGTGATTGTTGTTGTTACTGTTTCGAAAATCATTAGAAAGCCAAAAATACGTGTTAAATGTTTTGATGAAACTGATCCCAGGTCATTGGATGGTCATAATCAGCTTCAAATCAGATAAGGATCCAATTGAGATGAAACTGTGACCCGTCTGGCGAAAAAAGATCATCTGGGAAGTGCAAAAAAAAAATCGACCCTTGACAGACTGCGCATAGCACGCTGGTTTAATAGGGTCGAAACTTTTCGTGCCCTTTGTATTTTCTAAATCTAGAATAACCAAGCTACCTTCCCATGGATTTTTTTTTTTAATTTCGAAATTCTGTCCTGCGTTCAGGATGACAAACGGTGCAAACGGTGCAAACTGTTGGTGTTTGTCAATTTTACACCGCTCTGTACGCAGTAGCACATAACGATGGTTTGATACATATCTTGCATTTTTGTCTTTTCTTTCATTATTTTCAAGTAGGCCAAATAAAAAACCCTTTCGTCTTTGAAAAGACAGAGGCTTTGAATTATTTCATTAAATCTGAAAACGTAGTCGAAGATCAGATGGCAGATCCATCGAAAGGAATAGCCGAGCCCGATAAGCTCGGCCGGTATAATGCGTCGGGTCGTCAATTTTTGGATCATGGGATCGACCCCTGGCTCGGCAAAATTTCTTCATTTGACAAAAGTAATTAAGACACTAGGTATTTGTCTTTAAGCAAAGGGCGAATGGTAATTAGTTCGCTAATGTGGATGAGCAGATTTTGGTTCTGATGGAACATTATTGGTGTGAGAAACGACTGAAAAAACAGGGCTCATATTTGAACTTTAAACCAGGGTTTTGACTCTCAAAAATCTGAAAATATTCTATTTTGAATCAAAAACTGGGTTTTATCAGCCAAATATTCAATGCTGTACTATTTAGAGTTCGTGTGGAACAAAATAAGTGATATTTATTAACCTCCCTTTAATTTCGTTCAAAACTCATTCCTCTTGCCCTTTCAAGTTCATTCCTAAATCATTCCAACATCATTCAGCTTGTCATTTTCACGATGTTCTTAACTGTAACTTCAATTACATTCAAAGAGTTGTTACCTCCGATACAAAAACAAAGAAAGGAAGAAGACAAAAGCCTATAAATTTCGAGTAACCGCGGTTCTTGGTTAAGTGTAACAACCACCCTCCCCCGCTTTGACATTGAGTGATAAGCTAACAAGATATTAAACTAGTTTTTGTTTTCTTGACTCATGAGAATTATACATGTAACTTCAAGCAGATTAAACACTTTACATTTATTTCGCAATTTTTATGAATTGTATAAGAACAAAAACGTTAAACGGAGACAAAAGCCGATGCCAACTGCGATTTTATCCTTTCCAATCCCGGTCGAATATTCCTAGAATGCCCCTCCGCCTTGCCTTAGAAATGGTATGGTAAGAATTTTCTTCATTTTGAATTTTCTGAGCTAAGTGTAAGATTTAACTGTTGGTTATTTATTAAAAATGTGCCATGGTTATTCATATTGTGGTAAGTTTGTGAGCACCCTCCCCCGCAAGACGTTGAGTGATTTACCTCCCTTTTATAACCAAAATGCCGTAACTTAAGCTAAAAAAGTCGCGCTGTTAGGACATACTGGTCGAACGCTGACGGAATGATGTTATTATTCACGACACCCCTTCTTATTCAGTCATAAACAATTTTAATTCAAAGGCTGACATTATAAGAATCAATCGAAACGAGTAACGTACAAAAAGGTATCAACCCTCCTCGGATTCCATGGCATTCACAGTCTGATCGGGTAGGCTCTTTTCGGTTTACGTATTTTTTATTGTTGTTGTTGTTGTCTGCAATAGATACGAACCCCAATAGCGTTCTGTTATAACAGAGGTGACCGGTGTAAAAAAATGAACACATATTTACTATTAAAAGAACAACTGATATCGTCCAGTGAAAGATGCTAAATGTTGTCTATTTTTCGGATCAAACATATTATTCGATCCGGGTTCCTGACAGCTGTGTCCGATGTGTCATAATGCGATGCTAATATAGATGGTGTTATTTAAGCAGAGCACTTACATATAATTATTTAAAAAACCCAAACCTTTACAAAGATTCTCTTTATTATTGAAGTTACGTAAGAGACTTAGAACCGGTTATATATTCGAATATATATTCGAATGCAAAATGTGTGGATACTACAAATATTCCACACATACTCTCCCCCCCCCACTCCCCATGCGTTCAGGATGACAAAACGATGCGATCTATGCACGTGCAAAGTGGGTATAAATTGCACACAAATCGCATCGTTTTTGTCGTCCTGGACGCTGGGCTAGAATATTCGCTTTGCACTGCAATCTTCACAGACCATCTCGATCTTAATGAGTCAGATAAACAACATCAATGTTTGTAATAAACATGAAGAAACTAGTCTAAAGTTTGAATCAAAAGAAGGAGAATTAAGTTGGAGTTGAATGAATAATGACATTTCATTAATAACACCCAACCTTCACAAAGTAACGATTAACATATCATCAAAGAAGGTCTAGATGATTCTTTATCCATGTCAACAACTTGTTGATGCTCTTGATTGTGGTCGATTAGTAATGAAAACCTACACGTAGGTCGACCTACACCTTGGTGGACACCTTTTTTTTAACTAAGACAATAACCCCCGTCTCGCGTAAAAAAAAGGAGTAAAAAACTCTATACCAGAGACTGTATCCACCATCTTGCAAAAAGTGATGACACTGGTTACTCTTCGATGACTGGGGTCCAAAATTTTCCATCTAATAATAATATGAAGTACAGCAGACATTCGTTTTATATAAAAAAAAAGTATTTGCATTGTTAATAACGATATCTCTCTCTGAATGCAGGACCTCAATTTATCAGAATTGAGGGTATTAATAGATTTGGTGCAAAGAATGTGGTCAATGAACCGGGGCTATTTAATAACCAGGACGGGACAGTAGCGTGAATGGACCTGGAACACAAATTGGATGACTAGACCACCCTGGGAACATACGGACTCGTTAACAAATTATAAAAATGAGGAGGAACGCAACAAAATGGTCCGTAGTCGTATATGCTGCTCCATATTACATTTGTAACGTCGACACATTTATTAAATGCTTAATCAACATTGAGATTTACCTTTAGTTCTTTTCCATTAAAGGGAGGGGGATGGGGAGGGGGCGGAGGAGTTCGAGGTAGATTTAAAATTTGTATTTCTTTTTGGATTGACTTGCTAATAGAACTTCGTCTTCATGTAAATGAAATATTGTTCCAAGTGGCGAATGAAGTACAGATCAAAATCATGCCACGTGAATGCATGTTTGTGTTTGGTTGTTTTTCAACTAAGCAAAATTTCTTTCTTTATTTCCTTGCAAGTTTGTTTGCTTTTCCTATCTTGAAACCATGAAGACTTTTGAGAATCTTAGAAGCTTTTTCGCTGTATGCAATACCAGTGAAAAACTCTTTAATCTGGTATTTAGAATTAAGGTAGTGGACCAATAATAGTTCCGCAACATTTCGAACCTCATGAACTTTAACAATGATAACAAAGATTCCCGAATGAAATCATTAGGAAACCCTGGTTAACACTGTTAAAGTTCATGTCTGTCGAAACTTTGCGGAACTATTATTGGTCTACTACCTTAATATGACCCGGCTACCGTGTGACTTACACCAACAGATGAGTAAAACACGAACTATTTAATGTTAAACAGATTTTTTGTCTTAATGAAGCGATAAAAATAATAACACCTGTCAAATTACATCTAATTAGTACATTTTATGGCGTGTCAACGGTTTTATTGACTTCAACCTT
This sequence comes from Fragum whitleyi, assembly GCA_948146395.1. Taxonomy (NCBI): domain Eukaryota; kingdom Metazoa; phylum Mollusca; class Bivalvia; order Cardiida; family Cardiidae; genus Fragum; species Fragum whitleyi. The sequence continues at coordinate 23,641,594 of OX411548.1, read as the reverse complement.
TGAGTTTGGGATAAATCCATTCATATTTTCCGGAAAAAGACGACTTCCATTAACATTTATAGAAATGCCACGTTTCGAATCAATCTGGTACAGCCTGTTTAATTAGTTGTGTCTATCGATATTTGTGATTCTGGTTGGTTGAAAATTTCATTTTATTCTCCAAGAAAAACGGCACAGCTATTTTGTAAGATTGCGTAGATCATACAATATCGCTACATGTAATATCGTTAATAAAACCCACTTATTTCAATCCCTCCTTCTAAACAAATCTATGTACTCAATATTCCAAGAGATTCCAAGTTCAATCCATATAATTGCAGTTCAATAAAATAAAGAATTTTGATTGGTTTAATTCGCATCACGTGGGAAAATCCATAGCACTTTATTTATAAATAAAATGCAAAGGGTCTTTCGGTAAACCCCCGACCTTCGATCTGCAAGTCCAGTGTTGCAGGAACTCGAAAAAACCCCGTTCTCCTACCACAACGTAATATTGCTTACTACTATTAGATAGTAAGATGTTTTCAAAAGAATTTTTTCATTTCAAGCGAGCAGTTTTGGTTCTGAGCCGACGATTACAGCGAGTCGACGATGTCAAACAAGCCAACCCTCTCATCTAAGCCTGATCACGCCAGTTTCGGTTAAAATGCAGATATTACCAAATTAATTTTTTGATCAAAAGTATCTCTATGAATGTCAAAATTGTAGTTTATTTGTCGTGCACCATTTGAAAAACGTTATGCTATTAAACTTCGATAGCGAGATAACAATTTACGATCTAAAAATATACAGTGGTCTCGCGTTACCTCGAGAGGGCGAAAACTCGAATTCATGCAAAAGCTCGAGCTCGCCTTCCGGTCCCGACGCGTCTTACTCTATTTTCTTGTAGATTATTTCTACACTAACTCGAATGCGCGATAGCTCGATCGCTCGAGCAGCAATCTCAGTCCCGTGGTCAAATTTTACTGCATTCACTCGAGCAAAGGGGTTCGCACCTTTCTGACATCCATTGTTTTGCATCAAAATTAACTTACAGTGTGTATTTGTTATTTCTGCCCATCGTCAGGAATACCTTTAGGACTTTTTCACGGGATTTCGACAAGTCAAACAACTTTTTTCACTCTTCTTTGAATGCTTTTCACACTAATTCAATTTTTGGGTGTTAATGATGGGAATTCAACGATCAGAAAATAATTTTGAGACTTTGAAACAACAAAAAAACAAAAAGGCATTTTTGTCTATTAATGCTCATCATCATTTTGAAAAGCTTTCGAAAATCATCTCCGTGAGTAATTCAGCAAATTATACACCTTTATGGCGAATGATATTGACGATTGCCCACCGAAACATCATAACTTACATTTTTAGCTGTAGTTTCAATGTTTCGGTCATCCATCGATAGAGTTCGGTACAAAAACGTAGTAAAAGAGAAATGCGTTGATTTTTTTTTGTCTTGAAGGAAGTTAGCTTCAAAGAAAACATTGTCAGAAAAGAAGGAATTACTTGCAACCTCGCCTATCTTCTGACGGATAAAACGTCTAAAATTTTGTCATTAAGAAACGATAGATATGAAAATATTGCAAGGAAGAAAGAATATGCATATTATAATGCCTCTTATCAAAATTGCTAAATGTACAGAGAACAGACACCACTGACATTGACGCCGACGCCTTAATCGACTCTTTGGGTTTTTTCTGTTTTCAACGCCGCGTGACAATATGACCAAATTAACTAATCGTTTTATATCATAAAGTCATTGGTACTTCATACAACTATTTCTCTATGAGTATTTTTCATAGGTACTGCATACTTTGAAGACAAAATATGCAAAGGTAAGTTTAAAACGCAGTGAAACGTCTTCGTAGAGGACAATTTTGTGTACTGGCATTAACTCGAATCATGCGGTGACTCGAGCAAATTGGTCGGTCCCGTGTGTGTTCGAGATATCGCGAGACCACTGTATTTTGTAATCTATTTGCGTAGAACGTACACTTGGAATTTTATTGTTTAGCCAAGTATTTTAATAGTTTCTTATATCAAAGAGATTACAATTATAAGGACCGATTGTTTTTTTTTTCACTTCGTTTATTAGAGTATAAAAGCGCAAGCGCCTTATCTCATGGATTAAACAAAACGCCCAACGTTTTTATACCATGTGCTAAGGTAGTTCAACTACATACTCCAGTAAACGCAATGTAAAATACACTCATACATTTACTATAAATATCAAGGAATTATCTAATAGATTTGAAAAAAGTTGTTCAGCATATTGAACGATTCCGAATCGTTTTTGAGTGATGTAGAGTGATTTTGATCGGGATGACCAAGGGAGTAACAAGCGTAATACACAATAAATAAATATTCTGTCCATAAATATCATTGATGAATGAACATTACATCATAACTTCATGTTTATCAAGCTGCAGTTACGATGTATTGACCATTCATCAATGTTGAAATCATAAAAACCTCTCTGTAGACGCCTTGCCCTGTCCTCCATTTTCGCCGATTGGAGCTGGGTGGACGTCATTTTGCTTGTGTTTTCCTTACGCCTATACATTTTTGGAGTGATCGCCTATTTTGTGCGTATGAATATTTTAAAAGTCCTAGTTACGTCCATGATGGCTGCAAAATTCACGATGTTAATAAATGCACCGTTTTGGAAATAAAGAAAAAAAAAGGTTATTTATTCTGGTCTGCGGTCGTAGGCTTCTTAGCCCTTAGTGTTAGCCCTTCTCGGGTTTTCATTAAGGACTATTGCTAAAGTACTAATGAACTTATGAGTCATTGACCACTATACTATCATTCATGCTGTTCGTTAATTAGTTTCTTTCAGCTTCAAGTTTGAAAACAATGTTGCAAAAAATGACCCGAGAGACAAATGGCTTCCCCTCGGCCAGCAATACTTCACAGCTTTCATAAAAAGTCATAAGTTCCCATCCTATATGTTTCAGCTATATTATTAATCAGACTCTTGACCTCGTTAGAAACTTGCAGAAAATCTTCTGTGACTGAAAATAATCATTGATAGTTTTGTCATAAGACGAACTTGTACGATCGCATACAGTTAACAACATCATGAAATTGACAATGTGAAGGATTTTGGAATGATTAAGGAATAAAATTGAATGAGTGTGTTGAGCGAGTTTTCAGTGAGTTTGATGGGACCGAGGTAATCCTATATCAAAAATTTTGTTCATCCTGAACAAAATTAGTGATATTGATAACCTCCCTTTAATAAACTATGCAAACAAATTCTATAGATAACTCACTATTTCTTCAAGAACCTATTAGACGCTTATAATTTGAATTATGTCAGTGAAATCGCGATTTTTTTCCTATCCAAGTCTATATTGAATGAAGTTGTTGATTCTATATTTTTCAACGATTTTGAGCGTTTTTGACTGGTTTGAGTGAGTGTTTTAAATGAATGATTGGAGCGCTGAGTGATCGTTTTAGAATGATTTTGATTTAGGTGAATGTCAATTTTACGATGTAACTAACTGTACGAGTATTTGATTTGCTTTTGCTTTATTTATCTCTAGGGGTACTCTCGACTATAAACAAGCTACCGCGCTTCTTACTTGTGCCTTTTACCACTTGAAGATAATTGTTTGATTTTAAAACCTATTTTTCTACATCGACATGGAAACAATTTCTCAAAACTTAGATTAACCCCTCTCGATTCCGCTTCCTAGAAGATTCATCAGTACTCGCCCCGAATATGTGGGCTAATAAAAGAACCAAGATCAATAGCAGTTCCCGGGAATGGAACTCAAAACCTTTGAGCCAAGAGGCCGACGCTCTGCCTCTAGACCACGGACACCACACAAAGTTATCGTATGATATAGCATGCATATTCGTACATTTTACTAAACTTCGAAATTTTGCGAAAAAGCAGACTAGAAAAGTAAAATTAGCAGACCAGCAGACTAGCAGTCTAGAACGATACGATAAATCGAAATTCTACGAAGCTTGATAAATTGTTATCGTTTAACTGAATACGGTCTGTATTTGAAACTTCGGTGGTTCAGCGCGACACAGTTGTAACTGTCTATAAACATTTAGGCAGTTACAACTGTTTCTTGCTGGGTCATCTATTTATTTATGAGTCACTTTGACCACCCATTGTTCACACCGTTACCTTCTGGCCTCTTGGTTGTAACTTACTAATTTTACAAATGATGTGGAGAAAGGAATTCGCTTTCATTAATCATTATGAAAATATTTCAAAATAACAGACGCCGTTCAGATAGACACTTGAATTATCTTCGTAATGAACTGTCAGGATACTTATTCTTTGTGCCCCTGACTAGGGTCGATTTTTTCGCATTTTTGTAGATGGTTCTACGGTTCTTCCACTTACAACCCCAAATGGCATTGCTATTTATCGTTCATGGTGACAAAGCGGTGAAAACTGTTTTATCATGCAATGTAGCCTGTATTGACCTGATATCACCTATCTGATAACATAACATGATATCAGACAGTCAATTTTTAGAAACAATTTGCATACACTTTCACCTAAATTTCTTTGAATTTTAGGGGTTTATCATAATTAAGCGCAAAAAATGCATGATAAATAGAATAACATGATAGTGTCTTAAAACATCAATGTTATTTGGTTTCGGCGGTGAGAAATTATCATGCCTCGACAAAGCCTCGTCATGATAAATTCTTCCATCCTCGACTAGATAACATTGATATTTTAAGACACTAACATGTTTTTCTATATTTCATATTAAACCCCACTTTGCATTTCACACATTTGTACTGTTTTGTCACCCTGAATACAGGGCTGATGTTGGTGTTTGAAGAACGTTTGGAACTCTATTTATCCAGAAAATGGCTTTAACTAAATTAGCTGAACTTTTGTTCTGACCTTTTACCACATTGATAAAAGAACGAAACGAATCTCGTTTCAAAGCCATGCTGTATATCGAAATTTCATGTTTTAAATATCATGTCAATATTTTTAAGTGAATTACCTTAAAGGTGTAGCAAATCGCAAAACTTGTCGTAAGATTTTATATCTTGATTCAAAAAAAGTAAATAAATTGATTATTATCTTTTTTAGCGTTGGATTGGCGGGCGACTGGGTCTGATCTTTAACAACAATCACAATTCATAATTTGTTACTTTATGTTTTAGGAACAGTTAACCTTATCCCGAAATCAAAAATCATTCCAATCGAAACCATTAAAAATCACCCGCTCAGCGCTCAAATCATTCATTCTAAACACTCACTCGAACCGTTCAAAACATTCCGAAATTGTCCAAAACGCTGCGAAAACGTTCAAAATGATCAACATTTCAATCAAATCGATCAAATAATTGCATAATTTTTTCCGCAGGTTTAAATGTTTAAGCATTTAATACCCATTCTCTGTAACGACTTAAACTATTTTGGCACACATGGTCTCCGATTTTGATGAAATTTCATCTACAAGAAGGGAATAATGAAAGGAGAAGAAATTGACCAAAAAAGTTTTCAGATCATCTGGTTACCATGGCAACGACCTTCAAAGCACGGAATTTTGCAATATTAAGCTTTTTTGAAGCTATATAATTTGGTACTTACATGAAGATGATGGTTAATTTTGTATGTATTGGATAATCTAGGACTGAAAATTTTGAACTAGAATTTTTGTTGTGTCAGTTAGTGTCAAAAAAGTTGGTTACCATGACAACAAATATGGCTAATTTTGATAAATTGATTTCAAAATGTTGTTTATAATTCCTAGTTTTTCTTCACTTATGACTGACTTTTGATATGTAGATGGAATTTATAATATAAAAGGAGTAACTAAGATTCAAATTAATTTTGTTGTTGTGCACATTGGTTACCATGACAACGGTAACTATAGCTCATAACTTGGCTGCTTTTGTTACTTTGGAGTTGTTTTTTTTTAATTTTTGCAGCATGATAAACCGATGATGATAATTGGAACATAACTAACAAAAAGCGCTCTTTCAAAAACCGCAAAAAAATCATTGGGCCTTTTTGTTACCATGGCAACCATCTTTATTATTTTCTTAAATCAGTTATTCTAAGTCCCTGAAAGTTTATTTGTGATAAGAACAGAGAGCAAATAAGCCTCTATCAAAATACAAGAAAAAAGAATAAAAATTTAATAGTTGCCATTGTAATTTGTCAATACAACCCAAAATTAAGCATTTTTGGGGTGATTTTGCAGCCTTTTTCCTAAAAAATTGGACAGATTAACACAACTTTTTTGATATATAAGTTAGAAGAAAGTTTGAACTTTATTCTAGATTAAGAAATATTCCGATTGCTTAGTGTTGGATACCCGTATCCAAGGACTAAAAATGGGCTTTTGTGAATTATAACGTAATTGTTCCCATAGCAACAGGCTATATCCTGCAAGTTTTTGAAAAAAAAATCTCTTATGTCCTAAAAGGTCTATTTGAGCAATTTTACAAAATATCATAATACTGAATTTGAGTTCAATAATCTAGTCATTTGAGGATTCTAAAGAGTTCTGAAGTTGCCTTCATTTAAGGGATATGAATTCGCGTTGCCATAGCAACGAACACAAAAATTATTTTTATTTGAAAGTTTATGTGGTATTTCCCTGTTAAACAGAAAACAATGTCTGTATTTTGTCATTACATTTGAAAAAATACAAAAATCAATATTTAAGTAGGTTATGTGTATTGTTGCAATGGAAACGTAAGTTAACAACATAGGCCCAAAAATATTATTACTTCATTTGAGAGAGCCATGATGGGGAACTTATATGCTGTGTGTTTTTATTTTAGTTAGTGCTGCATTACTGATATATTTGCCTGTAAAAACTCGCAAAAAGAGACTTTTTCAATTTTTAATGTCTGTTTCCATGGCAACCAGAAGTGATATCAAGAATTTTTCATCTTATTTTTACTTTTGGGTTAGCCCTAGCCTCATGTTTAAATTTTATCAAAATTTGAGACATAGCGTGCCACGACCCCTATTTAAAAGTGTAAGTGCTTACAGCGAATTGCTATTAATTCGTCCGTGAAGATTAAAAAATTAAAAAAAAAAAAAAAAAAAAAAAAAAAAAACACATGGATTTTATGAAGAAGGGGGAAGGGGGGGGGGGGGGGGCGGATATCTCTAATTTCGTACAAATCATCTATTATGTTATATCTCTTGAAGATCATTCAAGACTCTATTATCACACTCGTTCACTTTCATTCCTCATCACTCCAAATTCATTCATATTATTAATTTCACTATGTTATAAACTGTAAAAAGGCTTATGTTCATACACATTTTATAACTGACTTCATCGATTCCGATTACTCATTATGCCCACTATTAAACCTGGTCCAGTTTGATATAGATTTTACCAAAACAGCACATAGACCTGGATTTGTCACAATTCTGGATTCTTATCAGAAGAATCATTTCATTAATATGGACCATGAAAAAATGCCAAAATGAAATTCCACTCGTTTAATTTCTCAATATCTAGTATTTTTATGTTGGAAACATTTTAGGCAACAAATGGCGTACACTTAGTCATTTAGTTCTTCTTTAGTGTACATGTAGGTTACTTGAACTTGCATGTACGAGATATACAGTTAAGACCATCGTGATTTTGACAAGCTGAATAATATTGGAATCATTTAGGAATTAAATTGAATGAGAGAGTGGAGTGAGTTTTGAATTAAACAAAAGGGAGGTAAGCAAATGTCGGTAATTTTGTTCAAGATGAACAAAATTACCGATATTTATTATCTCCCTTTATTTAAATATGCATACAAGTTACATCGATAGCTTTTTATGCCTTCGCAAACCAATTGGCCGCTTACAAAATTTAATTTAGTCAGAGAAATCGTGGATTTTTTTGCGATTTATTTAAAATGTATGTGTTGACCTATTTTATTATTTTTGAGCCTTTTTAAATGATTTGAGTGATTGTTTGGAATGAATATAATGATAATCAACCCTAACGATGCTATTAGTAAATTATATGCCATAGTAAACTCAGTTTTATCAATTCATGCACCCTTGAAGCAAAAAAGAGTCAAGCGCTCACACCAGCCTGCTTGGTTTAATAGGGAAGTAAAAGAAATGATGTACGAAAGGGATATGGCTCTTAAACAGAGAGCTTTTGATAGATACAAAATTTTACGTAATAAGGTTACTTATATGATTAAGCATAATAAGAAAAACTATTTCAATAAGGCTATAGAAAATAAGGAAAGTCCCAAAATAATTTGGAAAAACCTTAAAGAAATTGCATATGTAAACAACTCAAAAGAACTTATAATGCCTAAGAAAATCATCACATCAGATTCTATCATTGAAGGAAGTCTTAATATAGTTAATGAATTAAATAGACATTTTGTTTGCATATCGGATATTGTGAACAAGACGAGATTCTCCAGTGAAAATTTTAATTTTCTCAAAGAAATACTTGATCAAAAGTTAGGTAATGAAACTTTCACTATTGAATTTATTTCAGCATTTGAAGTGCATCAAACCATAAGAAAACTTGATTCAACTAAAGCGACGGGTCTGGATGGCTTGGGTCCAAAAATTTTGAAACAATGTGGTGATATTATTACTCCGGCTATAGCTTCGATTATCAATAATAGTATTTCTTCAGGAATATATCCTGATCAAATGAAAGTAGCACGCGTAATACCTATTTTCAAAACGGGTGACAAAGACGATCCCAATAATTATAGACCCATTTCGATTCTTTCCACTATTTCAAAGATATTCGAAATGCACATCGCTACACAGCTTCAATGTTTCTTTAAAAGAACAAACGTTTTAAACAAATCTCAATCTGGTTTTAGAAAACACTATTCGTGTACATCGGCGTTAATTAAAATGATAGACGCGTGGCTTTCAGATGTAGATGACGGTAAATATGTAGGGACAGTTTTCCTAGACCTAAGAAAGGCGTTTGATCTTGTTGATCATGAAATCCTGATACATAAACTGAAATTATACCACTTTACTGAGAATACGTGTACCCTTTTCAAATCATATTTGACTAACAGAAAACAATTAATACAGATAGGACACTTAAAATCGTCTTTACTTGAAATAACATCTGGAGTACCCCAAGGATCGATTCTAGGTCCACTTCTCTTTCTAATTTACATCAATGATATCACTTTAACCAAATCTGAAGTTGAAATAGATCTATATGCAGATGATTCTACTATGTACAAGTCCGATTTTGAAATCGTATCTATACAATCTAAACTGCAATCGAGCCTAATTCGCGTGCAGGAATGGTGTCAAATTAACAACATGTCTCTACACCCTTTAAAAACAAAATGCATGTTGATTGGACCCAAACATAAATTATTGCAAGACAGTCAAATTAAATTAACTATTAACGGTCATGAATTGGAAAATGTAAAGTCACAAAAAGTCTTAGGGGTCTTTATAGATAATCACTTAAATTGGCGACCACAAATTGATTATGTATGTAAAGGACTGAAGAATAAAATCGCCCTTTTCAAAAATATTTCGTATTATCTATCAAAGGAAATGAAATTGCTTTTTTACAATTCATATGTATTACCCATTTTTGATTATTGCTGTGTTGTATGGGGTAAGAATAACAAAACGTATGTAAATAAGATATGTACACTTCAGAGAAGAATAGCTCGGCTTATACTCGGTAAACCAAGACAAACACAAGCAAATGAATTATTTAAGGAATTAGAATGGTTACCCTTTACAGAAAGATGTAATTATCACGCAGCTGTTTTAACTTTTAAGACAATCAAGAATGAAGCACCGGATTACATGTCCGATATCATCCACATTTCTAGAAATGAAAACTATACATTGCGATCAGAGACAAAGAATGACCTATTTGTCGCGAAATTACCACGAACAAATGTGTATAAGGATAGTTTTAGCTTTTACATAGTAAATGTTTGGAATGAGATTCCCATTGAAATCAGAAACGAAAATAGCATAAATACATTCAAAAAGAAATTAAAATTATTCTATTTTGAAAATTTTTGTAAAAGATGTTAATAGATAGTTATGCAACTAAAATATTTTTATCTGGGGTAGCTGTCTAATTAAAGAATTGAGAGCTAGTTGGTTTTTTTTTTTTTTTTTTGAACTGTTTTATATTGTTAGCTTAAAGAAATATTGAATATTTTAATCTGTCTGTTTTGTAAGCTCTGAGTAAGAGAGAGAGAGAGAGAGAGAGAGAGACAGAGAGACAGAGAGACAGAGACAGAGAGATAGGGACAGTGACAAAGAATGAGAGACACAGAGAGATGCAGAGAGAGAGAGAGAGAGAGAGAGAGAGAGAGAGAGAGAGAGAGAGAGAGTGGGAGAGAGACAGTGACAGAGAGAGAAAAGAGAGAGAGAGGGAGAGAGAGAGGGTTAAATTTGTATTGTTTTATTTTTTTCTTTTCAGAAGGCCGTGTTGAAAATAAGATTTGTGCATATTTGTATATGTCTTAACATGTTTACCTTCTATAAATAAAGCTATTATTATTATTATTATTATTATAATGAGTGGAGCGCTGAGTGAGCAATTTAGAATGGTTTTGGTCGGAATGAGTGTCAATCTCTCGATGTTATTAACTGTACTTATACCTTCAGATCTCTGTATTATCTCTAAATGTGATTCCTCTTAAACAAAAGTGGACCATATGAAAAATACAACAGATTTCGAAATCTTCTCTCGAATGTTCGAAGCGTGAGCGTGTTAAGTGGGATAAAAACCAAACATGTACATAAAGCATATTGTGTACATTGCATCGATGTTTCACAAAGTGCGTTTTCCACCTCATGCATTTTTACACAAGTAAAATTTAAAAAAAAAAAAAAACATTATGAAATTGACACTCTGATTCCAATCAAAATCATTCTTAAACATTCACTCAGCGCTCCAATCAATTATTTATTCATTCATTCATTCTAAAAACTCTCTCACACTGATAAAAACTTTCCGAACTCATTTCAAAACATTTCGAAATCGTTCAAGACGATCAAAATTTAGTTCAAATCGACCAAATTATTCTACTATACTGCGTATATCTTATTAAAGGAAGGAAATAAATATCGCTATTTTTGTTCATCTTGAACAAAATTGGCGATATTGGTTTATCTCCCTTTAATTACACTCAAAACTCGCCCAACATACTCATTCATTTCATTCCAAAGTCATTCCAAATTCTTTCGACCTGTCAATTCCACGATGTTACTAACTGTATCAAATTTGCGCATGTGCGTTAAATTTCCAACTATTTCATGTGTGAGCGATGGACAGACATTGGACAGCCTGGAAAGCCATAAGATGCATTAGAATATATCCGATTGTGTATAGATATGATGAGCCAAAACTACACTTTTAGCGCACAGTGAAGACTCGCACCAGACTGTGCAGATGCACAGGCTGGTGTGAATCTTGTCGTTACGCACATGCGAAATCACATATTTATAAAATCATGCACATGCTAATGGCGTATAATTTCTGCACCAGATAGTATGACTAGAATACCAAACAATGGAACCGAGTACTCTATCAATATGGGAAATACCCTGTATATCGCTTAATCTGACTCATTATATCCCGATCTATAGAAAACAAATGATTTGTAAATAAACTTCTGCAATTATCAATGGTTTAATGTTCGCGTAATTGGTTTTTGTTCTTTTAAATTGTTTACTTTTTTACATGCTAAAATAAACAGATAAGTGTAAGGGAATTTTTCGGCATTCTTCTGATTTCATTACCTTCTGTCTTTCTATCAGTAAAATGAGAAACGTTAAGAGCAAAACCGCCTTCGGAGATATGGCTTTTGCAACTCTGGGACTCACTTGCAGAAAATGGTAGAATAATTGTTTTTTGAACCACTTACCTTATCGATAAAATTAAATCTATAAACCACAACACTGCTTTTATAGATACAATTAAGAACATTCTAAAATTGACAAGATGAATGATTTTGGAATGAAATCGAATGGGTGTGTGGAGCGATTTTTGAGTGAATTTAAAGGGAGGCGATCCAATGTCGCTAATATTGTTCAGGGTGAACAAAATTAGCGATATTAATTACCTCCCTTTTATAAAATATGCATTAAGGTTCTATTTAAAGCTTCCAATTTCTTCAAGAACTATTCAGACGCTTACAAATTCTTTTATGCCAGAGAAATCGTGATCGTGAATGCAGTTGTTTGTCTTATATTTCTAATGATTTGGGGGCGATTTTGAGTGGTTTGAGTGAGTGTTTGGAATGAATAAATGGAGCGCTGAGAGAGCGAATAAGAATGGTTTTTATTGAGATGAATGTCAATTTCACGATGCTACTAACTGTAGATAGTTTATCTCACTTGTATATAACAAATCGCACATTGTAAAACATACATAGGAACAAAACAAATAGTAAAGATGTGTGTGACGTAAATATCTATTTAGGATGCATATGAGTAAAATACATATATCTAATTTCACGGAAGATATAATTGAAAATTTTACAAGATTACATCAAAATTGACCCGTTGGTAGTGCGTAAAGTGTCGACCTTTGTAAGGCTCTGCGGACTGCGCAGACTGACTAGGGATGAAACTTTTTACACTTAGCCCATTTTCTGAATCTACAATGATAAATCTACGCTTTCTTAAAATATTTTTTTTTTAAAATACCCTTACTAGGACCAATCTCTTTTTCAAATATTGGATTTACAGAGTTCCCATATGGTCTTCGTTACGAATGATTTGTCGCTCAGCCGGAAAAAGAAAATTACACCACGTACATGTCTAGGAGCTGCATCGAGAAGGGCTTCGTAACATTATGGTGTCTTTTTTTATATTTTTTTCTTGTTTGTTTGTTTCCAGATCGTCCCTCATAATTTACACTCTTTGGAGTTCAATGAAAATGAAGGCCAAGTCTTATTTAATGATTTTAAAACTTCCGAGAAAACGGCAATTAGCAAAAATGCTGGGTCATTTCGCTTAACTTTAAACGTACTTGAAAGTGAATTTGACTCAAAGCCATTTGTATATATATATGTCCTTATCATATTGCTTGTCATCTAGGGAATTCTCTTCTTAATCATTTTTGACATTCATTTGTTTTTCTCAATTATTTTTAACAAAAGACGAAACTTTGTAACAAAATTTTGATCATTTTATGACAATCAATTGTTTTGTCCAATGATTTTTAACAATAAAGGAAATTTTGTATCAATATTTTTGACTACTTCTTTTGTTTTCCCATTGATTTTAAACAAAGAAAGAAACTTTGTATCATTTTCTTGTAATATAATCCAATTTTGTAAAGCGATTGAATAGTAGTCATATTCGGTAATTTCATTGTAAGGTGTTTAGGGTCAACGATTTGAAACAGTTTGATTCGTTTAAAAGAGATACATTTTTTCCCCCTTTTTAACAAAATTCTATACCAGGTCTAAATAGGAACTTTCACCAGAAAGAGAACAAATCAACAAGAAACAATTAAATGGTTTCAAAGAACTTGTTATACATACAACTTTTACGATTAGTAATATTAAAGCAACAAGAAAGCAAAACAGAGCCCACTAATCCAAAAACACCAAATAATTGGAAAAATAGTAACCGCGAATACATCATTTAGCTATTGAGATAGAATAAAATAACACTGTTTCTCTAGAAATTAATAAAAGACAATTTAAAATGAATACAAGTTATGGTAGAATAACCATACTTAACACACATGATTTCCAAACCGATAGAAATCTGAAAAACATGGAAAATTGAGGTAACTAATCGTGCTTGCAAGAAGCCCTCTTGGACGGAATAAGTGATATTACCGACCTTTTAAAAAATCTACGAAATTTCCATACTAACTGTATTACTGTTTTTGGGTTGGGTTGCGGTACAGTTAACAACATCGTGAAATTGACAAGGTGAATGATTTTTGAATGAGCTTGGAGTGAATTTTTTATGAGTGTATGGAGCGAGTTTTGAGTGAAATTAAAGGGAGATAATCCATTTACTATATTTTTGTTCGAAATGAACAAAATAAGCGATATCAATTACCCCCATCTAATAAAATATTCGTCATTTTCTGTTTGCGCGTCTTCGTGGAACATTCAGACACTTTAAATTCCACATTAGCCAATACAATCGTAGAATAATTTGATCGATTTGAATAAAATGTCGATTGCTAGGAACGATTTCGAAATGTTTTCTAATGATTTTAGAGCGTTTTTGATCGGTTCGATTGAGTGAATGGAGTACTTTGAGAATGATTTAGAATTATTGTGATCGGAATGAGTGTCAATTTTACGATGTTTTAACTGTAAGTCCGATCTGCGTCTTTGCATTGCACTCACCTGAAATTGTTGTTACTTTACGCACAAGCTCAAATGTGAACTGTCTCGCGGGAATGGACCATCTTGGCAGTGCGTAAAGTGCCGACCCTAGTTAGACTGCTCGTATTGCGCAGCCTGACTATGGTCGACAACTTAAGTCCTTTGCTAATTTTCAGAATCTAAGATGATCCATTTACCTCAATGTCTAAGAATTCTTGAAATGTTCCACAATTTGATCTTTTATAACCAATCTCTTTTTAAACTTTCATTCTACGGAGTTCCCTTATTGTCACTTTTCGCGCGACGGGTCACATATATATACGCGAAAAAGGACCATCTGAGAATTCTTCAAAATAAATATTTGAAAAAGAGATTGATCAGTTCTGGTACAGGCCAACAAGCGGTCACATTTCGTAAATTCTTTCACAGAATGGTAGAATGATCTTTCTTGATTCTGAAAATAAGCTTGAGGCGAAAAGTTTCGACCCAAGTCAGTCTGCGCAGTCCGCGCAGTCTGATTAGGTCGACACTTTACGCACTAACCAGATGGTCCCATTTCTCGTAACGGGTCACATATTTTGGTTAAAGCACTATTTCATTCTATAATATCTTTAAGGATTTGTACCTTTCTCGTTTTGGAAAAAAATATTTTTAAAGCATTCCAAAAGTTAACTTTTGAAACAGAGATAGGGTTAACTTATATCAATAAAGCCAATTAACCGTACAAAATACTGTCATTCAAATCACTGGATTCGATCTATCGATTAAGTGATCGGATATCGAATTGTGGTCGGTATACGCTAGTAGAACAAACTTTGACTTGCTTATTCTGTTTATGAAATATGATCCAAGTGCATTTATCATTACTTAACTTCCAATTTGCCTTAACGGAATTAAGTTTTATTTAATGTACGTTTAGTTGCATGTAAGCAATTCTAAGTCTAATCATGGGGGTATGAACAAAAGATGAAATTTGGTGGAATGTATTACCTATATCATCGAATTCGATGAATTTTACTTTTCTACAACCAAATAGCAGATTTTTTTTCAAAGTTTTTTTTTGTGATTTTTTTATAACACGCATAAACAGTATTCGTGATATATCCCTATTAATTCCGAAAGATGGAATTTAAAACCGTAATTTTCGACCAATGACGTCATTTGACAATTATAACCAATTCACTTTTAAATGTAATAGCAATCTGACAGATTTCCAAAGAGAACCTTAATCCTTCTCATGGCGTTGACCGCGAATTCCATTTGAGTCAGTGCTTGACAATTCCAACAATTTCACGCGTGCGTGATGGAAAGAAGTTGAGTAGCATGGACAATCACACAGTGCATTAAAATTAATTTTGGCTTGTGAATAGCGATTTTTAGTCCGCAGCCATCTATTGAGCGCATAGTTAAGACTCTGATCAGTCTTTGCTGCCGCATAGACTGATCTGAGTCTCAACGTTGCGCAAGTGTAAATTTGTTGGAAATGTCACGCACAGGCTCATTTGTACATAAAGCTTTGCTAGGCGGTATACTAGTGGTCGAAAAAGTTTCTAAAGACTATCGGTGAACATTTTGACGCAAAATTGTTTTTGGCTAGCCCTACGTCAAGGATGCGAAGAAATTATGTTCAAAGCCGGGTAACATTTCTGAAACGTTTTCATCTGAAACGCAGGGCAGGCTGCTTAATGTCTGTCCTCGACGCACTTGTGAAAATGTCGTAAACGTCATGCACTGGCTCATAGACAAACTAGGTGACGGCTTGGCATATGTGCACGGCTCATGATATAATCGTGGTTGATTCGAGCCATACAATCAACGGGATGTGCAAATACGCAAAACCGAGGCCATACATTTGTACATGAAGCTTCGCTAGGCAGTATGCTAGTTTTCGACGCACTTGTGAAAATTTCGTAAACGTCATACACTGGCTCTTGGACAAACTCGATGACCGCTTGGCATATATGCTCGGCTCATGATATGATCGTGGTTGATTCGAGCCATACAATCAACGGGATGTGTAAATGCACGAAACACGCCCCAACCCCCACCCCGCCCAGGTTTACCCCTAAAGTTAGATTGCGTAGTAGTGTGTATTAGCCCTGTCATTCTCTCCACGACATGTTACATTTTTGGATGTAAATTAAATCTAAATATTTGGATACGTTACCCATCGCGCAAAAAGGGGCCATCTGGGAATTTTGTAAACTAAAAATTTCAAAGAGAGATTGGTTCTAGAACAGGCCAACCAGAGGTCACATTTCAAAACTTCTTTTACTGAAAGGTAGATTGATCATTATAGATTTAGAAATTTAGTTAAATTCGAAAAATTTCGACTTTTGTAAGGCTGCGCAATCCGCGCAGTCTGACAAGGGTCGAGATCTTACGCACTTCCCAGATGGTCCCCTTTCGCGAGACGGGCCACATATTTAAACAGAGAACTTTAAGAAAATGATACATGCCAAACAACGAAGTGCCAGGATTAGTTCCCCACCCCCCACTGTTAGGGAGGAATTTTCCTCAGTTTTCTTTCACTATTTCAGGTGAAATGCGTAAACCCTCAACAAAGGGCTAAATATCAGATGTTCAAAGCAAACCTTTGACGAAGTTTTGTTAATACGCATCATTCTACTATACTACAAGATAAATATGAAAGCTCTAGGCTTTATAGTTTGGGAGGAGATTTTTTTCTGGTTTGTTTTACTCCGTTGTTATGGGAAGGAGAGATAATCATGGAATCAAATTTCTTAAATTATTTTAACAGAGCATCGCCATTGTACCATTTCAGTGAAATTTCATTATATAAAATAGGAAATAAAAGTTACTAAAATAAATATAAACAGTCATAAAATCCCGCCAATTCACCCTTCAGATACTTATTTCCTTATTCAAAGCGTGTGAAAACGGATTGTTGATATTTTGCGTCATAGAATCATATATCTCGCATGTTAATTGAGCTATTTCGCGGCTTATTTAACTCATAAGCTTACAACATTTGACGTCGTTGTCGACACAGAACGTGATAGTTCTTGCACGTGTTTCCCGGAACATCTATGACCCGTCCCGCCAAAAAGAAAGAAAAATCGTGGGAATTAAAATAAGCATCGTCAATAAATGATTTTAGTTTCCTTTCGACGACAGTTTAAATTGAATATTCTAAAATTATAAATCCACAAGTTTGAGTGAGTGATCAAAGGTCAATTTTGTCTATACAGTGTATAGACAATACTGACCTTTGATCACTCACTTGAAATTGTGGATATATAACTTTTGTCTGGCCAGGATGCCAAGTGTTTGTTTGTGTATTACTAATTTATTTATTATGATTGTGACGCAGGCTTAGGCTTATGAAATCATTCTCGATTTTTCGAACCTGCCCTGCGTTCAGAATGACTTGAACGTTCCGAAGTTTTTGTAAATTACCAATATCCCTCTTTGCAAGTGAAGTTACGTGCGAGGCGGGATATAATGCACAAACGAATTGCACCGTTTTGTCAATCCGAAAGCAGTGCTGATATTTTCATGCCCCTTAAAAAGAGACAGTGGCTTAAATCCATTGCTATCCTATTCATAGATATAAAATATAGATTGGTTGACTGGATCTTGCTATTATAGTTTAAAAACATCGTGAAATTGACAAGGTGAATGATTTTGGAATGATTCTGGAATGAAATTGAATGGGTGTGTGGAGCGAGTTTTGAGTGAATTTAATTGGAGGTAATCCTATATCGTAAATTCTGGTCAAAATGAACAAAATTAGCGATATTGCTTACCTCCCTTTAATGAAAGATGCATACAAGTTCTATACATAGCTTCCTATTTATTCAAGAACCTATGAGACGCTAGCAATTTGAATTATGTCAAAGAAATCGCGGTTAATCTCCATTAAAATTTATTTTGAAAGACGTTGTTGATTTTATATTTTTCAATGGGTTTGTGCGTTTTTGGAATGAGAGAATGGAGCTCTGAGTGAGAATGATTGTGATTGAGGTGAATGTCAATTTACGATGTAAGTTTGTCAACAAATATACCTTGGCGAATTTGGACTAAGACAACTGGCCTTAGGGTCACAAGTCAAAGCTCCTTAACCACCGAGCTTACTGTTCACGTGTAATCGTTAGAAATGTCACATACAGACTCAAACGTAGGTCATTATCTTACTAAAGGTGTTGGACATTCGATAGAAGATAAACGTAACAGACTTGTTTATATAAACGTATATAGTTCCTATAGGTGTATTTTCAAAACTGAGCTCTGACCTAGGCGTTGAGTCCATTACCATAGGTTTATGAGTAAACCTTAAGATCTAAGACAAGCACTAACTTTCATTTGAAAGGTGATTTGTATCTTTGTTATGTCTGTTTTATCTATTTTGAAAGAATAGCATGTAAATTTAACCGTTAAAAGTAGATTCCACGGCTCACCGCTCAAAATCTACCTATATTGACGAGCGAGTCTCCGATAAATTGTGAATGCTAAAATTACACGGGAAACATGATGCATTTATTAATTTTGAATGAAAATTAAATCATCAGTATATTGACCGCACATAGATGATGTTACTATCTGCACGTGTCCTTGTCGATATAAGATGGAGTCCCTGTTTTATAACCCCTTGTTTTCTTTAAACAGTAAGTTACATCGTAAAATTGACATTCGCCCCAATCAAACCCATTCTAAATCGCTCACTCAGCCCTCCATTCATTCATTCCAACCACTCACTCAAATCATTCAAAAACGCCAAATCGCATTGAAAGATAAAGAATCAACGACGTCATTCAAAATAAATTTGGATAGAGAAAAGTCGCGATTTTACTGACATAATTCAAAATATAAGAGTCTAATAGGTTCTTGAAGAAATGTGATGCTAGCTAAAGAACTTGTAATCATATTTTATTAAAGGGAGGTAATCATTATCGCTAATTTTGTTCATCCTGAACAAAATTTGCGATATTGGATCACCTCCCATTAAATTCACTCAAAACTTGCTCCACACACTCAATAAATTTCATTCCTTTATCATTCCAAAATCATTCACCTTGTCAATTCCACGATGTTGTTAACTGTAGAAGGGGTATAACTTATCCAGCCCTGTATTCAGAATGCAACATTGTTTGTGACAATAAATAAAGAACAGATACATTTTTAATACACTGGTTGAAGTATGAACTCACCATTATCTTGAAGACGGAAAAGAAATTATTGCCAAAATCACCAGATTCGAAGGTATTCAAAGTAGTCTCGGCAAGACAGTTTAACAATATATTCAGCCCAGCGCTCATAAGTGTAAGATTTACGCGATGGGCTTCGAAATCGACTCGTAACCGTTAGATTCCCGTGCCATTGTTTCGATATAGATAAAACAGTTTAAACAACACTTAAAAATCTTACAATTTACCTGTAAGTGAAAGATTTTGATCTTTAAAAATCGTAAGGTTTACTCATACATGTACATTTATAATTGAAGCCAAGGGATTAGGTTCAATTCCTACAATATGTTTTTGGGATATACCCGATATACCTATGGTAATGGACTCGGCGCCTACGTCAGAGCTCAATCCTAAACAATACGTTCGTGGCGGATCCAACGGTGGGTTCGGGGGGTTCAAACGAACCCCCTCTGTGGATTATTCATTCCATTGTCGTGCCTAAAGAATATCAAAATTATGAAATATAAGGAAAACGAAACCCAAGGCTTTGTACGGCATCAATAAGAAAGGGTTCCAATAAGGTTTGGAGTCCCTGGTTTGAATACAGACTGTTTAATATTGGCCTCCTCAAGTTATTGTTCAAACACTGATATATGTTCTGCATTAGCTACACAAGGTGTTGGATAGATTTGTTTCTTTGAGGATCAACTTAAAAAAAGAATTGAAGACTGTTTAAATCAGTCTTCAATTCTTATCGGAATTTAATTTCCAGAGAGTCTTTCGTACTTACAGACAGTTTTGAAAGTATTAGCGACTGATGTTTGAGTCTCAGGCTCACAAACACTTCGTTCTTTAAAACACTGTCGGACTTTGTATGTTCGAACCCTTTCACAGAAATCCTGGATCCGTCAATGCCATATGCAAAAAGCACAAACATTTAAAGCGTTACTCAAATATTTTCATCTTTACCCTGGAAAATTGTATTTACATTTCTATGGTGTACGATATGGGTCAAAAATCCTCTAAAAAGGTCGAGCATGCTTAAATGATAATGATGCATCAGTAAATTCATAAGGGTTCACATCCATATCACGGTAGTGTATCCCAAATATTACAAATGCACGTCCAATATATTGACGTGTGCCTCTTTCTTTAATAATAATAATAATAATAATAATAATAATAATAATAATAATAATAATAATAATAATAATAATAATAATAATAGTAATTATAATAATAATAATAATAATAATAATTAAACGTCCGAGCAATTTTGTGCGCCATACAATATACAATTCCACTTTTCTAACTTGTTCGACCTGTGCTTCCAAAGTAAAACTATTTTTTTAGGGATAGGTGTTGATGTGTGAATTATCGTCAATGAACTGTTGAAAAGGCTGATATTACTTGTAGCAACTATCTTCAATGTCAAGTTCAAGATACTCAAATTTACCGAGAAAAACATCACGTTTTTCTAACATCAATTGAGACAAACGAAGTGAAAGTCTCAATGGCCACCGCCTCGTTTTGTTGGAATTCAGTGATTTTTTAAATAGATAAATATAATATGAACTAATTCGATGATAAGTGTGATGTGTATGTGTGAAACACCGTCAGTGAAATTATCGAAGGCTTTAAATTACTTATAACATTCAGCAATGTCAAGTTCAATAAAATAAAAGTTCTCCTGGAAAAATGTATCACGTTTATAGCACTCCACGTGAAACAAATAGCGCCAACACGAAATGACCGAATCAAGCCATCTTTGTTTGTATTTTTTCCCATACATTAAATATGGTCAATGCGACGTATCAAAGACAAACCCTGAAAATATAGTTTACAGTAAATCACATAATGATATTGTCAGTCATTCTGATCTTAATAATTCAAAATCAATTTCTCAGCGCTCCATTCATTATGTCCAAGCACTCACTCGAATCGACCAAAAACGCCCCGAAATCATTGGAATATATATATTTCATAATCGGTCAAGACGACCTACTTTTGATTTAAATCGATAAAATTATTCTACAACTGAATTGGCTGCTGTTTATTTTAAGATTCTGATTGGTCCACGAAAAAATACAATTATTCTATTAAAGGGGGTAATATTATATAGCTAATTTTGTTCATCTTGAACAAAATTAGCGATATTGGAATAGGCCTACCTCCCTTTAATGTCACTCACAACTTGCTCCACACACTCATTTAATTTCATTCCAAGATTATTCCGAATTCAATCATCTTGTCAATTTCACGATGTTACTAACTGTACCTGAGTATCGATTTAGGTTAAATAGTCTGTGACATGCTGGCTAAACGTTACCATCCCTTGTGACGTAGATTCGGCTCACAAGGGTTACTTTCATTGTGTCGTTTAACCGTCACAAGCTTATAATGTGGCGCCAATCCATAATTAACTTCAGAAATTCGTCGCTATCCCAGAAACTATTTTGCCATCTTTAGCCTGGTTTAGCTGGTTTAGTTTCATAGGAAACAACCATGTATCCTGGAAATTGCCTAGGAAAAAGATATCCGAGTCAAACCAAACAACGTGTGTACTTACGTAGCTTTTTAGTGATGACGCGCGCGCAAAAAATAGGTCTAGTATACGTCATCAATTTTTGAACGAAACGAAGTACTTTGTGTGTTCAACGCAGTGCTAGCATATCACTACGCTGTGCTAAAATCAAAGTACTGATAGTACTTAAGGCGAGGGAACTGATTAGACGAAACACACGAGGTCAATTTTCTGAAATATAACCTTGATTATTCACCTTGTCCTTATTATGTATACCGGATATTTTCTCACTTATCACTGCCAAAATCACATCTATGTTAAAGGTACATAGCTTTGACATTTGATCTTGACGGATGACCTTGCTAATGGAGAAAGGAAGAAAATGAGGTAAAAAAAACCTTTCTCCTTTTACACTTATGTACCCTTTCTGCTACAAATTTTACTTATTTTCCCACATATTTTATGAAATCTGCAACCCTTCACAATGTCTTAATATGTGTTGTCTTGTAATCAATTAATCTAAATGAGAAAAAATAAAAGCCGTGTCCCATCCTTAAACCCTTAAACAGACGACAAAATTTTAGACTAGGCCAACTTGGAACAGGTTGCATACAATAAATCAACATGAGTGTAATTTGATATACGATGTATATCTTGGGTAGAAATTAAGAAATATTTGGGTATGAGTATAGGTTGGACCGTATTGTAGGAAAGGGAGAAATTGGCCCTATCAATTTCTTATGTTCCCACAGTAAAATACAACTTCTTTGTGGAATTCAATTCAATGTAAAAGAAAGAGCCGGCGAGCCTGTGCCCCTAGAAAAACAGCATTACTACGATTGTTAGACGGAATAATCGAATGACTGACTAGTAGCGAACCAATCAATTCAACCAAAATTATAAAAAACGCGAGTTGCGCCTTTCTGCAAAGCGGTATCGGGCGTATTAATCTATACCTCGGGAATTAGTTGTTTTTGGCGGACTCAGCGCTATATAGTGAGCATACCGTTCGACATTTTTCCTTTGGAGTGAGTTCGGAATGTGGCTTACGATCCCCATAAGTAGTGGAACCCTTGGTTTCCCTCGCCTTAAAAAGCCTGGCTAAAAAGATTAAAAAATTGGAGTGCATACCTTCAAATGTCACCTTGCCTCTTTATAAACAAGGCCTTCAGAGCGTTTAGCGCTTTGATTTTTCTTTTTGGGATACATCGACTGAATATAAAAGAAAAATGAGCCTGTGCGTGACATTTTTAACAATTTCATGTTTGCGTGATAGACATATCAATTGCAGCCTTCACAACCACACAATGCAAAGATTGAATTCACTGGCCTCACGGGTCAAGACCCTATCAATATATTTAGCGTTTAGCGAGACATCTGGCCACACGGTGCGGATTCACGGGCTTGCCAGAAGTTTTGCCTTGTGCATATGATGAAATTGTTGGCAGTGTCACGCACAGATTAAATCTCGTTTCGGGGGCATTAGTGTTCCACGAACACGTGTTGTTTTCTGCTGTTGTTGTTGTTGTAGTTATTATTTTGCTTTTACATTTTTTAAGATAAATCTTTCGTTCAAAAACTTCGGTTTCATTTATGACCACCCATTCAATATCATTTTTGTTCAAACGATATAATTCTGTAAATTCGCCACTGAATACCTGACTTGACGCACGCCACCTAAAGGTGTTAAACACGAACCTAATTATCACAGGAAATCCGATTTGCATTCTTGTTATTGTCTTATTTTCTCGACTTACATATCGGTAAGCGGATAGAAATTGACACGAAGCGACCAAGGTCGTGAAAACAAAAGCATGGAAATTGCTCCAAACTAAAGGCGCAATGTTGTCATTGAAAAAAGTTAATTTGTATAAAATTGTATGTGCTATTGTTGTTGTTTGCTGCTGCTACTTTTTCTGCTTTTATTGTGCAATAAGGCTCTGAATCGGGCTTTTTGTCATTTGTAAAACAGTAGCCACTGCCCATTCAAAGAAACCTCCTACAATATCCCGGTAACATTAATTTGACAAAAAAGTTTAGTCAAACGCATCCTTTTTCATGACTCTGAAATCTTTAGAGGAGCAAAATAAATCGTTCACCGATATTGATGCTGTGCACTTCATGACGTTAAATAGCACCCTTCTAACTTTAATAATATCACTAGATATTCTTGATTTCAAGGTCACACATTTACAGTTACCTTTTCCATGGAACGGTTTGTTTGGATGGGGTTTAGCGCATTTGTAAAAGTATTTTTATCATATTGAGGAGACTGTCACACCCAACAATATATTTCTTGTATTTCTCACACCTGCGCCCTGTTGTATAAAAGATAACCATTGATTAAGGTAGCAATGGACACATGACATAATTTTTTCCGCCCAGTGATTTTTTTTTCTTGTTTTTATGTGTTGTAGATTAAAATTGTCTAGTCATTATATCAAAATTTGAAGGTACCTTTCCATGTACGTTTACATGCGAGAGTTATCTGCCCTTGAGTGGTACTGGCCATTTTTTTTTTTTTGATAAAACGTTCTTATACATGTACACAATGGCTGTGACAGAGGAAATTTTTCTTTGATTAAATGCATTTGCATAATTTGCTTTCAAAAGTTAAAAATGCCATAATTTTGGTAATTTTTTAAAGGGGGGGGGGGGGGGGGGTGGAGGGAAATCGACACAAAACCAATTATCTAAAGAAATTACCCAAGGTTTTCTTCTTATTTTGCGATATGTTTAAAAACCATATTGTTCCTTTATTGACCCCGTCTAATTGAATAGCACTTATAACGTTATTTCATAGTTAAATTCAATTCGACACAAAACCAATTATCTAAAGACATTACCCAAGGTTTTCTTCTTATTTTGCGATATGTTTAAAAACCATATTGTTCCTTTATTGACCCCGTCTAATTGAATAGCACTTATAACGTTATTTCATAGTTAAATTCAATTCGACACAAAACCAATTATCTAAAGAAATTACCCAAGGTTTTCTTCTTATTTTGCGATATGTTTAAAAACCATATTGTTCCTTTATTGACCCCGTCTAATTGAATAGCACTTATAACGTTATTTCATAGTTAAATTCAATGATCAAGCCATTCATTTAATATCAAATGTTAAAAAGAAGCTGGATTATGAACTTGTATAATCATTATTCTACGTTTTTTCCATAAGCTGAATCTTATGAAAACATGTCTTTTTAAACAACGCACAAAAAGAGCCGTACAATAAACGAACATCCACTTCCGGTTTACAGAGTCGGGAGGCCGCTGAAAATTGCCACCTAAAATATAGACAGGAAGTTATTTTCAACGATCGGGATTGTTGTTTCAATTGTTCAGGATGAAAAAAATTAGCGATATTGATTACCTCCCTTTAATAAAATATGCATACATACAAGTTCTTTACATATCTTTCGATTTCTCCAATAACCTATGAGACGTTAACTATTTGAATAATGTCAGTAAAATCGCGATTTTTCTCTATCAAAATTTATTTCGAATGACGTTGATGATTCTATATTTTTTCAATTGGTTTGAGCGTTTTTGAATGGTTTGAGTGATTGTTTGGAATGAATGAATGTAGCGCTGAGTGAGCGGTTTAGAATGCTTTTGATTGAGGTGATTGTCAATTCACGATTTAACTAACTGTACCAATTTGTTGTGTGGTCATTACAGTAGAGCTCACTTGCGAGATGGGAACTCTTATTCATTATTGAATTTCTATTTGAATCATTGTGAACTTTTTTTATTGTGTTGTCAAGCAAGGTGTATCTGTTGAACAACGGTCTCAGGTAGCATCATTATTTCAT
This sequence comes from Fragum whitleyi, assembly GCA_948146395.1. NCBI lineage: Eukaryota > Metazoa > Mollusca > Bivalvia > Cardiida > Cardiidae > Fragum > Fragum whitleyi. The sequence goes on along the minus strand of OX411548.1, from coordinate 23,615,811 downwards.
CCCATACATGTGGCTATACACTCCTCAAAACTCCTAAGCGGCCACTTGCCTTTTTATTCATATCTTGTAAAAGTCGCATGGTTTCAGCCCGTTTTCACTTGCATAATGTAACAAAGCCATTTATGAAGTCAACAAGAAAAAGTCAGCAAAGAAATTCAACAAAAAATGTTTTAAATTGCTGCGAATGTAGGAGTACCCTCGATTTCAAAGTTAACATTGGTGGGTGGGGTATTTTTGACATTTCTTGTTGAGGTAAGAAAAGTGAGGGACGTTGTGACATTTCTTTTAATATTTTGAGGTTCACATGCCTTCTACTACTGATATCTGTACTTAAATTTGATAGGATTTGCGTTTTTCAAATGTCGAAAAATTCAAATTTCTCTTAAATTTGTCATTTTTGTGACTTTTGAATTTGAGGGTACGGGCACTTCATTCCGTTTTTAGGGTTTCCTGATGCACGATTTTACATAAGAATTGAACAGAATGATGTCTAATTGGCCACTCTTTGAAACGGCAAAGTTAACATTTCGAAATGAAAGCGAAAAATGTGTGAAAATTCGAGAAATGTAAGGTGGCCGCTTAGAACTTTTGAGTAGTGTATGGTTGTTTATCAAAAAGAAGCAAAGAAATATTAAAATTCGTATCAAGTTTTTTGGTAATTCAATTTATATTTTGTGGTCGTTTATTTAGGAGTTAAGTATACTTTGTACTTATTCATGTAATCGTTTTCCCACATAGTGGATCTTTCATGCTCTGAATGTTATTTTGTGAGAAAACATTTAGAAAAAAGAGAAAATTCATACAGTTTCTCCCTTTTTCTCTAGGTGTTATCCAATATTTCGCAGTCTCTTGTCTATATCATTTTTTTACAGTTAATTACATCGTGAAATTGAAATTCATCTCAATCAATACCGTTATCATATCAGGCATTTGTGTGACCCTGTGCACGAAATTTCCAATGATTTGGCATGATCGACAGGTGCTTACATCGAGAAGTCTGGAAATCCCAACAAGGCAATAAAATGATTTTCTGACTTTTCTAAATGTCACATATATCTAGTCATCTTTTTTTATCTAAAGCGTACATTTGTGAAGACCCTGGCTAGATTGTGCGAATGCACATACTCGCCAGAGTCTTTGCTAGGTGCACATTTAAAATTGTTGGAAATGTCACGCAAAGGTCATAATTTTTTAAATCCAAGAACATTTCCTTCGTTAAGGACAGGAGTTCAGGGTTTAAATCTAACCCCTACAACTTGAGTATTTTCTGCATAACATCTTGCATTTCCGCGATATCATTATTTACCCAGTTTATCAATGTACACCAAAATTTACGACTAAATTACAATGTATAATCTTGGCCCCCTTGACATTGGTCAAGGCGAACTTCCTTAAAATCATTTCAATTTAAGTGTCCTGCCTTGCCTACAGAATGCAAAAACATTCATGAAACGTTTATGAAATGTAAGCCCGCTCTCCTAAAGTACGGGGAAAAAGTCCACATGTGCAAAGCGGGTCATACTACTTAAACGTTTGTCATTTTTTTTAGATTTATTCATTTATTTTTATTTTCTTTGCATCTTCAACGCAGGGCTCTTGAAAGTGTTTTGCCCTGCGGTCGGGGTGAAAAACAAACGTTTTAGTGAAAAAATAAATAAATAAACGTTTTGCAAACGTTTATGAACCGTTACCTGTTTTATACGTGAGTATACGTGCAAAGTACATTTTCTTAAACATTTTGCGAATGTTTTTTCTTTAAACGCAAGCCTGGATTTTGTGCTTATTTTAACGGTTTAGATACCGGTGATGCATTTTCATAATATAGTTTACGGTCTGAATTAACACGATTAGGCTGCATGTCCAACAAATACTTATTACAGTCAATGTGCACTTAAAGTTACTAAAGTAATAACTCCAAGGTTTCTAAGATCCTTTTGCGGTTTTGGGGGTTAAAAGATATAATTCTCTTTAACGAAGAAAACTTCGGAGCTAAATTTGAAGAAAAGAAATAGTTATAGCATGGGAAGTATTGCCTTACTTTAAGAATGCACAATTTTTGCCATACTATTAGAACGCAAAAACGATCACAAACGTTTCAAAAAAGGAATAAACAGCTTTTCACGCAAGTATTATCTTAAGCGGTTGCGAACGTTTTTCTTCGCAGGGCTGAATAAGGGCTCACATTTTCACTAAACCTCGACTAACATATATCCAGAAAGACCGGGGATGGATTAGATTAATTCGATGTTAAACAGTTAGTATCCCCGGTCGGCGCCATTGTTTTATCATGATCGTAACGGAATCGTAAATCAAATATGTCACTTCGTATAGGACGATAATCTGGGACCTTGACTTACATTCTCTCAACCTTTAATGTACAATTTTGTTTGTTTGTTTTATGGGGTTTTACGCAGCTTTCAGCATTATTTCAGTCATATCGCGGCGTCTGGAGCACCTAACAATGAATTACATGGCATTTTTCACACCAGAACTACCATCACGTCCTTTCCTAACCCCCAGCTGCTATCCCACGTAGGTCTACGATTATCAACACATTGGTGGTACACAAATAGTCGGAAAGAATGATTTAATGTTCAAGGACGGCAAGAAATCAGAAATTAAGTATCTGACCCATAATACGAAATATGAATATCTTGAAAATGCGAAAAGTATATACCATTGTCAAAATGCGCAAACTACGCAGGCTAACTAGGGTTGAAACCTTTCACGTTCGGCTGTTTTATTCATAAAGATTAACTCTAAGTTCAGAATAACAAAAAGGTACAGTCTTCTTGCGATTCTACCACGCTTTGCACGCGCACTTGCGTGCAAAGCGGGGTAAAATTGTCTAATAGTTTGCACCGTTTTGTCTTCCTGAACGCAGGGCAGTCTATTTTCTATTAATTTATACCGAGTTCGCAGATGGTCCTTATTCGCGTGAAGGGTCACATACAGTTAATAACAACGCGAAGTTGACTATCATTCCGATCAAAACCATTCTCAGTCGCTCACTCAGCGCTTCATTCATTCATTCCAAACACTCGCTCAAACCATTCAAAAACGCTCCAAATGACTAAAGTTGGTAAGATCAACACAAACATTCATAATAAAAATCACTAGAAAAAATCCACGATCTTCCTGACTCAGTTGAAATTTTTTGTAAGCGAATGTGGGTTCTTTAAGACATAGAAAGCTATTTCGAGAACCTAACTGAATATTTCAGCGAGCTAATAATTGTCGCTAATTTATTCAAGATGTACAAAAATAGCGGTTATGGATTACTTCCCCTAAATTTCACTCAAAACTCTCTCTTCTCACTCATTCAATTCACTCTCAAATCATGCCAAACTCATTTGCACACCAATCAAGTTTTTTTTTCTTTTTCGAGTAAATAAGCCGCCGCGATAGCGCAGCTGGAAGCAAGCTAAGCGTCGGAATTCAACGCATATGCCAAGGGTTCGATCCCCGGTGTTGTCACAAATAAATCTTATCATTTGGCATCCACTTTTTTGGTGAATAAACCTATGGGAAGAGAAGGGAAAGGATCGGAGAGGATGTCGTTCTGGTACTGGTGAGAGATATACCAGGAATCCAGGCTTCGCGGTAATACTGGAAGCAAAATGTTTAAAACGAAGTTAAACCCCAAACAAACAAACAAACAACAACAACAACAAAAATATAAAAAAAACAAATTGGCGAACTTTCATCTCGAAATAGAAAGTGAGATGATAAAGTTATCTTCATCTTTATCTTAAGAATCATTGTCATCGTGACAAGTGAATGTTGTATAGTAACACAAACATTTTCGTGAAAACTTTGATATCTGTGTATTGCATTATTATCTAACAAAATAACCTAAGTAAATAGTACTCGTTTCTCATGGTTAGCCAAGGCATTATGTAGGAATACGGACAAACTCTTAGATTATTTCACCTTATTTCGAAAGAAATGTGGTGGGAAGGCGTAATAACAACATTCGTCTTTTCCGAAATATTTTCTCGATATCACAAGTGGAATTTTATACCCGCCGTCAACATACTGGAAATATCGTTATTGCGGTACATGTCCATCGAAGTGTCCTGTCTTGAATGCTCGTTCAACATCATTTATTTATGTATCTTTTTTGAACTGATGTATCATGAGTATTATTATTTGAAACGCAAACTTTTTGACGGATTCAATGACAATATGTTTGTGTGGTGCTTAATGACCCTTTCAACAGTATTGCGGCTACATCTCAGAGACTGATAAACCTACCCGTAATTTCCTGTCGTTTCTAACGCAAGTTATAATATGACATACGTCGCCGGAGTGAAATTACCCCGTTGAATATTTTTGATATTACACGGGTGTTTTTACACTAGTGAAATAAATATGCAAATGGGCTCAGAGCGAATAGCAACTCTATATTTTAACCGCGAAATGACGTCATAATCTATGGTTTGTTAAGTTATTTTTTAAACGGCGTTATAAGTTTCGCGGAAAATTTGGACGTTGAATTTCAAGAATTTTGACGACTTTTCGCCTTAAATTTTGGTCATATTATAAACAGAATATAAAATTTGTGCTCCTAAAATACAGACTTTATTAAAATCGTCATCTAAAACAGATAAAAACTCGGCGCAGCCTCGTTTTTATCTGTTTATAGATGACTCGTTTAATAAATTCAGTATTCAATGACCACTCATTCAATATCCTCTATTTCTATCATGGCATTCATACGAGCCATCAGCAGCTCATCTCATCAAAGTGTTTCATTTTCCCGTTTTGGGGAGACAAATGACCCGTGACATTGCAGTCTGTTGTAAGCCTACATGTTATATGATATTAGGCGAGCCCGGGTTCGAACTCATGATCGAGAGCATTCGGAACAGCGCTCGGTTTTTATTAATTTATTTATTTATTTTTTTTTTTTGGGGGGGGGGAGTGGGTGGAGGAGGGTAAAAAGTTACATATAAACGATGAAACAATGTATCAAGGTAAACTGTAAACTGTTCCATGACATCACGGATTACGAGTGCTCAAACAAGCGTATTCTACAAGTATTAAAATGTCATCGGATAATTCAGCCAGATTTGTAAATCTTAACTTTTATTTGCACTTACTTAAACAGTTAAGATAAGAATGGGGTAATACTTAAATAATACCAGATAAAATTCGAATACACTGCATCCGTCGAGAGCATTCGGAACAGCGCTCGGTTTTTATTAATTTATTTATTTTTTTGGGGGGGAGGAGTGGGTGGAGGAGGGTAAAAAGTTACATATAAACGCTGAAACAATGTATCAAGGTAAACTGTAAACTGTTCCATGACATCACGGATTACGAGTGCTCAAACAAGCGTATTCTACAAGTATTAAAATGTCATCGGATAATTCAGCCAGATTTGTAAATCTTAACTTTTATTTGCACTTACTTAAACAGTTAAGATAAGAATGGGGTAATACTTAAATAATACCAGATAAAATTCGAATACACTGCATCCGTCCATTGAATAGAAGAAGGTCTTAGACTCGTTTTCCCTTTTTCTCATTTTGTTATTGCCTCTTTATGCACTGTTTATGGGTGTTTAGTCCCTAGAATTTCATACAGGTAAATAACAGTTAAAAAAATGAAATTGCTTGTAACAAGCAATTTCTTCTTTTCCTTCAATATTTTCATACACATAGACTTGTTTGTGTTCGAATTACATCTACTTTTCTTGGTTGACTGCAAATATTTTATTTCTGTTATGACAAGTTTAAAGCTACTCTTTCACATTTTGGGAAAATGTAATTTTTGAATTTTTTCGTAAAAATAATCGGAAATAACAACCTCATCATGTTGAAGCCTTAAAGATAATAAGATTCGACCTTGTAATGCACGGAAAAAGAGACCGATATTCCTGAATTTAGAGAAATTTAATCCTTAAAAATAAGCAACGACTAACCCCTTAAAACTTATTCTTCAATTTTGAGCCAACTATTTTTGCATTCCACATATTTGTCTAATTCAATCAAAGATTAAGGTGAAAGCTTCATATCAATACAAGCATAAATGATTATTCGCGGAAATAACGATTTTGTAATTTATAGACTCGAAATGAATAGACTGGACTCCTTACAGATCGTGCCGCTGCGAAATTTAAGTTATAAAATTATTGAAATAATAGTTGTTTTTAGTGTCAATGCCCTTGGGCCATTCTTAATTGTCTAAAATTACACACTTTTCCAATTCTATGAACAAGTTTTGTATTTTTTGTATGAAAAACTGAAAGAGCACCTTTAAAAGCAGGAAATAATTAATCCTAGATCTAAATCTAAATCATAAGTTCTTCCTTAGCGATTTTCTAATTTCTTGCAATATCTATAAAAACAACTCAATCGAAAATGACTATTTGCTCATGAAACCAGTCATCTTCATAGCTGCCAGCGACATCTTTTATTTTAAATAGCACCCAAAACATTTTTTTTTCGATTCCAAAAGCACGGCTTTACATGCCAAGAATATCCTGTACCAAAACTCCCTTTTAAGAAATAATAGCAAAAAGACCCTATCTCTCTGATTGTCCGTTAATATCCCATTAAAATTGTCAGAGAACAGTAGACCGTCTCGTCTTTGTTATGTATGCGGTTTTAATTACCCTGATGGGCACCGAGAAGCCATAAATTTATTCAGTCGGATTGTTGGACACATTTTCATTGTCTGCCTGGTCTTTCACTTTATCATTGCTTACAAATGGCCAGTTTAAAGTAGAAAAAGTTGTGTTACTTTGTTTTCTTTATGGTATTCGATTCTATTTCTTAAACTTATTTAAATAACAATTATACGTTACTTCAGGAATACACAGAAATCAAAAAGAAAAAAAAAAAAAAAACAAAAAACCCATAAACTCTTGCTTTCGTCACAAATTTTTCAATACGTAGGTCTAGTATTGAACTTTAGTTGTAAAGTTTTATATTAAACCTTAAAAATAAGACAATTTGAGAAAATAAAAAAAATGCTCAAAAGATTGGATTGGATCGATCAAAGGTTGATTAGAAATGCAGTCGGAAAATACCGTCTTCAATTTTTTTTTCTTCAATTAACAACGTGCAAAGATTTTTTTTTCAATAACACTATTTCTGCGAAAGAGATCATGTTATAGCAGTAAGGCATTGGAATATTGTAATATGGTATTGGGTTATGGTAAAAGGGAAGATTAAACATTATTCTTTCCCATGCCGATTTCTGGAACAATCCAGGATCGATCGTTCAGTTTGAAATTTGTCATCTTCTATCGTTTTCTTAAAAAAAAATACAAAAAATATCCTAACTAATCTTCTCCTCTATCTGTCTGAATTTATCTTTTCCTGTCTCTTTTCTTTCTGTCTCTCTTTCTTTTTACGCCTCTATGTCTGTCTGTCTCACTCTCTGTCTGTCTGTTTGTCTGCATGTCTTCTCTCTTTCTTGTTCTCTCTCTCACTTTTCATCTCTCTCTATTTCTCTCTCTCTCTCTCTCTTTGTTCCAAAAGTTTCCGATTATGTAGTTATACTTGTAGTAGAGTTTATTTTGTAAAACAAGAAATAAAAAAAAAATAAAACAGAAGATTTATTGTATTTAAATAGAGTAAAAAAAATCCTCTACGAATCCTCTACGAAATTGACTTGTTTGTTTTTATAAGGTTATCACAGTTATATTGCGGCGGCTGGTGACCATCACATGATTTTCTTTCGTATCTCACACCAACGGAAGATTCACAATATTTCGTCCGAGTCATCAACTGCTTATTCCTTAAGAATACTACTTATCAAACGTGCTAGGTTGGAGAATAATGACTCGTGTCACAACGCATTTTGTTAATTTTGCCGTATGAATCTTGCCAAGTCGTTGTTCGAACTCTCAACCCAGGATTTGCAACCAAAATCGTTACCGTTGAGCTAGCCTGACTCGACTCTCTTAAAAGTTCGGTATTTTATTTAACAAGCTAAGATGTTACATTGGTTGGAAAAAATAGAAGCATCTTCCATTGTAACCATAGCAACGCAATCAAAATTTGATATGTCCAACAATTAATTACATGCAATGGTCATTTCATTCCCATAAATAACACATCTGGAACCATGTTTGCGGCTCGAATGTAACATGTGGCCTTAGAGTCTTTTGGAAAGAAAACAAAATTTTAAGTAAATAGAAGGAAATGCGCCCCGTGGAAGCTCTACGATCTTTCTTTTTGGAAAGATGAGTTGGGGGTTGGGGTGGGGGTTCAGAGATATGATGATGTGTTGTTGAATGCTTTCACGCCTAAACTTCTATAAATGATAATGCAGAACATTAGTCAATGTCTCGCTTCCTTTCATACACAAGATTATACATTTCATCATTTACGCAAAAAATGGTACTTTAACGTTCGAAGGCTCTTATTTAAAAAATGTATACAAATCCTGACTAGACCGTGCAAAATGATCGGACTGACCGAGATTAAACTTTTTACTTTTGGAAAATGTTCTAAATCTATTCAGTATTCATGTATTGAAATGCAAACGATGATTGGCGAGCGACATGCTGAGTATAGTAAACAAATATGGCAGATTTTTTTTCTGTCATGGTTTATGATGAAACATTGAAGCATTTTCTATCTATTTTAAAATATCCGTTTTAAAGCGCCAACGTCCGGTATGTTCAAGATAGGCCGCACGCTATCCTGAACACTGTTTATGTTTAACGTTTTCTATTTCCTGAATGTTCAGCTAACTTTCAGCTTACCTGAGCACATGGTGTTTCATGGGGACGAGCCTTTTTGATCATTGAATGTCTGTCGTCGTAATTGATCTTATTCTGCAAAGGTCGAAAAAGCTACCTCGAAAATATGATTACTAAGGGGTTTTTTTGTATTTTTTTCATGTATAACATGACAGTTGGAGCACCCAACATTATATTCCTGGTATTTCTCCCATCAGCACTACCATTAAAAATCACTTCCTTTCCCGGCCTTCAGGTGGGAGATGAATGTAAGAAAAGATGTGCCGCCGTTTCGGTCATATTTAGACTACCGTTCACATTTCACTGAATAGTGTCAAGTTCAATGTAACAGTCATAGATAAAATCAAACCATTGCCTGGGAAATTTCAAAACCACCCATGTTGCAATTCTCAAAGTACATGTAGTAAAATTGGTATATCGTAATCGGAAGGCTTAAACCTCGTATCTACAGCTTGAAAGAACGTGAGTTACCAGGTTTTTGTCGTACATTGGTAATATTGTTTTCGAGACTTTATAATACAGTTTCGTGCTTATATGTTCATTCACCATTTTTTCTATGGAGGTAGGTATACTATTTCCGAAATGGAAATGTCACAAAATCGAATTATTTGAGCATATTTCTACAAAAAGGAGATCTAGTACTATAAAAGGTTAAAAAAGGGTATCAGCTAATTTCTGTGAGTACTTGGGTATTTACGTATAAGATTTTTATATATATATATATATATATATATATATATATATATATATATATATATATATATATATATATATATATATATATATATATATATATATATATATATATATATATATATATATATATATATATATTGCACAATTTAGGCCACCGAAACAATATTACAAAAAGTGTTTACAAAAACATATAAGAGAATAGCGATCAAACTTAGTTAAATTATTGCACTGAAATGTTCAAAATCATGGTTTAAATTCTTGTAACAATAAATTTTGGTATATCCTCGGCTAGAGACTTAAACCTCGTTTTTACGGCTTGAACACACGGGCTATATCAGATTTTGGTCGCTTACAGACGATATGATTTTAGAGTCCCGGTAATAACCGGTTGAGTATCATGCTAAGGTTTTCATATGGTATTTAAAATAACATAACCAAAATAGACTGCATTTGCAATAGTTGGGCGATCCGTTAATTATATTATGCAGTTCAGCAAGAACATGGATGTCGAATAAGGGGGCATCAAACCATCACCTGGTATCCCCATTTTTTCTCAAGTTTGCGGAATTTGCAAATACATATTCTACATTTAATAACTGAGTAACACTAAAGCATTTCTTCTTCTCTGCTTTAAGCCTAGTTTACATTTGCCACGATCGCCTTACGATATTGCCACGATTCACAACTCGTGTGGTGTCACAAGAATCATTGAGGTACCCTTGCGGCCATCGCAAGGTAAATGTGCGACCCCCGCTCCGAGAATTGTGTGATTTGACAACTTTATACACTGTAGACAGTGTAGCCGCCGTACAACCATCGTGGGGAACCCGCGCGGGGACCCTAGGATGACCCGTTCTATACTTATAGGCAAAACATCATACGGTAGCCTTTCGATGTCCGTGCGGCGATCGTGCGATGCCTAGACGACGTGTGTTTACGGACTACGCTCTCCGTACGGTCTTGCAATTTTAAAAATTTGTATTCCTAATTTTTATAAAAAATAGCAAGGTTCTGCGACACCCGTAAAACCATGCGATGATCGCATGGGCACCGTATGTCGCCGCACGGGCGTCGCACGATTTTTGAATTATGGCGAGTTACGGGCGCCGTACGGGCTCCTTAATCCAAATGTAAACTAGGCTTTACGGACACATACCGGTATAAGAAATTGTCAAAATAGAAATATGTCTTAAATATGCCCATGGATTTAAGATGAGCAGTTTTTTCGAGTCCAAGACTCCCATATGGTAATTAGGACTCACAAAACTATCCGATAAAGTGCCAGGAACCCTCTTTTTTATGACTCTTGTCTGCTTTGTACTAGTCGACTTACAAAATTCTGTTCTGCTCTGTTGGTTAAAAAAGATACGCAATTCTAAGCACAATGTATTGGTTAAATAACGAATCTATGGAAATATTAGGAAAAAGAAAGGAAAGGAAGAAAAATATATGATCAGTAAATTTTTCTCGCAAGTCGACATGTCTAAAAAATGCATAATCCTTCCTGAAAACAACCTCCAGTATGAATTGTAGCTATGGCAACGGAGGTATTTTGACATATCTCACTAAATTTGTGAACTATTAATTACATGTAATGGTCATTAATAAGGGCAGCTGGTATTGAATCCATATACATGTAGCTTTAGAATCTTGGATTACATGGATAACATGTATTCGAGGAAAATGTTTCGTTTTCACACCAAAAATAGAAAATACATCATTCTAAATGATCTTGTAAAAAGAGAAGTGAGTTGCAAATATGACCCGTCAGGCGAAAAGGAATCTTCTTGGTATTGCGTGACGAGTCGATCATAGCCAGACTGTGCGGACTGTTCACAGGCGTAACATTTTGCCTTTAGCTTTTTTTTTGAATCTGTGATGATCTTTCTTCTTTCCAGTAAGAAAAAATTTGAAATGCGAACACCGGCTGACCTCTACTGGAACCAATATCTCTCTAAGATATTTATTTTACGAAGTTCCCGGGAGGTCATTTTTGCATTACTTATCACATAAATTGCAAGTATTGTTTATTCCATCTCGCTTTCTTTCATAAACTAGTTCCTTAATTTCGATAAAATATTTTCATTTTAAATACAAAATAGAAATTTCAATAGCTTCAAAAATCAAACAGGGAATAGTTATGGTTCCTGTGCGTTGTAATATCATTTTAAAGGATCTTTTCACCACTGAAGCTTGAAGTTGATAGCAAATGTACATACAGAGATGCTCCGGAAAAAAATCTGAGTCATTATAATACCACAAAGGACAATAATCCCATAATTATGCAACAAAAATGTTGTGGTTCTTACGCACCACTTTTCTCCTTCAAAGGTCTAAGGCTCGGTGCCACTGCACTAACGGATGAATTGAGAATGCAAAGCGTATGAAAATCTTACAATGCATCGAAAAGATGATTTGTAAGCGTACATGTGTATGTATTTATCGTTTAAAATTTATTGATCCGCGTTGTCTTTTGTCTTTCAGCGTACGAAGAACATACTGCATCCGCCCTTTCATCTTGTCGTACCAAAAAATGGGCTATATTAGAAAAAGTAGACAACAAACATTTTTGCTCTCCTTTACCACCAGTTTGCCCTTCTTTCTTTGTTCAAAACTTTATAGCCGCCGTCATAGCGCAGTTGGTAGCGCGACGGACGGTCATTCTAGAGGTCCTGGGTTCGATGCCCGACGGCGACACTCATTCTTTCCGACAATTTGTCTCTCACCAATGGGTTGATAATCGTAGACCTATGTGAGATAGTAGCTGGAGGCTAGGAAAGGATGTAATAGTTGTACTGGTGAGAGAAATACCAGGAATCCATTGTTAGGTGCTCCTGCCGCCGCGATATAGCTGAAATAATGTTGAAAGCGGCGTTAAACTCCATTCAATCAATCAATCAAAGCTTTATTGTGTCGAAAGTCAATATACAATCTCTATCAATATTTACTCGTTTGTCTTGGAAAGAAAGCGAATGAAAATATGTCCTTATGTTAAAGAGAAAGAAGAAAAAAAATAAATGAATCTTTTAACCCCGTATATAATTCAAATATGGAGGCTTGGTTCTGATGTTTATTTTCCCCTTTTTTCTGCAATCCAAATTAAGAGCGCTAGCGAGGACTCCAATCTTGCTACGAGAATACCCATGGTTATCTGCTTCTACAGTTAACAACATCGTGAATTTGACAAGGTGAAAATTTTTCGAATGATTTAGGAATGAAATTGAATGAGTGTGTGGATCGAGTTTTGAGTGAATTTAATGGGAGGTATTCCTATATCGCAAATTTTGTTCAGGATTAACACAATTAGCGATGTTGATGTATGTTTTCCAAAATTGAAGACATTGCCTACTTGGGGTACTCACGATGATCGGCGGGCTTTCTTACTAGCATAACAATATCGACGATGGATTCTTTAACTCTCAGCGATTTTTAACCTACAACTTTATAACGTTAAACCTTTTTTGTATTCAAATTATAGGTTGCCCACCGGCCTGTCATTTTTGAAAGCGAACTCAGTATGTCCGAAATTGAACGATCACTAGCCTGGATTCTGCTCGCGGTGAGTGCATTTAACATCCTGTACATGAAGCTATTTTTTTTACATGAATTGTGACCTGTCTGGCAATAAGGGGTTATCTTGGAAGTGCGAAAAGTAACGATCCAAGTCAGGCTTCACCAGCTGTGCGGACTTACTATTTTAACTCAGACCGAATTGAACTTCCTTCGATGGTTTCATGATGCTTCGAATCAAAAGGTAAACAGGGTGTGCAATTATAACTTAACTTACATTTGATTTTTTATTGAAATTAGGCTTTACATCGCTTTGTAACAATTTTCCAGTCATATCTCGGAAGCTGGGGCTACTGACCATGAGTTCCTTGTATTCCTCTTACCAAATTACCGATATATGCTTTCCGAATCTCCAGCCACTCATTCCACATAGATTTACGATTTTAAACCCGCTGATGTAATACATATATCGGAAGCTATGGGATATAAGAAATATGATCCTCACCCTACCCCACCCACCCCATCCCCACCATGATTTCGAGCCTGATGCGCTCCGACGGTGGCTTTACTTAAGTAAGCGACAATTTATTACATGTCCTTCATTATCACGTCGGTTTATTTAAGGACAAAAATCTAAACTTTGACATTTTTGGGAAATCTCGATTTGTCAGTTTTTCTTAGTGTATGACTAAGTTTTGTTTTACAATAAACTTGTACTTTGTATTCACTAGCTCAATGATGTTCAATGCTAGTGCTTTAAAAAGTGATATCCTTTGTACTTGATACATATAGAGAAAGTCAATCACATTACACGAAAAATTGCTATCCTTAAAATATCAAAATTCAGTTTTGTCACTAGTATGATTATAGAGGTTTGTTTCAGTCAAAACACGGATTTCAAATTTCAATTCAAATGTTGTTGTTTGAAATATACTGAGATCCATAAGAAAGTGTGCACTTTCACTTTTTGCATTTTTCTTGATTTTTACCAAGTTGGAGGAAAATCATGGAGTAAATGATACCATACTTTAGTCAAGACCTTTTGAAATTAAAAGTCAAATCAGTTTTGGATAAAGTATCGCATGCTGCATACGCGCAGGCAGAACTTTAATTATTGAGATTTGCCCTCCTTACAACTTTTTCTTTGGTAAGAGCTTTGTATTGATATTGCATTATAAAGTTTTAGAAGCCATTCTAAGCTATTTTCAAACAAAAGTTTTAATTTTTATGCAGACGTTCTGTGTCCGTGTTCTGTGTGAGACATTGCTACGTTATAAGGCCAGTAACTTGTCGTGTAATGGTGCTATGGCTTTCTGTGACATCTCGATTTGCTTATGAAATGCCTTACAAAATGATTACCTCGATTTCTATTGGAACATGAATGCTAAATAAATTTTAATGACGTTCTAAATCTGTCAAGGTTCGATTTTGTTCAACGACGTTTATTGGTTGTCAAACCACACTGTAGCATCATGCATAATTGTATTGAAGATGTGATTTTATGCTAAGGAAAGCCGCAAATATTCATTTGAATGCATTTTCATACCAATTATTCTTCTAGCGCCCGATGCATATGCAAAATATGCAAAATCAAATAACTCAATTAAGCAGAAAATTTTTGCTCCTGGCGCATTTTTTGTTTTCAAATATCGTTTGCACATACTCTTGGGGATAGTCATACGACGTTTCATGACAATAGCTTGTGAAATGTCAGAGATATTCAAAATTCAAAAGTGCACACTTTCTTTTGGAACTAAGTATAGATGTGAAGTTAATATTTTTGTTGTCAAGAAATATTTTTGAAACATGAGAAATTTCTTAACTAAAGTGGTTGTGTAATGTGTCTATGTCTTTGAAATGTGTGTGCTCATTACAACCTCCTATGCTTGATGGTGATCACCATGGCAACTCACCCAAGAATGCCAGTTTCGTAAAATTTAAACATAAATAATTGCTTTAGGTGTCAGTAAAATAATCACCTGTTTCTTGTCTATGCATGTATGGTAGAAAATTTGCCGGTACATATAGAATGGAAGCACTCTGCCTTAAGGTTTTTTTCAAACTATGAAAGTTGATAATTATAATTTGTTGAATACTATTTCTCTTTAAAAAAAAATCGACCTGAAGACATACATGCATTATTTTTAAATAAAAGAAATCACAGGCTGTAATTATAACCCTAATCAGCTCTTAAGTCACAGAGTTCTAGAAAACAATACCCTGTCAATACTTTTACAGGTAATGTCCCCATTAAATAAATATGCAACTTCGTTAGGATTCGAACCAGGGACCTCTTTGTCCAAAAGCGAGAGCTATACCGCGTTGCTATAAAAAGCTAGCTTGTACGACAAGGCAGAACAAAACCCCTTACACATAAACCGGCTACCATATATACATGTAGTTAAAACAAAAGCAATCATAACATCATAACTACAGTACAAACTTTAGTTACAAGGCAGACGAAATTTATAAAAGGATTTTGTTAAGAAAAAAATACGTAATTAACTTCAAAGATCAAGTTTGAGTTTTACTATACAACGTTGCCAATTGCATATTATCAATTAAATAAATCATTCGAATCTTCTTCAAAATGTAAGCGGTCTGGATGTGTTGTAAGTTCATGATTAACAGAGTTTCTTAAAGGAACAAAACATATTAAAATTCCAAAATAAGATCTTGAGACAAACTAGACACTAACACCAGTTATTCCTGGATATTGATGTGCAGTGGATATAACAGGACATTAAGAATCAGCCCCGACCCCTAGCTGACTAAAGAAAACAAACCCCGGGAGTAATGGCTATTAACGGATAACAAGTCAGATTTATGGCATTAGTCCCAGTGCTCATTTCACCTATCTACGGTCTCCGGTGCATTTCTTAAAAGGGAGCAATATTCTTCGCATGAGGTAGATGTATAAATAATAAATAATTTCATAACTAAATCCTTTACCTCGCTAAGCATCCTAATTTGGAGCTACTTTTATTCGCGAAAAGAAAAATCCGTGTTTTGTTGCTGTTTCCTTTTGCATACATACTTCCAATTTTTTAGCAGTAATTTTATTGAATAGTTAGGGTGGCCAGTAACTGTTAGTGTAAATAGAATGATGGTGTAAAGAAGTAACTATTTCCTGTAAAAGGTCATTTGGTTATTAAGAAAGGTAGGTTAAATCGTTAAATATATACTGAATTGTTTACTTATGCAGATTGATCAGTTCAAAGTTGTTGAACTTTACCACATTCTGTTTGCTTGAAGAAGAAACTTGTGATTAAAGTACACAGTGACACTTTTTCCGTCAATGTTCTATTTACAATTGAGTTTAGATAGGTTTTGTTTGCTCAAGAGTTATTAATTACGAAAATTCTCCAATTTAGAACACGTTTGGTTTCTATTTTTAGAAAATTAGGTCGGCTTCACGAAGAATGTCACCCTATCAGAGGAATGTCTTATTGACGTCATAGTCTGAGCCTCTCTTTGGATACCGGGGTATTTGTGGTGACATCTAGAAGGAGAATCCTTTTGAAGTTTTGTGTGTTTAGACTGACCCTGTAAGAAAAAGATGAATGAGATTGAGTGGAGGCGTCTAGTCTCGTCTGTTTTGGTTACCATTCGTATCAAGGAAATAAAAACTTTCCGGCGGTTTTTATTTTTCCACTGCAGTGAATTTGTCAAAAGTTTTAATTGGTTGAAAGAGAATCTGGCGTCGACAATTTTATGTTAACATTTTTTCAAGACATTGCGATTCTGGTAATTTGAAAGTCAATCTAAATTTCGTAACCAATGGAAAAATGATCCCCTTTTTGCTGTGTTCGGCCCACAGGAACTTGAAATTCTACAAATAGAAAATATCGATTGTACAAAATTTGAGCGATTGGGGATACTTTGGGACTAATTACTCGAATCCTCTAGGCCGACATCGACCCCCGATATAGAAACAACTACATTCACCACTGAAATTGGTATAAAACGTTCGAGATGCACAGAGCATAGCAAAATTTGCTATGGCTTATGCACCAACAAGTGACACAAGTAAACGGTCTCAAGCTTTTCACCATATTTTTTTTGTTTATTTTTTTAATTGCTTCCGAATATTTCTAATTCATTGAAACTCTTAATTTTGTTCATTTTTTTTTCAAAAACTAGTAACAAACAATATTTACTCGTACATGCATGCTCATTATAACGACCCGGAAGGACTCGTTGTATATCAAAACGCTCTTAAGTAAAGATAAAAATCAAAACGAGGAAAAATCACTTTGATTGAAAAAGAAACTTAATTGCTGTAATTGGCGTCTCTGTGTTCAAACCCATTCAATTATCATTTTGTTATCTGAGCACAATTCTTCAAGACGATATTAGGGGTTTAATTGGAGCAAGTTCATTTTGTTTTATCTATTTATTTGTTTATTTATTTACTGTTTATTTTAGTTCTGAGATTACAGAAAAAATAGTGGAAAGAAAGTGCACATATTAAACCTAATGAAAGGAAAAAGTTAATGAAGCGAATGAATTTATTCATTTTTATACGTTGCCGAAAGTGGTCGTATTTTGGTATCATTTTCTCCGTCTGTCCGTCCGTCCCGATGTCAAAACGTCCGTCCGTCCGTTATAATCTTGTGAACGCAACTCTTCCATCAATTATGGGTGGATTTGGATGAAACTTTCACAAAATGTTCCGAGTCACCTGACCTTGTGCATATTTTTTCGGTTTGATGAATTTTAGCCGCGTCATGAAAATGGGCCTTCTTGTAAAAATTCTTGTGAACGCAACTCCTCCTCCTCTTTTTTTAACGATTTGAATGAAACTCTCACAAAATGTTCTTAGTCACCTGAACTTGCGCAAATTGTCGCCGTTTGTTGAAATTCAGTCACGACATTGAAAAGGGGGCTTTCATGTCAAATTTATTTTGAACATAACTCTTCCTACATTTATGGACTCATTTTAATGAAATTTCACATAATGGCTTTTGTCATCTGACCTTGTACATATTGTCCAGGTTTGGTGAGATTCAGCCTTGTCATGGAAAAAGGGGCAATGTGTATATTGTCCTGATTTAGTAAACTATACCATGTCATGGAAAAAATGCCTTATTGTAAAATTGAAAGGAAACAACTCTCCATTTAAAGTTTGGTTTGGTTGAAATTTTAAAGGAATAATCGCCATGTTGTAAAAAAAGAGCATTCTTATGATGCACCATCACAGTAAAGGGGGGGGGGGGCTTTCATTTTAATGATAATCCTTTTGGCGGCTTATCCTGTGTCAACGGCACTCTTGTAAGATATACGATATCGATATCAAATTTCTGACGTACTATGAATATTCCAACCACGCAAAGGAGAAAAAAAACATTTTAATAAATGAGGCATCATGCACTTCTTTAAAGGTACAATTGTGTCAATTTTATTAAAGTATTTCCGTGCTTCCAATTCATATCAAGAAGTAAGCCCTGTGTTCAAGATGACAAAACGGTGCAAACTGCTTGCCATTTATACCCCGCCTTGCACGCAAACTTGCGTGCAAAGCGGGGTATAATCGGTAAATAGTTTGCACCGTTGTGTCATCCTGAACGTAGGGCTGTAAGCGATCACGTATTGTAGTAAATCTTGCACAGTGGTTGTAATTTTTCATGCGTGGGACATAAACAACAATTTTATCAAATTGAATTGGTTTTGTGATTCTCATTTTACGTCAGATCACGGTTGAATTATCGTTCGAAATGTTGGAATACTATTAACGTTGAAATTTAGGTATCACTCGTAATTCCTTATATGGGAATAGTCGCTAATTCTACGATCTCATGCATTCGTTGTAAAAAAAATAAAAATGAAAAACTCCGAGCTATATTATAATCGTTCTTTTTTTAAATGTATTCAGTTAGAGCATCTTTCTTTTTCAATGGGGTTTATCGCAGCTTTTAACAATTTAACGGTCTTCAGATGACGGCTGGAGAATCTATTCATTGATTCCTGGTCTTTCTCTTACAAGTAAATGTACAAACACTACATCCTTTCCTTGTCTCCAACTGCTATCCCACATAGCATTCAGAACACCACTCGGACAATCTCACGATCTGTTGCAGTTCACGGAAATTGTCGAGGGATGTTCCGAAAGTCCACATAGGTGAACGATTACAGATTGATTGGTTGAAGACAAATGACGGATAGAATGTTGTGTACCGGTGTCAGTGTGTGCATGTGTCGGGGATCGAACCCGGAGCCTCGCGATTTTAAGTCCGGAACGTTTAAAAAAAACTGCGCCATGACGACTGCAAAATATCAATTTTCAATAATTTCATAAAAAAAAAAGTTTTGAAAAAAATCGGAACTAGCAGATATCAATCAAAGGTGAGTCATGGCATAAGACTGCACGATTTTTGTTTAAAAAATAATTAGGCTTACCTCAAAAGGCGACAAGTTTTGACCCTGGTCAGTCTGCGCAGTGCGCACAGACTGACCAGGGTCGAGACTGTTTTCACCTCCCAGAATATATTTTTAGTAAAGTCCACGCATCCAAGAAAGTTAATGCGCAAGAAAAACATTCTGGTCAAATTGGCTAGCTCCTGATGTCAAGAGTCCCATGTCATTCAAAAGTTATACAACTGGTTGTTTACTACATTCATACAACTCTGAAGTACTTCCGTTCTTTGAGACATTGATTCTGATTGACGCGCAGATATCGTGATAAACTCTCAGTTTTTGGCCGATAGTTGGCATTGTCGTCGTTCAAAAAAAAAAAGAAAAAAATAGAAATGAATAAGTAAAAACACGCAGGGATATTTCAAAATTTACATAGCGCGTTATTTGACACAAAATTCCCGTCAAATTTAGTTGTTTTTTTTTTCTTTTTTTTTTTTCGTTTTTGTGTGGGAATTTTTTTATTATTTTTTTTCATTATTATTATTACTACTTTACCATTATCATTTAAAGAGGTAGTTTTTTTCTATCTAATTGCTTATTCATCAAATAATTCCCATTGAAGGTCAGCTGTACTAAAGTCTGCAAATTGTAAAACCATGCGAAGAATATTGCTCCCTTTTAAGAAATGCACCGGAGACCGTAGATAGGTGAAATGAGCACTGGGACTAATGCCATAAATCTGACTTGTTATCCGTTAATAGCCATTACTCCCGGGGTTTGTTTTCTTTAGTCAGCTAGGGGTCGGGGCTGATTCTTAATGTCCTGTTATATCCACTGCACATCAATATCCAGGAATAACTGGTGTTAGTGTCTAGTTTGTCTCAAGATCTTATTTTGGAATTTTGATATGTTTTGTTCCTCTAAGAAACTCTGTAAAACATGAACTTACAACACATCCAGACCGCTTACATTTTGAAGAAGATTCGAATGATTTAATTAATTGATAATATGCAATTGGCAACGTTGTATAGTAAAACCCAAACTTGAATTTTGAAGTTAATTACGTAATTTTTTCAAAACAAAATCCTTTTATAAATTTCGTCTGCCTTGTAACTAAAGTTTGTACTGTAGTTATGATGTTATGATTGCTTTTGTTTTAACTATGTATGGTAGCCGGTTTATGTGTAAGGGGTTTTGTTCTGCCTTGTCGTACAAGCTAGCTTTTTACAGCAACGCGGTATAGCTCTCGCTTTTGGACAAAGAGGTCCCTGGTTCGAATCCTAACGAAGTTGCATATTTATTTACCGGGGACATTACCTGTAAAAGTATCGACAGGGTATTGTTTTCTAGAACTCTGTGACAACTAAAGAGCTGTTTATGGTTATAATTACAGCCTGTGATTTCTTTTATTTAAAAATAATGCATGTATGTCTTCAGGTCGAAAATTATTTTTTTTAAAGAGAAAATTCAAATAGTATTCAACAAATTATAATTATCAACTTTCATAGTTTGAAAAAAAAACTTAAGGTAGAGTGCTTCCATTCTATATGTACCGGCAAATTTTCTACCATACATGCATAGACAAGAAACAGGTGATTATTTTACTGACACCTATGTTTAAATTTTACGAAACTGGCATTCTTGGGTTAGTTGCCATGGTGATCACCATCAAGCATAGGAGGTTGTAATGAGCACACACATTTCAAAGACATAGACACATTACACGACCACTTTAGTTAAGAAATTTCTCATGTTTCAAAAATATTTCTTGACAACAAAAACATTAACTTCACATCTATTTCAAACAACAACAACATTTGAATTGAAATTTGAAATCCGTGTTTTGACTGAAAGAAACCTCTATAATCATACTAGTGACAAAACTGAATTTTGATATTTATAGGATAGCAAATTTTCGTGTAATGTGATTGGCTTTCTCTATATGTATCAAGTACAAAGGATATCACTTTTTAAAGCACTAGCATTGAACATCATTGAGCTAGTAAATATTGTAAAACGAAACTTAGTCATACCCTAAGGAAAACTGACAAATCGAGATTTCCCCAAAATGTAAAAGTTTGGATTTTTGTCATTAAATAAACCGACGTGATAATGAAGGACATGTAATAAAATGTCGCTTACTTAAGTAGAGCCACCGTCGGAGCGCATCAGGCTCGAAATCATGGTGGGGATGGGGTGGGTGGGGTGGGGTGAGGATCATATTTCTTATATCCCATAGCTTCCGATGTATGTATTACATCAGCGGGTTTAAAATCGTAAATCTATGTGGAATGAGTGGCTGGAGATTCGGAAAGCATATATCGGTAATTTGGTAAGAGGAATACAAGGAACTCATGGTCAGTAGCCCCAGCTTCCGAGATATGACTGGAAAATTGTTACAAAGGGATGTAAAGCCTAGTTTCAATAAAAAGATCAAATGTAAATCGAAGCATCATGAAACCATCGAAGGAAGTTCCATTCGGTCTGAGTTTAAATAGTTAGTCCGCACAGCTGGTAAAGCCTGACTTGGATCTTTACTTTTCGCACTTCCAAGATAACCCCTTATTGCCAGACAGGTCACAATTCATGTAAAAAACCAGCTTCATGTACAGGATGTTAAATGCACTCACCGCGAGCAGAATCCAGGCTAGTGATCGTTCAATTTCGGACATACTGAGTTCGCTTTAAAAATGACAGGCTGGTGGGCAACCCATAAGTTGAATACAAAAAAAGCTTTTACGTTATAAAGTTGTAGGTTGAAAATCGTTGAGAGTTAAAGAATCCATCGTCGATATTGTTATGCTAGTAAGGAAGCCCGCCGATCATCGTGAGTACCCCAAGTAGGCAATGTCTTCAATTTTGGAAAACATACATCAACATCGCTAATTGTGTTCATCCTGAATAAAATTTGCGATATAGGAATACCTCCCATTAAATTCACTCAAAACTCGATCCACACACTCATTCAATTTCATTCCTAAATCATTCGAAAAATTTTCACCTTGTCAATTTCACGATGTTGTTAACTGTAGAAGCAGATAACCATTGACTTTCGACACAATAAAGCTTTGATTGATTAATTGAATGGAGTTTAACGCCGCTTTCAACATTATTTCAGCTATATCGCGGCGGCAGGAGCACCTAACAATGGATTCCTGGTATTTCTCTCACCAGTACAACCATTACATCCTTTCCTAGCCTCCAGCTACTATCTCACATAGGTCTATGATTATCAACCCATTGGATAGAGACAAATTGTCGGAAAGAATGAGTGCCGCCGTCGGGGATCGAACCCGGGACCTCTAGAATGACCGTCCGTCGCGCTACCAACTGTGCTATGACGGCGGCTATGAAGTTTTGAACAAAGAAAGAAGGACAAACTGGTGGTAAAGGAGATCAAAAATGTTTGTTGTCTACTTTTTCTAATATAGCCCATTTTTTTGGTACGACAAGATGAAAGGGCGGATGCATATGTCGTATGTTCCTCGTACGCTGACAGACAAAAGACAACGCGGATCAATAAATTTTAAACGATAAATACATACACATGTACGCTTACAAATCATCTTTTCGATGCATTGTAAGATTTTCATACGCTTTGCATTCTCAATTCATCCGTTAGTGCAGCGGCACCGGGCCTTAGACCTTTGAAGGAGAAAAGTGGTGCATAAGAGCCACAACATTTTTGTTGCATAATTTTGGGAATATTGTCCTTTGTGTTATGATAATGACGCAGTTTTTTTTCCGGAGCATCTCAGTATGTACATTTGCTATCAACTTCAAGCTTCAGCGGTGAAAAGATCCTTTAAAATGATATTACAATGCACAGGAACCATAACTATTCCCCGTTTGATTTTTAAAGCTATTGAAATTTCTATTTTGTATTTAAAATGAAAATATTTTATCGAAATTAAGGAACTAGTTTATGAAAGAAAGCGAGATGGAATAAACAATACTTGCAACTTATGTGATAAGTAGTGCAAAAATGACCTCCCGGGAACTTCGTAAAATAAATATCTTAGAGAGAAATTGGTTCCAGTAGAGGTCAGCCGGTGTTCGCATTTCAAAGTTTTTCTTACTGGAAAGAAGAAAGATCATCACAGATTCAGAAAAAAAGCAAAAGGCAAAATGTTACGCCTGTGAACAGTCCGCACAGTCTGGCTATGATCGACTCGTCACAAAATACCAAGAAGATTCCTTTTTCGCCTGACGGGTCATATTTGCAACTCACTTCTCTTTTTACAAGATCATTTAGAATGATGTATTTTCTATTTTTGGTGTGAAAACGAAACATTTTCCTCGAATACATGTTATCCATGTAATCCAAGATTCTAAAGCTACATGTATATGGATTCAATACCAGCTGCCCTTATTGATGACCATTACATGTAGTTAATAGTTCACAAATTTAGTGAGATATGTCAAAATACCTCCGTTGCCATAGCTACAATTCATACTCGAGGTTGTTTTCAGTTTTGCCAAACATCTTAAACTTTCCAATACTTTTATGTATGTCTGACAAAATCAAGAATCTGATATACCAGAGTAATCAAAATGATACACCTCACATGCATTTTGTTTTAAAATCCGATTTTAAAGTGTATGTTGCTAAATGTACTACCAAGAGACTTTTTTTATAAAAGAAATATTATGAAACAATCGTATGTGATGTAACCTTTAGTAATAATACTAATTTCAAAACGTTTTATTTTTGCGTAATGGCGAGAAATTGAGAGATTGATATTTGAAGACTTTGATCAGAATGTGCGGATGCAGAGACAGATCTGAGTCTGGGTGTTGCGCACATGTAGAAATAAAAAAAAAACACCAGGAAGGATTATGCATTTTTCAGACATGTTGACTTGCGAGAAAAATTAACTGATCATATATTTTTCTTCCTTTCCTTTCTTTTTCTTAATATTTCCATAGATTCGTTATTTAACCAATACATTGTGCTTAGAATTGCGTATCTTTTTTAACCAACAGAACAGAATTTTGTAAGTCGACTAGTACAAAGCAGACAAGAGTCATAAAAAAGAGGGTTCCTGGCACTTTATCGGATAGTTTTGCGAGTCCTAATTACCATATGGGAGTCTCGGACTCGAAAAAACTGCTCATCTTAAATCCATGGTCATATTTAAGACACATTTCTATTTTGACAATTTCTTATACCGGTATGTGTCCGTAAAGCCTAGTTTACATTTGGATTAAGGAGCCCGTACGGCGCCCGTAACTCGCCATAATTAAAAAAATCGTGCGACGCCCGTGCGGCGACATACGGTGTCCATGCGATCATCGCATGGTTTTACGGGTGTCACAGAACCTTCCGATTTTTTTTTTATAAAAAATAGGAATACAAATTTTTAAAATTGCAAGACCGTACGGAGAGCGTAGTCCGTAAACACGTCGTCTAGGCATCGCACTATCGCCGCACGGACATCGAAGGGCTACCGTATGATGTTTTGCCTATAAGTATAGAACGGATCATCCTAGGGTCCCCGCGCGGGTTCCGCACGATGGTTGTACGGCGGCTGCACTGTCTACAGTGTATAAAGTTGTTAAATCACACAATTCTCGAAGCGGGAGTCGCACATTTACCTTGCGATGGCCGCAAGGGTACCTCAATGATTCTTGTGACACCGCATGATTTGTGAATCGTGGCAGTATCGTAAGGCGATCGTGGCAAATGTAAACTAGGCTTAAAGCAGAGAAGAAGAAATGCTTTAGTGTTACTCAGTTATTAAATGTAGAATATGTATTTGCAAATTCCGAAAACTTGAGAAAAAAATGGGGATACCAGGTAATGGTTTGATGCCCCCTTATTCGACATCCATGTTCTTGCTGACCTGCATAATATAATTAACGGATCGCCCAACTATTCCAAATGCAGTCTAATTTGGTTATGTTATTTTAAATGCCATATGAAAACCTTAGCATGATACTCAACCGGTTATTATCGGGACTCTAAAATCATATCGTCTGTGAGCGACCAAAATCTCATATAGCCCCAGTGTATTCAAGCCGTAAAAACGAGGTTTAAGTGTCTATACCAAAATTTATTGTTACAAGAATTTAAACCATGATTTTGAACATTTCAGTGCAATAATTTAACTAAGTTTGATCGCTATTCTCTTATATGTTTTTGTAAACACTTTTTGTAATATTGTTTAGGTGGCCTAAATTGTGCAATATATACTAGTCAAAACTTCTAACCGGCCACTTTCAAAGCAAAGATATTTTTTTCTGTGGTGTTTGGATTTTCGTGGAATTTGCTATGTGAATTTTTAAGCATCTTTCCAGATGATTTTGGCGAAAAGTTACCTTTATTTCATTGAATTTAAAGCGCAACATGAGAAAAGCTCAAAAAGCTCTAAATTCACACAGAGCTCAATATATTTTCAATATATCGATTTTTGTCTCATAGGTCGTTAGCTGCAACATAGACTAGGAAAAAAATGAAAATGTTCGACAATTGTGCGCGGCATATGGCCCTAGAAGAAAGTGATAGAGCTTATGTATGCAGAAAAACGGTTCCTAGAAACAACACCTAAAACACGTTTTCTTCAAAAATGCATAAAATATAGACTGATAATTCCCGTTGAGCTACAAAATGTAGGATATGTGAAAAAATCAGTTTGATACATTGTTTTTTTCACACCAGACCATATTTGAGCATATTCGCTAGATAAAATGGTTTGCCGGTTGAATTTAAACACCATTTTACCATGCCTCACATTCTTTCTGTTTCTCCTGGAGTCAAAGGTCACACAAAATTGACAATGTTTTCCGTTTTTTTCCACTGTCTGCCTTCTAGTTTCAGAGAAGAAGATTTTTAAACATTTTCGCTTTTTGATTCTATGTAGAAAAGGGATGCGCCCGGGCAGAGCCAAAATATGACCCCAGGGTCTTGATATGAACAAACTTGGTAGGGGTGTACTAGATGATGCTTCATACCAAATATAAAGGTTGTCTATCTTCTGGTTTCAAAGAAGATTTTTGAAGATTTTCGCTCTTTGATTCAATGTAAAAAGGGTTGCGTACGTGTGGAGCCTAAATATCACCCCAGGGTATTGATATGAACAAACTTGGTAGAGGTCCATACTACTGGATGCTACAGACTAGATAAGAAAGCTGTCTGCTCTCTGGTTTCAGAGAGGAATATTATTGAAGATTTTCCTTTTTTAACCCTTTTTGTGAAGGGTTAAGGGAGAGTTTAGGGTGGATTACATTTATTTGAACAACTTTGGTAGAGCTTGACCCAAGGAATATCCCTGCCAAGTTTCATCAAAATTGGCCCACCCGTTTAGGAGGAGAATATGTTTAAAGAAATTGTGGACGACGCACGATGCACACCGCACGACTGACGACGGACATTGTACGATCACTTCGTGCTCAGATGAGCTAATAAGGTTCTGCAAGCTGGTTTTAAAAAATTGTAGTCTGATTTACACTTCAAAATTTGCTCGTCAAAATTTCGACAAACTAGTAAATTGAAGACAACTTCTTTGAAAAAAGTATAGAGTAAAGGTTTCTAATAATATATATCGTCAGAAAAGACAAGAAAGTCATGCGTGTTTTTTGTGATATGTTAAAAAAAGAAAAGAAAGAAAGAAAAAGAAAAAATACAAAATTTAGACTTTGTGCAGATTTGAACCGCCAGAAGTATTCTTCGTATGACTGCAACCTACACCTTTCGACCACGGAGCCGTTGGTTACTGTTGGTAAAATTTTATAGTCGTATGAAAACATAGTCCTCCGGGTTAAGACGAAGCTTTCCGTAACCACCGATATTCCTCGATGGTAAATGTATTCATCGGTTAATTTATTCATTGCATAAAGGTCAAATCATGTCAATAATTTCAGGTTATAACTCATGTTCTTTCAAGCTGTATATACGAGGTTTAAGCCTTCCGCTTACGATATACCAATTTTACTACTTTGAGAATTGCAACATGGGTGTTTTTGAAATTTCCCAGGCAATGGTTTGGTTTTATCTATGACTGTTACATTGAACTTGACACTATTCAGTGAAATGTGAACGGTAGTCTAAATATGACCGAAACGGCGGCACATCTTTTCTTACATTCATCTCCCACCTGAAGGCCAGGAAAGGAAGTAATTTTTAATGGTAGTGATGATGGGAGAAATACCAGGAATATAATGTTGGGTGCTCCAACTGTCATGTTATACATGAAAAAATACAAAAAAAAAAAACAAAAAAAAAAACCAAACCCTTAGTTGCACCGTCTATAGAAATCATATTTTCGGGGTAGCTTTTTCGACCTTTGCAGAATAAGATCAATTACGACGACAGACATTCAATGATCAAAAAGGCTCGTCCCCATGAAACACCATGTGCTCAGGTAAGCTGAAAGTTAGCTGAACATTCAGGAAATAGAAAACGTTAAACATAAACAGTGTTCAGGATAGCGTTTGGCCTATCTTGAACATACCGGACGTTGGCGCTTTAAAACTGATATTTTAAAATAAATAGATAAATGCTTCAGCGTTTCATCATAAACCATGACAGAAAAAAAATCTGCCATATTTGTTTGCTATACTCAGCATGTCGCTCGCCAATCATCGTTTGCATTTCAATACATGAATACTGAATAAGTTTAGAACATTTTCCAAAAGTAAAAAGTTTAATCTTGGTCAGTCCGATCATTTTGCAAAGTCTAGTCAGGATTTGTATACATTTTTTAAATAAGAGCGTTCGAACGTTAAAGTAACATTTTTTGCGTAAATGATGAAATGTATAATCTTGTGTATGAAAAGAAGCGAGACATTGACTAATGTTCTGCATTATCATTTATAATAGTTTAGGCGTGAAAGCATTCAACAACGCATCATAATATCTCTGAACCCCCACCCCACCCCCAACTCATCTTTCCAAAAAGAAAGATCGTAGAGCTTCCACGGGGCGCATTTCCTTCTATTTACTTCAAATTTTGTTTTCTTTCCAAACACTCTAAGGCCACATGTTTAATTCGAGCCGCAAACATGGTTCCAGATGTGTTATTTATGGGAATGAAATGACAATTGCATGTAATTAATTGTTGGACATATAAAATTTTGATTGCGTTGCTATGGTTACAATGGAAGATGCTTTTATTTTTCCCAACCAGTGTAACATATCAGCTTGTTAAATAAAATACCGAACTTTTAAGAGAGTCGAGTCAGGCTAGCTCAACAGTAACGATTTTGGCTGCAAATCCTGGGTTGAGAGTTCGAACAACGACTTGGCAACATTCATAGGGCAAAATTAACAAAAGTCGTTGTGACACGAGTCATTATTCTCCAACCTAGCACGTTTGATAAGTAGTATTCTTAAGAGGAATAAGCAGTTGATGACTCGGACGAAATATTGGGAATCTTCCGCTGGTGTGAGAGGGGTACGGACAAAAGCCCACTAGGTCAAAAGCCCACTGGGACAAAACCCCAGCGGACAAAAGCCCACTGGACAAAAGCCCACTCAATATAGGACAAAAGCCCACTCAATATATAAATTATTCTTATGAATGAGTCTTATCCTAATACTATCGAAGATACATTTTCTATTGTTTTTTAATTTATTTATGTTGTATTTAACAGCATTTCATTTATATTTTGTCTACTCATGACTTCTTCAATCACTTTTATTCACCAAATTCTGAAATTAACATGAACGAAAAGCCTATCAAAGTATAATTAAATTAAATATTTGTTAAAAAAAACGATAATGTATGGATTAATTTATTAATTGATAATTCATTTTTTTCAGTCATCCAATAATTAAATCATTTAAACTCATTTAGAATAGTGTCTTAACATTGTATAGCTGTTATGGTGTTTTATCCACTATAGGCCTGTAAAATTTTGGTAGTGGGGTTTTGTTGAAATATTGTCCATTCCCATTGCAAATAGTTAAATATTTTGTTTAAACTCTTTCTATGATTTATTGAGTATGTGGCATTATGTTTTAACAAGTTATCCTTAATGAGAACTTTTGCAAACTCTGTGAAAGTGTATAAGGGGTGATAAAAGTATTCAACAGCTATATGACATCTACTCTTCTTCAACACTTTATGACACCACACCTTGTATATCTGTAACTTGTCAAATTAAATTTGTAGACAGAATGGAAACATGATACAATAAGTTGTCAATCACACTTTGATACAAAGAGAAAAAGTAGTTACATTGGCAAGGGTAACTAAATGAAAATTTATAACTGTACACAAAAAGTTAAAAACAACAACAAAATTATGATTAAAAACATTCTACAACACCAAACTATATAATGAGTGGGCTTTTGTCCTATAGGGGAAGGGGTTATGTCCCAGTGGGCTTTTGTCCGCAGGGGTTTTGTCCCAGTGGGCTTTTGACCTAGTGGGCTTTTGTCCTACGAAAGAAACGAAAGAACGAAAGAAAATCATGTGATGGTCACCAGCCGCCGCAATATAACTGTGATAGTGTTAAAAATGGCATTTAACCTTATAAAAACAAACAAGTCAATTTCGTAGAGGATTCGTAGAGGATTTTTTTACTCTATTTGTATACAATAAATCTTCTGTTTTATTTTTTTTTTTTTTATTTCTTGTTTTATAAAATAAACTCTACTACAAGTATAACTACATAATCGGAAACTTTCGGAACAAAAATGTGGAGAGCGAGAGAGAGAGAGAGAGAGAGAGAGCGAGAGAGAGAGGGTGAGGGAGAGAGAGAGAGGGAGAGAGAGAGTGAGAGAGAGAAATAGAAAGAGAAATAGAGAGAGATGAAAAGTGAGAGAGAGAACAAGAAAGAGAGAGAACAAGAAAGAGAGAGGGCATGCAGACAAACAGACAGACAGAGAGTGAGACAGACAGACAGAGAGGCGGAAAAAGGGAGACAGAAAAAGAAAAGAGACATGAAAAGATAAATTCAGACAGATAGAGGAGAAGATTGGTTAGGATATTTTTTGTATTTTTTTTTTAACAAAACGATAGAAGATGACAAATTTCAAACTGAACGATCGATCCCGGATTGGTTTATTCCCAATTCGTCTAATCCCATTTCGTCTACACTATAGAATTATTGGTTTAGACCAAAAATTCCCATTTGGTCTAAAACCTTTTGACACCTTGTTGTATCAATTTCCCATTTCGTCTACAAATGTTTTTTGACATGTTATGAGTGTCATAGAGGTGTTAATGTCATATAGGTGTTATATACAGCCCCCCCCCCCACACACACACTCATACAAAGTATTATTTGATAATTAAGCAAATAAAAATCAATTTAAAACTTTAAACAATTTATTCTTAAAGATTAAACAATTGTTATTTTTTATATTTTTTGTTTGTATTTTTGGTTCTAATAAAAATATATCAGAAAATAAACTAAAAGTTTATTCATAACATTTTTTTTATGCACTAAAATAGAAAGGTAAACTTTTTTTCTTTTCATGGTAGTATATGAACTATATAATAAAAAGTAAATAAAGGATATTTTTCATACAAATAGGTAAATGAACTTTTAGACCAAATGGGAATTTATCAAAATACCGGTTTTAGACGAAATGGGAATTTGACTTTTAGACCAAACGGGATTAGACGAAGTGGGAACAACCCCCCAAATTGTTCCAGGAATCAGCATGGGAAAGAATAATGTTTAATCTTCCCTTTTACCATAACCGGATACCATATTACAATATTCCAATGCCTTACTGCTATAACATGATCTCTTTCGCAGAAATAGTGTTATTGAAAAAAATTTTTGCACGTTGTTAATTGAAAAAATAATATGATCTCTTTCGCAGAAATAGTGTTATTGAAAAAAATCTTTGCACGTTGTTAATTGAAAAAAAAAAAGAATTTTGAAGACGGTATTTCCCGACTGCATTTCTAATCAACCTTTGATCGATCCAATCCAATCTTTTGAGCATTTTTTATTTTATCAAATTGTCTTATTTTTGAGGTTATATATAAAACTTTACAACTAAAGTTCAATACAAGACCTACGTATTGAAAAATTTGTGACGAAAGCAAGAATTTATGGGTTTTTTTTGTGTGTTTGTGTGTGTGTGTGTGTTTTTTTTTTTTTTTTTTTTTTTTTTTTTTCTCTTTGATTTCTGTGTATTCCTGAAGTAACGTATAATTGTTATTTAAATAAGTTTAAGAAATAGAATCGAATACCATAAAGAAAACAAAGTAACACAACTTTTTCTACTTTAAACTGGCCATTTGTAAGCAATGATAAAGTGAAAGACCAGGCAGACAATGAAAATGTGTCCAACAATCCAACTGAATAAATTTATGGCTTTTCGGTGCCCATCAGGGTAATTAAATCCGCATACATAACAAAGACGAGACGGTCTACTGTTCTCTGACAATTTTAATGGGATATTAACGGACAATCAGAGAGATGGGGTCTTTTTGCTTTTATTTCTTAAAAGGGAGTTTTGGTACAGGATATTCTTGGCATGCGCCCAAAGCAGGGATACAGATAAGAGGGGGTAATGCCAATCTAAAACCATTATTTCTAATTGAAACCCTATGTTGTAGGTACTCATTTGAATCGTCTCGAGGAGACGATTCCAATGTGTACCCACACTATAGGACTTGTGCAAGTATTTTTGAAACATTACAATTCGAAATCCAAAATACCTCCTCTATCTGTAGCTAAGGTCCAAAAGGTGTAGTACATAGAGTCTATCTACATGTTCAATAATTTGTCAATGTTCAAAAAGTGCAAAATTGGAATTATTATTATTATTATTTCATTTGAACGTTTCGAAAGTCAACTCCTTGGAGACAAGCACATTATTTCGCACCTAGGCTGATTTTAAATTCACTAAATAATCCACCCTACCATTAAAGAAAGGATGAGTTCATCGCCCGATCACGTCTAAATACCCTCCTATGCATGTTTGGGTAAACAGAAACGCTCTGTTTGTCTAGCCTTCACACCCTGTAGTTTGATCAATGTTATAATCCAATTTGAAAGATAAAACTGAATCTAGTTTTTAAACGAAGCACATTACAATAATTTGTAAAGATGCATTATCTTCTTTCCATTCACGATGCTCTTGTGCAAAACTTAGGCCATATCTGCCTTGAATTCAGGGCCCGAGGTTATGAAACTTTTCTCAGGCTCAACTGAGAAATTACTCAAATTTTGAATTTAAAAAATGTATGAAAATAAAATGTAATATTAATAAGCTGTTATTTATAACAGCTTATTAATATTATCTTTTATGTCAATACATTAAATTGAGTATTAAAACTGAATTACAGCTTTAATCTCAAATTGAAATTTGAGAAATTTTGAATTGAGAATGAGAAAAGTTTTATTATCTTGGACCCAGAGGGGAATCATTAGCGATACATTTAAGAAATGTTTCTCGTTTGCACAGACTTTTGTGCGTAAAGAGGGTCACAATTTTCTGAAGTTTTGTACTTGTTCTAAAAGGGGTTCTATTGCTCGATAATAAATGCTAAAAATTATTAGGATTTGCATTGAAGCTTTTATTATAGTTACAAAAGTATTTGCAAAGTTCTTGAGCTACAGTATTAGTACGATTTTCCTCGCAGTAACAGGGAAATGACTAGAGGTTTTACCAAAATAAAACGCAAACTCCGACACCAATACTGACAGAAGGTTGACCAGACAAGCCCCCCCCCCCCCTCTTTTCTTCAACCAGTCGAGCTTAAACTAGGCGCTTATTCAGGGATTGACTGGCGAGCCTGCCTCAATCTATCGGAGGGTAGCGTAGATTGGGACAGGTTAACCAGTCTAATTTAGAGATAATTATTGAGAGAACCTCTATTTTTTCTGCCAGAAATCTCATCGAAACTGGCTTAATGAGAGAAAAGTCTCTAAGCGCAATTTAACTAAGTGAAGAATTTTGTTGTCTAAGCACAAAACAGTTGTAAATGCCTATAATTATATGGGCAGTTACAACTGTTTCGCGCTGAGCCATTGATTGGTTGGAATTTCAAAACAAAAATTCTAAATTTCTCATTAGATTCAGCTAATTGAGATATTTTTGAACACACTATTCTGAGCCAGAATTATCCCTGATTATCAAAATTATCGAGCAAGTCGGAATGTACATGTATATTTCATTCATAATGTTTTATAATCATCTACAGGTAGTGCGAATTACTTCCCGTCGCTAGATGGTATACGTATTTATCAATAATAATTCAATTTTCAGTGATGATGATATCTAAAATAACAGGAAAATGACAATTGTCAACCAAGGAGACGACTTAACTGTTGCTTGAATTCAAATGTTGTATAGTTTTCCTTTCGTCGCCCAGTAGCAAAATGCATGATTTGGCCTATAATCTAGTGAGGGGCGGTCAGGAAATGATTATGCAGTTTACACAATCATGCACGTCATAGAATCCTATCCTCGATAAAGATACGAGATCATTAGATCAGGTTGTATTTGGGTGCAAGGTCGCTTTTGATTGTAGCGTTTTCTCTTTACTTGTCAAACCTATAAGACCCTTCCGAAAAGTCAATAGAAACAAGCATGTACTGATTATGTAAAAAGATATCGAAAATCTTCCATTGATGAGTTTAGCAACGTCATCAAATTCACAAGTTGAATAATTTGGAATGATTTTGAAATGAAATTGAATGAGTGTGACGGTTGAGTTTTGAATAATTTTTAAGGGAGGTATAAAACTAGCTATAATTTCGTCTAATTGGGCGAAATAAACGATTAGGCCAAGGTGTCCTAATGAAAATCATTAGGAAACCTCGGTTAACACTGTCAAAGCTCATTACTACCGAGACGTTGCAAAACTGTTACAGTTCCACTACCTTAAGAATGGCTTTGATCGTCAATTTCACGTTTCAACAGTTCGCATTCGCCGTTAGGTACCTCTGCTTCGATGAATGTTCGAAAGATTTCCTGTTATTTCATAAGAATATTGATGGTTCCAAATAATGACCCTCAATATGAACTTAGATATATATGACCACAAGAATTATCCTCTGGAAGCTTGCGTCAATATTTGCAATAGCAATATCATTTGATTCAAGGTGTTTATAATTTTCCCATTTGCCTAAAATCAACTAATACAACAGCTTCTTTTCATTTTTTTTTATAATTTCTTTATTTGGTATGTTAGAAAGACTCTCATACTTATAACTTTTAAAAGGGGCATTTTGATTTAGATAACCAAAGAGTTTAGCATATTTGAGAAAGGGTTTTTGAAGCGGGGGAGTTTTGTTTGATTTACTTCAAAATTCGACTCGTAAAATCAATATAGAGGTCAGTTGTCAAGGAAGATTGCACTTTTTAAATTATGAGTTTCAGTATTTCAACAATTTAAAACCGCAATTTAAATCCGCCTGTCCTTTAGGGCTTTGGCTTCGACTTTTGCAGTCAAAGATTCAATCTGTAGTTGTTCGCAGAAGATAAAATATGGATACCAAATAAAACCTACGGAAGTTCTATATAAGGAATCCCCTGCGATCAGGATGACAAACGGTGCAAACTGTTTGCGATTTACACCCCGCTATGCACGTGTTTTTGCAAAGCGGGACATAATTTGCAAACGGTTTGCGTCGTTTTGTCACTCTGAACGCAGCGGTTGTCTCTTCCTATCTTATAATTCTTATAATTTAATAGCGTTAAGCCCTCCCCCACACACACTACGACAAAAGATGTCAGAAAAGTGAATCATTTAAAAGAAGCATTATTGTACAGAAATACCCGTGTACCCAAAACAGCCAAGTTCTCACAATATCAAATGTGCATGTATGCAATTCGAAAATTTATCAATATTATGCAATATAGAAAACCATTTACAAGCATTTGCGAAAAAGGTGGCGGCATGCAAAAAAGAAAACTGAGGGGAAATGTTTTTTTTTTTTTTTTTTTTTTTTTCATAAAATGATTTCCGGTCAAAAAAAGGTTTTTTTTAAAGCTCATTAAAAATTTATAATCTATAACCCTTTCCTCTCGTTTTCCTATGAGGCAGTGATGTAAAATATTATAGTTTAATATGATAATTCACCCCTACAACTTTCACTCGTGAAACCCTCACCCGCATTCCTTGTGAACTGATGGGTAACCGGGTAAACAAAACCCTTCGTCTATATATGGTAAAATCATTTCTTTACTTCTGCTCGTAGCTGTAACCATATTCCTAACGCAGGGCTCGGCAGTGGGGCTGCGGTGACGCGAAGATACAACGGTAAGATATATTAACGCAACACGAGCGTATAATGGTGGCAATGCTAGCGAACAAGATATTGCAAAAATAAGATCCAGAGGTACGAGATATGAGGGGTATTGTCGGTTTAAAATCTTTATTTCTCAATGAAACCCTATGTTGTGGGTACTCATTGGAATCGTCTCATCGAGACGATTCCGATTACTACCCACTATATAGGACTTGCGCAAGTTTTGTTAAATATCTTAATTTGAAATCCAAAATATCCCTTCTATCTTGTAGATCCCACCAATGTACTCACCAAAACTATTCAAATAGAGGAGGTAAAAGTTACTTTAGATATGAAAATTCCAATTAAAAGGGAATAAACCCACCGATGGCAACTGGTGATTGTTGGAATCGTCTCGTCGAATACCTACAACTTACGGTTTTATTTTGATTAAATAATCTCATACAGACATAAATTATCCCCCTCTCTTCTCGACCTATCATTTATGTGAAAATATCTTTAAAATCACGTTACTGTCAACATGTTTAAGACACATGGCTCAAAACCGGGTAAGGATTGAATAAGGGCTGTCTGAATGGTGTTTAATGTCGCTTTAAACAGCTTCTAGTCATATTGCGTCGGCTGGGCACCTAACCATGGATACCTGGTAGCTCCCTCACCGGTACTACCGATGCATAGAGCTTTTTTTCGTATTCTTTTTTTTATCAAGCTAAGTTTACGATTTTCCCACAGGAGAAAAAATGCCAAATGAATTAGGCTACTTTATAATTCGCTTTTGACAATCCCGCCATCAAAATATTCTGAATTCGATGACCGATGATAGGAAGATATGCGTAAAAATATTTCTGAAGCTGGGAATATGTCAGTCTATTACGTTGCAAGATAAATTCGATTGACTTTGATGTGGTCAAAATCTAATAACATGTGCATAGATACAAAAACTTAACACTCCTGTGAGTAACAAACAATAACAAATGGTGCCGTTTGAAGAAAAAAAGACTGATTTGGGTACGAGTCACTGATTAAATATTTTTCTGTAAAATAATTGGTTAAGTTTGAGTAGTCAAAAATATTACGCTATTTAGGGCAAAAAACCTTGTTACCCTGTTGAAGGCAATAGCGAAACAGAATTATGGCTAGTAAGTAACCCCCAAAAAGGTGATTTTAGTCAAATAATAAAGATAAAAGGACTTTTTTTGGCTAGATCATTTTCCATTAAACACATTTTTTAAACTATGGCAGAATCTCTAACATTGGTTCAAGCTATTGCCTGCCTCTTCTTCGACGTTTAATGAATGTAATACTTAATAAGCCTGTGTATAAATGTCGAACAATTTAACGCGTGCGCGAACAAAACCTTAGGACCAAGATGGGCATCTGCACAGACAAGAGTCTTCCTTTTGCACTTTTAAAAACACAAGCTTTTTTTTTTAGTCAGTCGACAAATTTTCGTACAGTTATACATAGTTACACATAGTGCTGCTGCATTCACATCGTGAAATGCACTATCATCTCGATCAAAAAAGTTTAAAATCACTCGCTCAGCGATCCATTCTTTCATTCGGAATGTTCTCTCCGGTCACTGAAAAACGATCCAAAATTTAAAAAAAAGGCTTTGAAATCGTTCAAAACAACCAACATCATTCAAATGATAATATAATTGCATGATTTCATTGGCTGATGTTGATTTTTCATCGTCTGATTGTCCGTGAAGATACAAAATCTGAAAGGTGCGTAGTTTGTTGGTTTGAATGGGTTTTACGCCGCTTTCAACAATTTCGCAGTTATATTGGGCGGCCGGAGCACCTAACAATGGATTCCTGGTATTTCTTACATCCTTTCCTAGCCCCCGACTGCTATCTCACATAGGTTTACGATTATCTACCCATTGGTCAGAGACAAAGGTCGGAAAGGATATTTGCCGCCATCGGGGATCGAGCCCACGACTTCCAGATTGGAAGTCTTATGCCTAACCAACTGCGCTATGGTGGCGGCTAAACGGTGCGTAGACGGGAAGGTGAAAATGATCGCGAAATTTTGGATTATGGTTTACCTCCCTTGCAAGAACAATCAAAACTTTATCCATAAAGTATTTCAATTTCATTCCAAAATCATGAGAAAATCATTAAACGTGTCAATTTCACGGTAATCCTTACTGTATATTGACGAACGTGTTGCCATCCTTATGGCTTTGCTGCAATTAGAAGAGTGCGATGCTGTCATCTACGCTCTATACGTTCAAGACAGCAATGCGTTACATGTAACCGTCCTCTACGACCCAAACACCTTTCGTTACCTTGTTTGGCGTGTCGAATGCATATTCTTTGTTACGGCGTTTGCGAGAGCCCACATCTTTAAAAAAACATAAGATTAATTACAAAGGTCAAATCACAATTTACCATTTATAATGAGATCGAGATTTGTTTTGCTATCATAAATACAGCACCGTTTTATACTCTAAGAATTTGAAACTAGCACAGTTATTTAAACCATTTGATCAGCTTGAGCTATCCCGAATACTGCGATGCAGTAGCATACTTTTACGTGGCGTAATAAATACGATATCTTTAACAAATAAACTTTTTATTCTAGTTCTGTCCATCAAAATGTTTGCATTTTGATTGTATGAAAATTGATTTTATTTCTAGACTAAAAACGTTTTGAGTACAATAAGCTTCGACACAAAGTAGTCCAAAAAGAAATCTGTTTTTCTTATATTGAAAATCCTTACATTTTCCATGAAATGAAATGATACTAAAAACTTAATCATACAAATGTATTAATACGCTTTGCGTATTCATAAAACGTATCATACAGTTTGATTTATATTTTAGTTTCATACCTACATGAAATCAATAAATACTCTCTTCATATCTCTTAGTAGTTACATCAACACAAATTCAAACCGGTAAATAAACAAGACAAGTTATCATTTCAACGTGACCTTGTTTGGACTTCGAATCACGATGCTGACCCGGTATGACATCAATGGGTTAATTCATCAGTTAGGAAAATTGATTTCCCAACCAGTCCTGTGTTCATGATGTAAAAGCGTTTCGCGGGCACTTTGGGATGATACCCCGCTTTGCACGTGCATATACGTGCAAAGCGAGGTATCATTTCGAAAACGCTTCGCTAGCGTTTTCATCCTGAACTCAGGGCAGATTCTACAACCATAGTGTACTTTTGAAAAGTAGACTCCTCAAGGCAACGCTTTGACATGCAAAGTTTCTCTGCGTCAGGTACACCAAGAGCTAGCGATCATCGCAGTGCAACGGAATAACATTATTTCATTTTAGAATTAAACCAAGGTTCTCTATCAATTAAAACCAATGATTATGGGTATAGTATTTCAATTTGCAGACGTTTAGTCTGATCTGGGTTTGTAGTTGGTACCAAGTCCTGCGTTCAGGATGCAAAATACGTTTGAAAACGTTTAAGATTTTAGCAGCTTATCATGTAGAAACACGTGCAAAGCGGAACTTACACGTTTACAAATTCTCAAACGTTTTGCCAACGTTTTCATCTTGATCGTAGAACACGTATTGTTTGTCTTTGTTTATTCCCCCGGTTTTAAAGTTGATCTGTCATACAGACGTGATTTGAGCCTACACATGACATTTCCAACAATTACAAATATGCGCAAAGCAAAGACTCTGACCAGACTGTGCACCTGCACAGTCTAACCAGAGTCTTCACTATGCATTTTGTAGATAGATAAGGTCTCAAAACATCTGTATACCACCAGGTAATTTTATTTTTAGAGTTTGCGGCTGTTTATGCCTCTCGATGTATAAAATCACCCACATTTCAAATTGTTGGAAATGTCATGCACAGGCTCATTTTTCATAGTGGGTAAATAGGACTATATAAGCTTATGGTAGTGTTACCGTAATAGTTCCGCAACATTTCGGAATTCGTGATCTTTCACAATATTGACCGAGTTTTTATAATGAAATCATTAGGAAACCTCGATTAACACTGTTAAAGTTCATTACTTCTGAAACGTTGCGAAACTATTACGGGTCCTCTACCCTAAGCGCATATTTGTGCCACGAAGTTTAAATGACTTTTTTTCAATTGCCCAATCCGATACATTTAAGATTACTATTCAGTTGGTATCAGTACTTCCGTTTAAACAAGCCCCCTTTTTTCAAATATAATAGAACATTTAAGGGCTTGTAGTGATAAATCAGTTCAAAGGAAAATTTTAATCAGTACAAAGGACAAATATTCGAGTAATGTATCCTTTTACGGTAGTATTACGTCACAAGCCGGGTACAGATTTATTTCACCATCCGTATCCTATATTATCACCATCAAGCTAAAAATACCCGGGTATATAAACAGCTTGATTAACCCAGCTTTTCATGATTAAGAATTTAAACGTTCTTGTGTGAACACTTAAACATTTTTGTCTCGTAATTAATACATTTTCCTTAATATTTGATTACGTTTTCCATCTGAATGAACAAAAATGTAGAATACTTTTCGCCAAACGAATGCGCGACCGTTTGTTACATATGTTGTTAGCTTTGAAGGCTTCCACTATTTTCGCGGGAAATCCATTAAAACTTGTGATAAGAGACCACTAAGGGGACAAACAAAAGTGGCCGCCTATGGGAATGGTCGTTTAATACGATGTTTCATGATAAATAAGACAGGGCTTTTTGATTGCATGCAAAGATCGTAGCACAATTCTAACATAATTCTCTATGAACCCCGTGTTGTTCGAACCCATTAGAATCGTATCATTGAGATGATTCTAACGGGTCAAAATAACATACGATTCAATAGCAAGAAACTTTTCTTTCGTTTAAAATTGTCCACCTTATTATAGATTTTGATAACGTTGAAGGGACTTTTTTTAAAAAAAGGTCGGTGGGCGCTTAATAGAAGAGGTCGCTAGACTAAAATCGAGGTGTTGCTACAGCCTCGGTGACACCCTCGTCTTTGCACGTGGTTTCTCTGGTATAAATAATTGAACATCTTTGGACAGGTCAAATTTCAAAGAAGTTGCAGAAGAATATTTTCAGTGATTGATTTTTTTTAGATGACTTTCTTTTGAGGAGGACAACATGATCGACAATGTAGAAATTACTTATTAGGATTAGATCCATATTTCTTTTACAATTCAAATATACCAATTATTCGGGGCTGAAAAGGACATACAGGTGGTGTAGACAAAGATCAGACTGCACAGTCGTGCAGACTGATCTGTGTCTATACCTCCTGCAAATACAAAAAAATTCAGAATTTATCATGACAAGTGTTACAAAGATAATCTGACACTTTCACTCGGTTATCTTTATTTCACATATTGCATTGTCACGATGAAGCTGCGAGTTTTGTAATCTTTAAAACGTGATTTTATCATGATCATTTACAGTTGCTTACGATATTGAAAATGAATTTTTCTCCTATTGTTAGTAGTCTTTTACTATTTTTTCTTGGAGGAAGAAGCGACATTTTAAATACTTGTGTTTCCATTTTTTTTCCCAGATTTTGGTGCTGCTTGCCAAATTTCCGATCAATTTTCAAATTTATTGAATGAGTTAACTCTGCTGTTCATTCAACTTAAACTAGAGACGAACTACTGACCATTGTCTCTGTGTGGAAAAAGAAAATCTAGCCGGTAATAGCACCGCAGCGATTTGATTTTGTTTGTGTGAATGTGGTCTACTGTCGATTTTGACAAATTTCCTGTCATATCGCTGTGCTTGGAACACCTAACAACGCGGTGATCGGAGCACCCAACAATCTCGCAAAAGTTTAACCATTACATCTTCCCCTAGCCATCCAACTTAGGGTTACTATTATTCACCCATTAGTGAGAGAAAAATGTTTGAATGATATGTGCCGGGGATCGGACAAATAACAAATCATGATTGAAATATCAGAGTCTGATGCACGCGATTTGATTTTGATGAATCCTAAAACTTGAATCAATCAAATTCTATAGCATTCTCGATATGGATAATCCTTGGATACGTGGATGCAAAATATTACAAACGATAGAAATTGGTACCCTGCTTTGCACGTAAGCACACGTCAAATGCGGGGTACTTAGTTTTCATATAGAACACGACCTTGCTGTTTTACGAGTGCTTCAGCATGCAGGTAGTCCAAAGAAGTCGATGACTCGGTGCCAAATAGTTGTAACTGCCTATAAGTTTACAGGCAGTTACAACTGTTTCGCGCTGAGCCATGGATATATGAATATATAAATACATTATCTATGTACAGCAAAGGCAGTCTCAGTTTAATATGATCTTATTATGATACTAGTACATTATGTCCTATTATCTAACCATCAAGTTGAAACAATAATTTCAAATACTTGCAGATGCGATTTCGATCAGTTCAAAACTTCCTAAAATTACTTCCTGGGGATACCGCAGAAGGAAGAAAAACAACTCGATATAATCTATAAAATTCATAACAGGCGAACAACGTGGACTTGCGAAACAATGTTATAGAATGGTCCAATTAAAAGTATTGAAAATTATTGTAGCTTTTAAGGGTGATGGTAAGAAGAGACTTTCAGAAAAACCAAAATATTGTCATTAATGAAGTGGAAGCAGTATGCTCCCCCACACAAACCCACACGCGCGCGCACACACATACACACACACACACACACACGCCCATTTTGTACCTTTTTTTCTTTCTCTCTCTTTTTTTTAATTTTACAGTGTCAAAAGCTCGAAACTCTGTAAAAATATAAATGAAGTTGAAATTGTTGTATTAAAAACCATGAATGAAAATCGATATAATCGATTATTCATCATTAAAATCAGTGTTAACTTACTCGGAGGAATGTTAATGAAATATTTCGTGAATAATCAAGTTGTTTCAATTTCCTAGTTTCATTATTACACAATACAACCATTGGTTAACTAGCCTCTCAACAACTACTGATTTCACCGATGGGTTTTCTCTATCAGTCTTATACACTTTATCATGTGCGTGTCATTTCCAACAAATTTTAAACACGTGCGCAACGTTAAGACTACGATGAGCCTTTAGGTGAATCCGCACAGTCTGATCGGAGTCTTCACTATGCGGTCAGTATATAGCCTCCGATACTCAAAGATTCTATCGACAACCAGCCTATTATTCTATTTCATTGTGTGGCTGTCTAGACCGCTCATTGAAGGTCCATCACACGCTCATGTAATCATTTTGTTGGAAATGATATGCACATGCTAATTTTGTATAGTTTTAGAAGTTTTATCAGAAGAAATCAACCACTTTCAATAATTTGTATGGAAATTCCTGCAGTTGGGGAATATGATTTAGATAAAAACAAACGTGTGTGCCGACATTGCCTTGCAGAAAGGGAAGACTCAAAGGGAGAAGAACGTCGTGCTGGGCTGTGTGGACTGCGTAAGCTGACAAAGGTCGAATCTTTTCGGTCTACCATATATCACTTTATTTAGAACGATCATTCTACTTTTCCGTCAGCTTAATTCTTGAAATATCGCGTCTGGTTCACCTGTAATGGACTTAGATTTAATTTTAAACGTTTATTTCAAGAAATTCAGTGGAGTACCCCTTTTGTATGGCAGGTGACAAATATATTTAGACCCACGTAAATACAAACTAAATAACTTAAGACAATTATTCCGATGGTACTTTTAAACACTGATTAGACGAATCCCGCGTTGTCGGATCAAAGTGAGTCGAGTACTTCAATGTTTATTATCAACACTGGCCCGTACTGAAATAATATGTCGGTTATTTTAATAATGTGACAAGGAGTAATGCACCGATTCTGACCAAACTATCTGCAAATTTTACCCTACTTTGCACGTGGATTTACGTGCGAAGCGGGGTAAAATTTACAAACAGTTTGCACCGTTATGTCATTATAAACGCAAGGTCCCCCCCCCCCCCCCCCGATAAAAAAATACCACCTAAACCGTTCATTTTGGTATATCACTTCAACGGTCAAAATGTAAACATAGTTGGCACCGTGGACATTTTCAAGAGAATATACGATAACTGACTGTGTTTCCTCAGATATTTTATCATTATATATAGTTTCCCCTTTCATTTCCAACTTTCATAATCATGTTTTCCTGCGAGCGACTTTGTGGCAATTTTGCACCTCGATTGCGCATGACAAAAAATGTCTTTTCTTCTGTAGTTACGCTATCTAGTTACCCAAGTGCGAAAATACGCACGGACAGTCAGATAGTAAATACATGTACATTAAAAAGTTTAAATGATTGCGTTAAAAAAACTTTCATTGAATATATATTGAATATGTGCACCTATAGCTTATATCATCAAAACTACGTGTATGATCGATTTTTTAAGACAAACAAGCTGATGACAGTCTTTACCCGCCACATTTGCTAAAAGTTTGAAATATTACAGTCTATAAGGGGTAGCTAACTCTTGACCACTGACACAAGTACAGATATGTACCCTTGGTCACCATTGATAAAGGTAGGCCTAGTATAGCATTAAATGATAGGCCTCGCTGATTTGCTCCAATTACTGAAGTTACGAAGTTTTAGAAGCAACCCCGGACGAGTAATCAAATACTTTTTTCCCACCATTTCATCACGATGTGAATGGTAGTGTATTTTCCTCCGGTTTAACCTTCCTCCATCATCGCTCGCTGTATTTATATAGGGTCCTATTTTTAGCTTGGTAAGTAAGGCAAAAAGCCAACCAGTATGTAAGATGCAACGATTACGCTTGATTACCTCTCAACTTCGATATATCCCGGCTAAAATTCGCCGCGGTTCATAAAAAAATTAATTTCGTTGCCGAAATTATATAAATTAAAATAAAATCACTGAAACCCAGAAAACAAAATTAAATAAAAAAAAAAAATAAAGAAACATCTCGGCGAAAATGCCAGCCCTACGTTCCGATTAAAAAACGTTTGCGAAAGGGTTTTAAAAAAAATGCATACACGTGCAAAGCGGGGTACAATTTCCTAACGCTGGCGAATGTTTTTGCATCCTGAACATAGTGGTGTTTGCAATGCATTGATTTAAAAATACAACAGATGCATTATTTTAAAAAACGTTCACGAAACGTTGTACAAATGTTACCCCGCTTTGTATGTATACATGTATACTCATGTGCAAAGCGGGAATACATGTTATTTCTAAAAGACCGCAAGTATTTTTTTTTTTTAGACAAAACGTTTAATTGCATTATTCAATGAGATTGATTTTAATGGGGAGCTTTTGAAATTAATTTCGATTCGTTCGTTAACTTCTTGGTCTGCGATTGCCTAAAACCTGTGCT
The DNA here is from genome assembly GCA_948146395.1 of Fragum whitleyi. Lineage (NCBI taxonomy): Eukaryota > Metazoa > Mollusca > Bivalvia > Cardiida > Cardiidae > Fragum > Fragum whitleyi. The sequence continues at coordinate 23,571,086 of OX411548.1, read as the reverse complement.
TGAGTTCTAAGCGTAATGAGACGTCGCAGCGAACTGAGGCTACAAAGCGTAACGTAATTTGACGTTATTTTTGCAGCGTAAAATTGGAGAAAAACAAACGCGTTTCATATGAAACAATCATATGCCATATTCTGAATAATATAAAAAGGGGTGATTAAAAATGAGAATTAATATCATGTTCAGATTTGAATCAATTATTTTCAGGATGTAGAATCTCTGTACTTACGTGACAAAATCAATTTTGTATAAACAAAAACATTGGGTTTCCGATTAACTTAAAAAGGGTTTATAAAAATGATAAAAGACTTAATATTGTTGGTCTTACTATTCTATAAACTTATCAAAAGCGAGGAAAGTTTCTTATTTAAATTAAACCGGCCAGTAATTTCGAGATAATCTATCTAACGCGAAACTCGCAAAGTAAAACGTCATTAAAATGAGAAAGCGTGACATTTTTTCAGACTTTTTCAGCATTCTCGCATTTAGCTATAAATTCACAAAATAGTGACTGTTATATATTTTTGAAAATAATGGACTGACCATTTTTTCTAGTTCAATTTTTATTTCATTTAATCGACATTTTATAACAGTTTAGTTACTCCTCGCAAAAATGGTGCGAAAAAACTGACGTTATTTCAAAAAGCGTGACATTTTTTCAGACTTTTTCACGCGAAAATTTTATAATTAATTAAGACACGCAAATAAAGCAAATTCGAACTGAAGAAATAAAAGTCTGACCATTTTTCTTAAATGTTTTTAGAGTTAACAATTTCCTTCATTTTGTGTGTCTATTTATACGTTGAAATTTATTGGTCGTCATTTTTTGCTGCATTTTTAGCAGCGTTACACTTTCCGCTATTTTATTTACGTGAGGAGATTTTTCGCAAAATTATATAAGAAACTTTCAAAATTCACACTGTATAAGGACTAGTATTCTAGGTATCTGTGTAAAAAAATTTACGACGATAAAGAGCGTATCCGCGATTTTATGGCATCTTAAACATGTATTGAAAGATAAGCATGTTACGCGTTACATGCGCTTTTTGGCGATTTTTTTATAATTAACTCGATATTATTTTTTTTCCACAGCCACGGGTATCAGAATTTAGTGTCTATAAGATGGAGCTTTTCAAAATCTTTAAAATGATGTACAATGATGTGCTGTTTTAGGCTGTACAGCGATTTTATTTCAAATTAAAACAAAAAAATATGACTAATTATCATAAAATAGCCCGACGTTACTGCGACGTCTCAAGAAGTACATTGGTATAAGTACTTTGCGCAGTCGCTTTTTTCAGCGCTAAATAAAACTTTTCCGTTTGCTATTTATTCAAAGAAGGTTTTAAGTAGTTTCAAGCACGGTTCTACTAGTAAAAAGGTGGGTTGCATTTTTTGAGAATAAAACAGTTCATCAAATAAAGCATGTTGCATGTTAAAGATTACGCATTTCATTAAAGTTTTGCAGCAAAATTCTGCGTAACGAATCGTGATTCGACGGTCCTGAATTTAACAATGGACTCGCGACCGCCTCCGCCTTGAATCATCTTACTTGGAAATAAAAGTTCGGAGCTCTTTTGCGTTTTGCTTTCTGAGATCGAAGCGGGAGAAAGAAACGTCTAATTGTACAGTTAACAACATCATAAAAATGAAAAGATGAATTATTTTAGAATAAATTTGGAATGAAATTAAATGAGTGTGTGAAGCGAGTTTTGGGGAAATTAAAGGGAGGTAATCCAATGTCGCTAATTTTGTTCGGGATGAACAAAATTAGCGATTTCGATTACATCCCTTTAAAAATATATGTACTTTTCTGTTTTTGCGTCTTCATGGACCAATGAGACACTATAAAATTTACACCAGCCATTAAAATTGTAGAATCATTTTCACGACCTGAATTGATGGTTGATTTCTAAATGTTTTCTAATGATTTCGGAGCGTTTTTGATCGATTTGAGTGAGTGTTTGGTATGAATGAATGGAGCGCATAGTGAGCGATTTAGAACGGTATTGATTGAGATGAATGTCAATTTCACGATGTTGTTAACTGTACCAAAAAGAACGGTATTCCAGATTATCAAATTAAGAGCATCAGGGTCCGAGATTACACAAAAAAATCCCATTCTCTTTTCATTTTTTTTTAAATTCAATTTGAGATTAAAGCCGTAATTCTGTTGTAATGCTCATATAAATCTATTAATATAAGATATGATAACAATATATTAATAATTTCTTTTAAGTTGATACATTTATTTCAATTCAAAATTTGAGAAAACTCTCAGTTGAGCCTGAGAAAAGTTTTATAACCTCGGGCCCAAATGTCGCCGTTATCAAGTTTAGAACTTTGCTATCCTGAAAGTGCATGGCTATCTTTTTTAACTGAAATATTGTTTAAATTTCCCTACAAAGCTGTAAATAAATGTTATATCGAGATCATTTAAGAAAAATTAAGCTGTAAATAAAAGTGATATCGTAATCATTTAAGAATGTTTATAATCTGATTCAAATAACCTTTTAATTCACAAATTTATTTGTTATTTTATTAAATTTCTTTTTTTATCAATGTATAAGTCTGTTCTATTTACATCTGTCCAGTTATTTATATCGGTCAGATACATTTATAGTTCCGCAAGTTAATGTGAGTATCGAGAAACCGTTATTGCCTATTATTTTCAATGTAAAATTGATCTTTGACGCCTCACTCTAAATTGTACAACTGTAAATCATGTACCTTGACCTAATAATCGAGGTCAGTTGTAGTAATTCTTACGGCTGTAACAATACAAAGGTATCAATAACCCAGGTAATGTTGTCTCTATTTTTAGAACAGTCTAGACGCTTGTTAGGTTTTTCACTTGGAAAAGGGAGATTCTTTTTTCACATCAAAACGTTGTGACTAGAGCAAAGAACAAGGTCATATGTGTAAAAAAGCAAGAAACACATGTAGCAGTTAGTATCGTTGTCAAATTGTTCTCGATCTTGATCAAACTAATGTCGATCAAACCCATTTCAAAGTCACTCGCTCAGCGATTCATTCATTCATTCATTCATTCATTCATTCATTCATTCATTCATTCATTCATTCATTCATTCATTCATTCATTCATTCATTCATTCATTCATTCATTCATTTATTTATTTATTTATTCATTTATTTATTTATTCATTCATTCATTCATTCATTCATTCAAGACACTTACTATCACCTTTCAAAAACACTCATTCAAAACATTTCGAAATCGTTCATAATGATTCAAACCGATCAAACAATACAAAAATTCTATTGGTTGGTGTATATTTCAACCCGTCTTATTCGTCCGTAAAGTCAAACAAAAATTTTAAAATCGTAAAGTCTTCAAATCATAGTCGTTTTATTTTGGTCAAGATGTAGTTATGACATATTTTCTCAAATAAGTATGCAAGCTAGAATCTCCAGAGGTGGATAGATATCATTGAGGAGAAGTGCAGTGTACAATAACCATAACTCTACTTGTCATGTTTTTTTGGTTGTTGTCCTTTGTTAGATTTATAAGTTGATTTGTGTCTGGAGCAGTTCTAGCAAAGTTTGCAAGCTAGAATTATTAAATTTCAAAGGTGGACGGATCACATTTAGGAGAAGTGCTTTGCACAAGAAGCATAACTCTACTCATCATATTTTTTGAGTTATTGTCCTTTGTTAATTAACAAATAATGCACTATCGACCTGCTCTAATGGGGCATAAATGGTTTTTGAACATCTCTTGTCGCACTTATATTTCACAGGCTGGTGCACATACCCATGTTTTCCTGTAGTTTCGAGGCTCACAGCAGTACAACCACAACATACATCGCTATCGCTTGCTCATTCTACTAAGGCGCGCCACTTATTATACGCTTATTGGTGAAAAGCAAATGACTCGTGCATAGGTGTATCTAGGAAATTGAAATTTATACGCAGTCAGAAGGCGACAACCACCTAATAAGGAAAAAGGCGATATGATGATAGTGAAAAAAGATGAATGCCCTCCGTCCGCTCCTTTTTTAATGATTTGAGCGTTGGTGAATGATCAAAACATCGCAACTACAGCTTGAATAAGCTGTAGTTGCGATGTTATGATCATTAATCAACGATATTTCTCAACAGAGGGTTATTTCTTAAACGCACTTGCGTAAATTGCGTAATGGGAACTACGCCCTTGTCGTGTCAAATTGACTATTGTCAAATGTCGGATAAAAGTTGATCAATCCTTGGTTCCAACACAAGACCCAAGGATTGATAGTCCAACGTGTTACAGTAAAAAACATTGTGAAATTGACAAGATGAATGATTTTGGAATGATTGACTGAGTGTGAGGAGCGAGTTTTGAGTGAATTTAAAGGGGGTAATCCAATGTCGCTGATTTTGTTCAGGATCAACAAAATTAGCGATATTTATTACCTCCCTTAAATGAGAATATGCATTCAAGTTCTTTAGATAGCTCATTTTTCTTAAGAACCAATCAGACGCTTTCAATTTCAATTATGTCATTTAAATCGCGATTTTTTTTTCTATGTATATTTACTTTGAATAAAGTTGTTAATTGTATCTTTATTAGTCATTTTGGGTCGTTTTTGAGTGGTGTAAGTGAGAGTTTGGAATGAATGAATGGAGCGCCGAGTGAGTGATTTAGAACGATGTAACTAACTGAACCGCTGAATGAGCCGGTTTCGGCATTCAAAGTAAAATTAAGGAAATGAGAACGAAAATAATAGGCTCAATCAACCCGCACTGTTTGCGCAGTCTGATTAAGTTTTTTTTTTCAGTTTTCGCACATTTGACATCATCATCGGTGCTTTCTTTCTGCCTTATGGATCATGTGATATGATCTACGCAAATTTGATATGACAGTTAAAATCTAGCATTGTGTTTGATCCGCCATTCATTAGCGATGGATATCAGTATTTTCGTACGATTTTTATTGTAATTTTGTATCGGTATAATTTTTTATATACGTAAATGACATAAAATGGTATCAAAATAACAGTTACATATAAGTACGGAAGTCGTTGTCGAAGAAATATCACCTTTGATGTCTTCATATCGATGGCTTATTGCGAAACAGTTTTTACTGCCTATAAACATATAGGCAGTTTAAACTGTTTTGCAATAAGCTGTCGATCTATGACCACCGTATGAGTTATTTTACTCCGAGTTTCCAGTTAAATGTTGATGATGGTAAGTTTGTAATGAATTTTGAACCTGTTCAGGCTACACTCACTGAGCAGGATATACAGTATTGAAAACTCTGAAGTTTGCCATAAAAATACGAAATATTTGCAAGTTGATAGAAAATGACAGGATCTGCTAAGGTTAAGCTATTGAAGGAGTCTGTACAGGGTCCAAACTTCCCATCCTGCATAATTTTGATTTTGTTTTAACAGATTTTCGCTTTTTAACATATTTACAAGTCTTACCTAACAGAATTTTCCACAAACATCAAGGCAAGCAGTGTATGCTACAATCAGACTGCACAAATATACTGGCTGATCTTGGCCTATACTGTCTGTTAAAGCTTTGTTCACAATCGCAATATGCCGAGAATAGCGGGAGTAGGATTCTGCATGAAAGTGAAGTAATTGAGCATCAGAGGGGGACCCCCTCTTGATCCGCCACTGCTCTTTAGTATGTTGCATTAAATGAGTGTATTTAGACGAAATAGTCTCATTTCTAATAAAGCACCTGTATCTTTATTGATGGACATGCTACGTCGTTGCATAACTATACTTTTTATGCATAAAAAAAAGGGTTGGGGTTGGGGATGGAGTGGAAAGAATTATTGTTTTTTTCAAACTATCGAAAGTAAGAAAGAAAGCTTACAAGATTATTATTTAGACCATTTTTCACAATATTTATGAAATTAAGGTTGCCTCTTCCTTGAAGAGATATTATTCCGTGATCTTTTTTAATTAATAAATACTCTCGAGCGATAAACTACATCCAACAATTTAGGGTAATTTCGGGGTGTCATATTCGCGTGCTATCCTTCAAAATCCGTTAATTTGTACTATTGACCACTTTGTCAACATAAAGTATGACGTCACCCAAAGAAGTAGTCCATTGACAAAAATAATTCGGCCGATTAATAATTTTGGCAACTATTATTTGTCATTAAGTGCTTTTCGGTCTAAATATAACTTTAATGCCTAAACTTAGACATTGGCCGCGTTGAGGTTGATCATAAAAGAACTACCTGCACCAAGCAAAAATTACCCGTATAAAAGTTCGAGAAATCGCGAAATAGCAACCTGAATGTGTTGAAATTTTGAAGCTTATTTTAGAATCATCTCTAACCTTTCACACAATTCTCGCAATTTTCCTAAGATCATTTCCCTCAGATCGCAAAGTTACGGAACATAAGAAAGTTTCGGCGTGTAATTTTGTCGACTTTTAGAAATTTTATTTTTCAATCAAACACAATTAGTCATGGACATAGAAATAATGAACATTATTGTACTGCCAGCCAGAATGAGCGTTTTTGATAGACAAAGCTAACAGCTAAATTGTTTCGCAGTGTATTAAAGTCTTATCTGTAACAACAACAACAACGAATCACGTAGATTTTGGTGATTAGAATTTTATTAAGATAACTTATTCAAACGTGTCTCGGTTGTTCACGTTTAATTGTGACGTTTTCTTGGTAAGAAGAATAATTTATAATGTTCATATTTTGATCGTCCAATAATTTCGTTCTTTGCAAACCATAATATTGCGAGGAGAAATAAACCGACAGAAATACAAGAGTTTGAAACACGCGGAACTCTATTGAAAATAAGTTCTGGGTCCGAGGTTATAAAATTTTTCTCATTCTCAATTCAAAATTTTCTCAAATTTTAATTTGGTAGTAAAGCCGTAATTCTTTTTTTAATATTCATTTTAATGTATAAAAATTAAAAGACAACATCGATAAGTTGTTATAAATAACAACTTATTAATATTATCTTTTATTTTCATATAATTATTTAAATTTATAATTTGAGAAAATTCTTCTTTGAGCCTGAGAAAAGTTTTTTAAATTCGGACCCTGTTTGCATTTTCGCTACAACTACATCTCTATACCCGCTTTGCACGCAACTACACGTGCAAAGCGGGGTTTAATTTGCAAATAGTTTTCACCTTTTGGTCTTCCTGAAAGCAGGACAGGAAAACACCTCACCCGAAATTATCTACATAACTTAAAAAAGAAAACTAGTTTTGCAATAAACTTTCGGAATCAAAATCCGTTCTATATATTACCCCGTTAGTAAAAAAAGTAAGTAAAAATCGACATGTCATTCAGCTTTTTAATCCTTCAAAACTAGAACGGAGAGCTTAGATTTATGTAATAATTGCATCACGACCTCTGTCGAAATACCCGGCAGAATTTGTCACAATTATTGTCACGTCTTCTTGTGTCATTTCTTACTCGTGCGTGCGTGTGTGTGTTTTGAGAATGAGTGAAAGAGAGAGAGAGAGAGAGAGAGAGAGAGAGAGAGAGAGAGAGAGAGAGAGAGAGAGAGAGAGAGAGAGAGAGAGAGAGAGAGAGAGAGAGAGAGAGAAAGAGAAAGAGAGAGAGAGAGAGAGAAAGAGAGAGAGAGAGAGAGAGAGAGAGGGGGAGACAGAGAGAAAGTTGAACATGTATGTACATAGAGAAGGAATCGGTTCTTTTAATGGTAGTGTTACAAAATAGTCTCTTATAATTCTAAATAAGAATGGTCACATATATTCTTTTATGCTGTAGTTTTATCCATTTGTACATTTGTAAAAATGCATATATATGTGAATGAGACTTTCCTAACGATAAAAATCCATTGTATTAGATTCAAACTTGCTTTCAACATTATTTCAGTTACATCACTATGCGAGGTTATAACTGGTTCCATTCAGTCCTGCGTTTAAGATAAAACGGTAAAAACTGTTTTTCAAATCATACATCGCTTTGCACGTAAGTGCACGTGCAAAGCAGGACGTGATTTGCAAAACAGTTTGCACCGTTCAGTCATCCTGAACGCAGTGCAGGTTCAGTGAAGAGAACGTCCTGTTTGGGAAGTGAAAGAGGAATTCTATTCAGAATGCAGGAATTACTTTTTGCGCATTATTGGAAACAAAATTATTATTATTATTATTATTATTATTATTATTATTATTATTATTATTATTATTATTATTATTATTATTATTATTATTATTTTTCTTGTTATTCTTGTTATTATAATTATCGTTATTATAATGATTACAATAAAAAATTGATAAAACTAATAATTATAATCATCATTTTTATATTATTATTATTATTATTGTTATTTTTATTGTTATTATTATTATTTCATCATTTGTTACTTCATTTATCCATTTTTTGTATAATTATTCTTATTATTTTTCATAATCAATTTATACATAACTTCGATACCTGGGTAATATATTAACGTCATCTATACATTGCATAAATAACGATGCCTTAACTGGCTTTGCATAATTAACATTTTTCATCATTTAAGAGTTACTTATGATATATGCCATCTTCTTCAAAATGAATAATTTTGCCCTATTTTTTAAGTTATTTCATTGCTGTTAAATTAAGATATTTATTGTAATCAACATTATGCAAGGTAAATTATTTTCTGTTAGTTTTTGATGGTCACTTAAGATGCAACCGCAACTACTTGTCACCCCCGCACAAAAAATCGGCGGTTACTGTTTATATAAATAAATGAAGGTATCACGTCATTAGTCGTGAACTAGAAGTGAGTAATGTTAGAAATTTCTACATTCCCCATCGCTGTTCATACATTAACTGATACATACTACAGTCTCTAGCCGGTTTTATATAGGTTCTATAAATATCCCTCGTCACTGATTGGTGTATACTGCGATTCGACATGTATACTCCACAATGTACATAGACCTATGAACATTATAATATTTCTTCAATATATACAAGACTGTCTGACAATTAACGCACACCTGTTATAAAAGTTAAATGACTGTTGAATAATATTGACTATTTACTATTTGTGCTATAGTTAGTGTTTGATTATATACATTCAGTATACGATGTTAGATTCGCTCCTCTCAGAGACGAGCAACGGCTTGCTCTCTCCATTGGAAAAGGATTTTCAAAATGTAAGTAAATTCTTTCACTTTTTTCTGAAATTTGCATTTATTTAATTTTTCTAAAGTTTGTAAAAGTTTTCTTAAGTGCACCATTTTCATTCTGTCTACTACATATTTTAGATTGAAACATTTGCGCATGCATTAGCATTCAAAGTTATTTTTGTTAAATCTGATCAATATCAATTTTTTTTTTTTTTTTAAAAACAACATTTAAATCTAAGATTGCAAAATTGAAAAAAATGGATATTACTTTAAGATTTTTTGTTTTTGTTCTTTTTATTTTTGAAAAACAAATCTTTAGATGCCTTAAGCCGAACTTCCCGTTAAAAGGCGATTTCTTATATGCCGCAGCAGAGCGCGCAACAATTTCTCTACTTCCTATCACTGGCGGTTTCGTGCACTGCTCGGTACGATATGTGAGGTTTTACAGCGAAAAAAATGAAATCTCAATAATGAAATAAAGATGTGCTTAAGCTCTAAATTAAATCAAATTTTAATCAAGATTAAAACAGTACTAATTTCTTTGAGACACTTCAGTCAAGACATTTACTGGGCTTCATGATTAAAACAATTTTTTACGCCCTTGCATGATTGCCCTTTTCGTATTGTGTGTTTTCATACTTTAGCCTACTGAAAAGACGAAGTTGCTTGTTAGTTTTATACAAAATTATTAATGAACAAGTTTGAGTAAGTGACTTACGGTCAATTTTGTCTATACATGTATAGACAAAATTGACCATTTGACACTCACTCAAATTTATACATCTAAAATGCTTTGATGTATTGATATACATGTACTCAAATATTTGTATTATTAAATATTAAAGAGGATGAATTAGGAGCGTTACGTTGAGCGATGGAATATTCAGATAGATTGAAACATTTTACGTTTGACAGCATACAAGTTCACTTTGTCAAAATTCCGCTCGCACTCGCCAAATTGATAAATAGTTGCCGGGTGTCAATTGTCGGGAGCGCAATAAATTAAAGAAGTGACGGCAAGTTAAGACAGTTCAACTGTTATTTTGGACTACCGATAATTAATAGGGTAACTGTCGTACTAAGTATCCAGCCATGGACATGCATTTATTCTGCCATTTTTGTCTGATGCGTAGTTTATTTGATATTCAAATATTTGGACTTATTAGGTTTAACTAAAAAAAGGATATTCGAAGATCGTGCTTCATTTAAAAGAAAATCTTTGAACACTTAAACATGTAAGAAAAACAATGCTTATAAACAGTGTTTCCTTTAAATCTGTTTTGCAATATCTCTATACCTTTCCTGACATTAATCTAGGGACTTGTTGCAAGGTAGTTCGTTACGAAAAAAATTAAACCTTTCCAGCATCTTAAATAACCGTCGTTGGGTGACTAATACCTCGTAACTACAGTTTTATTCAAACTGTAGTTACGTGGTTTCTGTCTCCCACCTACGAATACCAAATGTTCATTAAAGCCATTATGCATTCGACTAATTATTTTCTTGTATCCACTTACAGAGCTGGCAAGAAGTCGACATGATGTATCAAGAAAGCCAGGCTTATGAGAATGGCGTCATGCTGATAGTGGACCAACTGAAGTCGGGCCTACCCACCAGCCCCGTCTCACCAACCACACATTCACCGGCCCCGCCCTCGCCGCCCATGTACAGCTGCAACAGTCCAACGGACAGTACAAACAGCAGCTTGAACTCACCACCGCCGCCTAACAGCTCCTGTGTGAACCAGGAACTTTACGACGAGTTATTGGATCTCGAATTCATTCTCTCTAACACCATGGACAATAATAACCTCTCACTTTACCCGGAGGACACGTGTATAAAGGTTAAACAAGAGCCCGGGGAGGAAGTTCAGTTACCCACATTTCATTCTAGCTTCATGGACATACCCCATATAAAATATGATACATGTTCATCAAATAACTTGGACATTGTCTCACAAATGAACAACTCTATTCTTCCTGATGTGGAACAAACAAAAATGGACTTTAAACAAGTTATACCAAAACGAGAATTTCAACCATCGCTGAATTCCTGTGCTGGACCATACACCGGTGGCTTGAGCCCGGGACTACCGGTACAAAGACAGTGCATCAGCCCGGTTGGTCCAACACAGAGCCAGATGGCCTACCATCCCATGAACATTCCAGGCCAACTCTCGCCACCATCTTCGCCAGAACTGTATCAAGACAGCCAACAGAAATGCCTAACAACAATGTCACAACTCTCACCCATACATTCGATCTGTCATCCGGCCCAGCAGACACACCAAGGTCAAGGTCATTCAGGCATTCCTTTACAACAGCATCCGCTGAACCATCCATCGTTTAACCAATATCTTATTTCTCGTCACATGATGTCAAAATTGGGCCAACACGGACACTTGGGTCAGTTACCCCCGACCCACATGATCACACCCCCATCATCACCCCAACATCTCGTTGACCTTCTCCTCCCGAATTCAGTCTTAGACCCAACCGTAGTTCAACCGAAAAAGCGCGGGAGACGGACGTGGGGCCGCAAGCGCCAGACGACGCACATCTGTTCACACCCCGGGTGCAATAAGACGTACACCAAAAGTTCACACCTCAAAGCACACCTAAGGACACATACCGGTGAGAAACCGTACAGTTGTACGTGGAAGGGCTGTGGTTGGAAGTTCGCACGGTCGGACGAACTGACCCGGCATTACAGAAAACACACGGGAGATCGACCTTTCCAGTGCCACCTATGTGAACGTGCCTTCTCCAGGAGTGACCATCTTTCACTCCACATGAAGCGACACGTCTGAGCCGCATACATGAGCAGGTGAACTGAGTGCGAACTCGAAATCTACTGGGAAACGTGTTCACCAACTTACCAACTTCCGGAAATATGAGTTTATTATAAGTTTAATAACAAAAGTCTTAATTGGCCGAAACATATTCATGTTTCGGCCAATCAAGACTCTCGTTATGAAATTGAATTAAAAACGTTCAATTCGGGTGGTTTTTGAATTACGTAACCTAGTGAAATGAGTTCGAACTTTTCACCTATGGGACTTAAGCTATCAGACGTGCAACGGCGCGCGAATGTCGTAATTTGACTCTAAGACTGGTTAAGTTTGTTGCATTGATATACCTAGGGTATAATTGTTGATCTTTTGTTAAGTTTTGTTAAACATATACCCAGTGATACTAGGTTCGAATACCGGTCTAGGGTCTTTGTGACTCTTTGATGCATTCATGGTCTTGCATTGTAAGTGTGAAAACATGTGAGCTTTTTCCTGATTGTCGTTTGTTTCATGTTTTTGACCTTAAAGGAAACTGTCCTGTTTTATGTTGATTTCAAACAACTGGCTGGTCCAGATGTTTGTTTCACCGACCTGTCAATTGGAGTCACGTGGTTTGTGCTAGCCGCCCCACGAGGCCCCAGTAGGGAGGAGGTGAAAAAGGAGACGTAAAGCAGTGATATCCGTCACTTTGGCAAGTTTGCTAAACTTGGGTTTTTTTCGTTCATTTTTGTTCATGTTTTGTATAGACCATCCTACTGCAAGAGCTAACTGAGCAACCTAACCATTTTATTTTCTGATTTCATTTATGGAATTTTATATCTAAGATCATGAGAATCAAATCTTCGGATAGAATAAATTTTGAGGATAAAACTTCACGAAAAGGTCAAATGAAGTGCGTCGTTGGATTTTGGTTGCTTATTAGTTTAAGAAGAAAAGTGAATTGTCGAAAAGTAAGAATCAGTTAATACTTCAAAAATTCTGTAAAACCTAGTGAATGAAGTCAAATCGGGAGAAAAGCGCAAAATTTTTGTAAGTGCCTATATATTTATAGGCACTTACAAAAATGTTATGCTTAAACCCTAGATAAAAAGAGAAAGAATCTGAAACTGATTTTCGGCAAAAAAAAAACAATGTCTAAGCTCTTGCAAAAGGATGGAAAGATGTATCATTTTTGTACAGTTTTGTATTATGTGTAATCATCTGATAATCAAACATTGACTATACTGCCAATTATGAAATCAAAGATATTATAATAGCTAACAACGAACCGCTCCAAGCATGCGAAAGACGCCGATAGGAAAATCTTGAACTAATTGAAATTAGTGTTAAAGAGAATCGGCGATGACCGAACAAAATGTCGTAACTGCAGGTTGGTTTAATCTGAGGTTACGCTGTTTTTGTCGTCCAGAGAAATTAGAGAGTTTTTCGCATGATTGGGTTGAAAGTAGAAAATTTACATTTTTCTAGCTGTATTACTCAAAATGTATTTCTGAATTATAATCAAATTTTGACATGCGTTTGAACTTTGCCACAGTGCCGAAAGTTTGCGACAGTGCCGAAACCGTGAAACTTTTTTCATTTTGAAAGTTTACTACTTAATCATGCAAATTAAGTTTGTGAAAACGTTTTTTTTTTCCGTTAATGTTGAAATAGACACACGAAAGTTTCTCTCGGTATTATTTTCCCCAAATTTAACTTAGTTACAAGCTAATTCTTACTGGTTTGATCCATCTTTAATTCTGTTGTTAAAATGAATGCTCGGTTTCGGCGCTGATTGTCTTGGGCCAAGAAAGTTGGTCACTAGATGGCAACATTTAAATGCGAAAATATGATATTTAACTTGTACGAACAAAAGTGCTTTATGTATTTCATTTTTGAACAGTTTTATATTTTGTATACGCTATTTTTGTAGATTTTTCTAGAAAACTGTTTGAATAAGTGCTATTTTCTTCACTTTACAACGAAAGGGTAATGATTTTTATATGAGTAGAACGCAACATTAGCATTTTCAGTAAGGGAAATGGAAATATTTAAAATGATCTTAGGGAATAGTACAGCAAATTTTAGACTTCAGCCATTATTTAAAGATTATTTGGCTACGCAAAATGTAATTCTAAAGCCACGTAAATACAGCTTTAATCAAGCTGTATTTACAAGGATTTGTAATTACGTTGACGATTTCATCTGTTTATGTTCGTTTTTAGTGTTTTTCATCTTTATGTTATTAAAAAGTGCAATTTTAAGCGTGCCTTAATTAAGGTGGTTTTGCCCTTGTTTCCAACGCACGTGATCGCGCACAAAATCATCAGAACTAGATCTAAACGGTCGCACTATGTTCCTGTATTCACGTGTCTCGTGACGTCATTCTGCGCAATGCCGATGCGCAAAATGCTTGCGTGATACACACAGGCTTTAATTAGAGTAGGATTTGCTTCTTCTTTTTCGTCTTTGGTTTTGCTTTATTTACTCGGAAATTAGCTTGTAGGAAACTTAGTAAAAAACGCAATTCTTTCAAAGATCGTATTAGATCAATTGCTTAAGTACGTAACAGAGTATTTAGTCGGTCATAACTAAGGCTTGGTGCCTCTTAAACTCTCAAAGATAAATACAACTTAATACAAAAAATTGTTGTAATTTCATGGATTTCAAACGGATTAATCTCTGCATACGTACTCTTACAATACGCAATTTGAGTTAATGTTTAAGATTTTATTTGTCTGTACTTCGCAGTACGACTGTCTGCTTTTGTTGTCTACTTTTTTCTGTAGTACCAAACTGGCTTTGGTTCTTTTTTCTGTGTATCTAATTTATTTCTGTTTCTTTGTCTGATTGTATCAATGTTTGACACTGTTATAACGAGAAAAGTGTAGTTAATTATATAATAAAATATATGATAATATCATAATTCCTGAAAATGCATCTTTTAACTGATGATAGAAAAAGACTACGTTTTAGTTGAGGACTCGAGCAAATTCGTTGTATGTATCTATGCATGGTGTATGTTGATGGGTCCGAGTGAAACAGTTGTAACTGCCTATAGACATATGGGCAGTTACATTTTTTCTTCACTGGGCCATCGATTTATAGACACATACTACGTTCTTCACTATAGCAATATGTATTTGAATTAATGGAGTGGAACCGCAATAGTTCCGCAATATTTTGGAACTCTTGAACTTTCACAATGTTGACCAAGGTTTCATAATGATAATCATTAGGAAACCTCGGTTTGCACTGTTAAAGTTCATTACGGAAATATTACGGGTCCACAACCATAATGTTATTCAGATTCGAAAACATCTTTGTACTATCTGTATTAACCCAACGACTTAGAAAGTAGTACCGGTATAAGGGAGATAATTCCTTTCCCTTTTGACAAAACTCGTTATATTAATATATATTGTATAATAACTATTTATGATATTCAAATACCTGTGCTAGTCAATTCTTTCGCTTTGTTGTAATGATTTAAGTGTGCCATGCCCATTTTGTGTGTTTGAAATAGACTCTCTCTTTGGCAGGATGAAATTATCAATGTTTTAAATTTACAGCTTTTTCAGATCATCGTAATATAACTAAATTATCCATTTAATCTTTATTTCCTATGGGCGTTTGTTGCCTAATCGGCTTTTTGGTCATATAGGCTATTATATTATCTTATTGTCCCAGATATTTTTTTTTTCTGAACAAGTGAACCGCATATTGAAATGAATCTCTCCACATCTAAGAGCTCAAATAGTTTAGGAACCTGACCAAAGAAAGAGTCTGTTATATATCGTGTATATACCAGCTAGACTGGAAGCATGTTATTTCATTATCATTAAAACTATGAATATTGATGAAAAATGCTTTGAAATAAAAAATGACAAAATCGCAATAAAATGCTATAAATAAAATCATGTATTTCTGTTTTATTCTGACTATACCAAATATAAATGGTTTGGTTTAAACGTATTCATTTTATATCGATGCGGTAACAAGTTCTTACAACTTAGATTAATCCTTCTCGATCCTACTTCCTGGAAAATTCACCAGCCCTGCGTTCAGGATGAACATGTAAGCGAAGCGCTTTCGAAATGATACCTCGCTTTGCACGTTTGTGCACGTGCAAAGTGCGGTATCATCTGAAAGCGCCCGCGAAGCGCTTTTACATCCTGAACACAGGGCAGTACTCGCGTCGAATGTGTGAGCTAATGGAAGAACTAAGATCGACACCACTAACTGCTGATGTTTTCAGCTACCAGTTCACTTGGCGGAGAACCGTAAACCATACCAATCATTTACATGCTATATGCCAGACCTTTCTAACCTTGTCAGTCTGACAAGGGTCGACAATTTACAAACTACCCAGATGGTCCCTTTTCGCGTGACGGGTCATAATTATCTTTTAAGAATAGACCGGGTGGTAAAAGAATAATCAATTATGTGCGAAATATTTTTGAAACAATTTCAAGTGTGCGTGAATGACCGACATCAAGCAACGTGGATAGCCACATAATTCTTAGAAATTATAGAGGAAAATCGTTTGTTCTAGTGTAAGATCGATAAATTTTTCATTTAGTGAACAACAAAATCTATATTTTACCAGTAGCGGCGTCACGAGTGAAAATATAGCTTTTGATGTTCAAGGAAATCTTACTCTACTCGAAAAAAAAGCGATTATGATATTTCTTACATGCAATAATGAGACAAAATGTGAAAGAATAGGACAAATTTTACTGTGATTGCCATGCAACGTTCACGGTGACGTCATTTTTGGGTGCTCCGCTAAGATGACGTCAGATAGGGTGAAATGAACGAAAGCCGGGTATAAGTTTTTGATAATTTCACTGGTAAGGCTGTGAGTTTGATAAAATGATAGTATACCCTTATTTCTTGATCAGCAACCTAAAATCATTAAAGAAATTCGCGTAAAAAACGCTCGGTAGAAAATGTTTATTCAATTCCCTTCGGAA
This sequence comes from Fragum whitleyi, assembly GCA_948146395.1. Taxonomy (NCBI): domain Eukaryota; kingdom Metazoa; phylum Mollusca; class Bivalvia; order Cardiida; family Cardiidae; genus Fragum; species Fragum whitleyi. The sequence continues at coordinate 23,554,253 of OX411548.1, read as the reverse complement.
TAATTTTGCATAAGTAAAATACGCTGTTTTGACACGTTGATTATGTACATATGTACTGTAATCACAAGTCACAATACCGTATTCGAATAATACTAGTGTATTCGCTTATTGTCTGGGTAATGTTTGGGCTAATATCTATCTAAAGAGCGCAAAGAAAAGACTCTGACCAGACTGTGCGGTCGCACAGGCTGATCTGCGTCTTTACTTTAGTGAGAAGCAAAATTATTGTTATGCTAAGCATAGGATTTTTATTTGTATACGGACCGATCTTTAAAAAAAGAACTCAGTATTCGAATGAATATTACCTATAGATACTTTCGTCAAAGTTTTGAAAATGGCCAAATTGTTTTTTGTACATTTTGCAAATGTAAGGTCTTCTTTGGTTTTTGCAGAAATTGGTGGATTTTATTCCAACATACGGCGTATTGGTTTACCTATGGTTTGACGGTATTTTATAAAATACATTAGCATGCCATCTAATATTTGCAAACAGATATAAATCGATTTCCGCACATGCCTAGTTAGACTGGCCACAGTCGTTTTTGTTAGCATTTTCAGAAAATGTTTTGTTGTAGTTCTATTACAAGCCTCTTTAATCCAAGTTCATATTAACACGTGCTGAACAAAAACTTCTTTTCAGAGACAGGGGACTTAATTCGAAATTTATGTATAGACTGACACAATTAATTCTCCTTACAAAAAAATCTGATAATTCTGAAGCGCAAAAGAGACCAGGCACGTGAGTTTAGAGACACGTTTGCCCGTGAACTGATTCTTTATTTTAAGTTTAATTAAAAGTTAATTAAACATAAGCCTCAATAATTAGTGCGTATGTAAGAAGATTTCTGGGGCTTATATTCCTTTTATAGGACGTCATAATTCCGACATGCATGCGATTGTGTATTATGGAATACTTTGTCATGTGACTTGAAGACTTTTAGTGGGTTCCCGAACGGTCAAGGTTAATGATTTCTGCACTAGGACTTCACGTGTTTTTTTATACCCTCACCAGACCATAAAGTCTTAGACTATAACAATTGTATAAAATTGTATAAAAAATTAAAACACGGTAATCACTGGATGCTATGCTTTTACTTTAAAAGAAATAATTCTGTCGCAAAGCAGATTATTACCCCCTACCTCAACCCTCGAACTGGCGCTTTGTCCCAGTAACGAAAAAAAGACTTTTCGAAAGTTCAATTGTGACCTTGACCTTTGACCTTCGTTACCCAAAAACATCATAGCACCACCTTGGGTCATGGGCAACAATTGTAATGAGTTTCATGATTCTAGGTCACTGCGTTCGTGAGTAAAGTCCAAAAACGGAAAAGGTCTACAGACGGACGGATAGACAGACAGAATGGATGAAGCCATTATATCCCCTGTAAGCCGTAGGTTGGGGTATAAAGAAGAGGCGTTCGGGCGTCTGAATCGCTATGTAGGCCTTAATCGCCTGATAATGATTTAACCAGAATGATAAGGAATTTATTTATCGAACACACATGTACTCAAATACTTTTTAACATTTTTTTGAAATCCACCCTCAGAACTTTTATGAGAAATTGTACTGAAATCGAATTGATACTTTCTTATGTTTTTAAAAAGTGTTCATTATGTAGGGAAATTGGTTTAAATTATTAGAGACATGTTGTCCACCCGATTGAAAATAATTCACGGGTTGATAAAACAAAAAGACAATGTGAAAAAGCATACACCTACCTAAACTAATGATATATACCTCCCTTAGAAATCATTCAAATCTCGCTCATCACACTTATTCAATTTCATTCGAAAATCGTGCCAAAATCACTCAACTAATCCGTGACATTCAAAATGTAACAATACTACTCTACCAGAAATTACCAATTGAATCCTTTTTTCGCTTTCCACTATAACTATAATGGTACCTTTTTTATGCTCCCGTATCGATGGATCGAGGGCATGTTGTTTTCTCCCGTATATTTGTCTGTTTATCTGTTTGTCTGATCATCTGTTAGTCTGAGTCAATTTCACGATGTTTCCAACTTTACGATAAACGAGAGTTGCTCGGAAAGCTTTGGGAGAACACTGGTTTATCAAAGAATGGAATTATTCGGAAAAAAAGTATTTCAGTATATGTTGAACTTGATCCGTCATCTGTCTGGATGTGATCTGTCAAGCTATAACGGACCATCTGGGAAGTTCGTAAAGTGCCGACCCTAATCAGACTGCGCGAACTGCGCAGGCTGACTAGGATCGAAACTTTTCGCACTCTGCTAATTTTCTGAATACAGAATAACAAATCTGCCTTTCTGTGAAATAATTTTTGAAACCCGATCTCTGGTTAGCCTGTACTAGAACCAATCCTTTTTCCAAACATTTTTTTTACGGAGTTCCTAGATGGTCCCTTTTGCGTGACGGGTCACATATGCAAAATTTCAAGTAGTTAATATATCTAGATTAGTGTCAGAAGCCATTTGAAATGTACGCAAGACCAATTCAGTAGATGAAATAAGCGACATTGGATTACCGAACTTTTAATTTCATTTAAAAGTCGATCCTCTCGCTCATTCCATTTCATTCGGAAATCATTCCAAAAGCATTCACCTTGGTGCTTTTAAGATAAGATAAGATAAGATAAGATTTAAAGTCGGCAAGACAAAGTAACAAAACAACAAAACCTAAAGAAGCTTTTGAACCGACTATAATTTTTAACTGTAAGAAAGCCTGGTGAATTATTAAGATATTCAGTCTCAGAGAAAAGTAATCGTTGTTCATTGTTTATGACAAATTTCATCTGTGTCCAGCCGCTCGTCTTAAACAGTAGCTTGCTAAACTTTCCGATACATTTTCATTCGCGTCTACACAAAATTATCCCATTGCCAAAGCCTTATCGGAAACTATTGGCGAGCGAGTTCTTTGACGGTCTGAAAAACGGGAATCGGGGCAAGTTGGTACATGGGAAGTGACTATTTAACCAACTCCTTTATTGTTCTAAAGAGTGATTTCCCTTGAATTTGGGGAACAAGAAGATTTTTAACACGCGATTAGGAGTCCTGACAGGTGGTTTTACACCTATCATTCTCGAATTTGATCATCATCATTCACTCAAAACTGTACATCTATATTCTCACACCATTTATAATAACCAAAACAGCTTTTCTTTTATAAGTTTTAGATGAAGGCACGGCTAGCCTTACGGGTGCAATCAGCGGTATGTAACGGCAAGTCCGACTAGTCATGTTAAAATACAATACCGCGGTTCAAGTTATGGGCTATAATATCATGTGTATACTTAAAATCTCTGGGTTTCCGAGTCCGCCTGGAGTGGCTTAAAAATTAGAAATACCGAAAACGAACTGACGAGCTATGAGCCTATGCATAAAAATCTATATAGCCTACCTTTAACTATTTTATTTTATTTTAAATGATATATTAGTTCGAATGGAGTATTAGGCAGCTGTAATCACTATTTTAGTAATAATGAAGTGACTAGAATAAATTCTTATTTTTCGTCCACCAGTAGCCTAGTTTTCACACTTATGCCTACATCATCATGACAGGGCCTTTTTTAAGCAGGGGCCTATAAAAGGCTACTTCCCAATCCAAAAAGCTCTTTTTTCCCACTTTTGTCGGGCAGAGAAAACTTCCCAAAATTACAGCTTATTTTTGCATCAATATGTTCAGTTATTTTCTTCAAAATTTGTTTATATATTAATTCCTTCACTGATCAGTAAGACCTTAATTCTGATCGTTATTTATCATTAAATCTTGAAGATAATGAATGAATCTCACTTTTAGAACTTTCCTTTTTTGAATTTGTGTTCCCAATTTATTTTTATTTTTTTTTATTATTATTATTATTATTTTTTCGTGTGTGTGTGAAAAGTGCGCTAAAATGACTTGAACAGGCTAATGCCTCTTCCCACTTTCTAGAACAAGCCCTGCTGTCATGCAGTGCAGTGCATGCTAATGGTCAGAATGCAAGTTCAGGCTTATCATTTAATTAAGTCACTAGCCTATACTATGACCAATGGCGTAACTCCTATTACGCAATTTACGCAAATGCATAAAAGAAATAGTCATCTCGGTTGAAAAATTTCGGTTGATGAATCATCATAACCGTTTGATGATCGAGGCTTGTGACAGTACAGGTTATTTAAGCTGTAGTTACGATGTTTTGATAATCAACCAACGCTCAAATCATAAAAAGGGGAGAGGGCGTAGGACATTCATCTTTTGTCACAGCCACATATCGCCTTTTACTCTGGTATAGTATTCTTTGCACGCAATCATGGTAGTACGTGAGAAATACCAGGAATCCATTGTTAGGTGCTCCAGCCGCCGCAATATAACTGAAAGATTGTTGAAAGTGGCTTAATTCTCCTTTCAAACAAACATGTCGATATTATTTTGGTTTAGGGGCTCTATCAACTTTAAAATATCCCATTCCCATTTTCTTATGGTCAGTCCGGGAAGAGTCACGTGACTACGAAAAGTCCAAGATGGCCGACGCAGGTACGAGTAAGCGCGGAAAATTATTCAAAAGCGATACAAAGCCCTTATAACAGTTTTCTCTCAGTGGCCAATGTCAATCATTGAACCATAATTTACAAATATTCGATATGTTCGATGCCCTTTACTCTAATATTTAAGATACATGACGACAGTTTTACTGTTAAATTTGATACACAGCAAACAAAGTGGGTGGGGTAAGGGCTTAATTGTTTTGACTAAAAAACACATCCTCTTTGGCATTAATCATTCATCAGTCTTTTCTATCAATTGATAAAAGGGGATTTTGTTGGTATATTTAGTTATCTGTCATTGTTTTTTTTTTCTGCTCCATCAATGAGATTCGAATAACAAATCTGTTTAGAATGGTCACATTTCATTATCATTTTGAACATTGTGGCAGAACAGACCTTGTGTTTAGGAAAACAAATACAAATAGGGGGAGGTGGGTCCTAGGTGTCAGACGGGGATTTGTTTGAAAAATTCAGTTCACCTGGATCTGCAACAGAATGAAACTTGTGGTGTCCGTGGGTCTAGAGGCAGAGCATCAGCCTCTTGACCCAAAGGTCCTGAGTTTGATTCCTGGGAGCTCTATCAATCTTGGTTCTTTCGTTGGCCGACACATTTGGCACGAGTACTGGTGAATTTTCCAGGAAGCAGAATCAAGAGGGATTAATCTAAGTTGTAAGAACTTGTTTCCTATTCAATGTAAAATAAATAGGTTTAAACCAAAGTAACTTACCATTTGTTATTGTTGTTGTTTTATTTTTTAAAAAACTTGTATGATTTTAAATGCCCATCAAAAGATGTGACATATTAGGTGGTCACCTGTGGTGTCCTGCAGGCAGGCGGTTACCACTTCTTTGTATCTTAACTGTATCACCAAATATCTGGTTGCCTTCAAGCTCTGCAGTTATGAAACACAAGTGTTCCCCATAACCCCCAAATGGGGATGATTTACCCCTAAATTGAAGCTTGTACCCCCAATTTTTGCAACCAGCCTTCTTTGTTTTATATAGAGGGGGTATATGCATGCTGTAAAATACCCATTTTTACCCCCAGATTGAAAAAGCAGTGGGGACACTGGCTGAAAAGTTGTGCCCAGCATGGGACTTACCCCATCGGCCCCAGGAATATAAGTTACTTACTGAGCTAGCCTGGCACCTAGTCATGAGTCTACTCACTGTCAATTAGTGTTCTACACTCCACCCCCTTTTAACCAATTGGAGCTGTTCCCTTACTGTGAAAATGTGCAATATTGTGTTCTTGTGGAAATGTCTTTGGTCTTTTCATATAATTTTGTTCATTGCAAGTATCTTTTAGATAACACTGTGATAGACGTCAACATATATTTGTCAACCAGGGTGTACAGGAATGTAGAAATACGGATTCTCTCTACTTGTCCATGGACAAGTAAAGTGTGATTTTCAACTTGTCCAGGATTAAAAATTACTTGTCCGCAAAACAACAGAATAGAAAGATTTTGAGAAAACATTGTTTTTAGAGAAGAAAATGCTGAAACCAGCATTTTCTTCATTAAAGACAGTGTTTTCTACTCTTAGGTACAAACATTAAGCTTATTAATCTCTTCGATCTATATAGGGCCATACCAAGATTTGCCCTGGTATTCACTTGTCCTAGGACAAGTGGACTTGCAAAATGTACTTGTCTGCAGGTAGAAAAGCCCATGTCGGACAAGTCGGGCATGGGAATTCCACAACCGCGGTGTAGTATAAGAAGATTCTATCAAGGCTGATGAGATTTTATTGATTCTGAATTAGTCGGAAATAAACTGAAGCAGTAGATTGACAACTTTCAACTTTGCAGTAAAGAGAAGATCAGTCCATATAAATCATCTTCAATGCAATACTCCTCTAACAAGAGTTAATGGCAGAGTGATAAAAAGAGAGGGAAGGTTCAGCGGCGGGAACAGATTTGCACTTGTAGAGGCCAATCAGTACTCTCATTCAAAATCACTCGATGATTTACAGCTCATGCACTACACACTCACTGTGAAATGACATACAAGGGCATAACTACTATTACGCACATTACGCAAGTGTGAAATAGAAACAAATCCTGTTTCAAAACATGACTTTGAAGAATGATCATAACACCAAAACTACAGATTATTCTAGCTGTAGTTACGATGTTTTGATTATTCACCAACCCTCAAATCATAGAAAAGGTGAGCGGACAGAGGACATTCATTTTTGCCACAGTCTACATATCACCTTTATCTTATATCAGGGATGTGGAAATATAGACATTCTCCACTTGTCCCTGGACAAGTAAAAGCCGATCTATTACTTGTCCAGGATCAAAATGAACTTGTCCACAAAAAAGTAGGAAGATAAATATTGAGAAAATATTGTTTTTAATGAAGAAAATGCTGTAACCCAGCATTTTCTTCAATAAATACAAAGTTTTTTCCCATTTGATACAAACAAAAGGATGAGTTTTCTCCTATATCTTTTAAGTACTGTATCAAGATTTGCTCTGGTATCTACTTGTCCATGGACAAGTGGCCTGGAAAAATGTACTTGCCCGCAAGTAGAAAAGCCCATGTCGGACAAGTCGGGCATGGGAATTCCACACCCCTGCTTATATATTCCATGTTGGTCGCCTTCTGAATGCATATAAATTTCAATGCCTATGCCTATGACATGTGTTAGAATTACAGTTAGTACAGTTATACAAATTAACAGATGAGTTTACAATGGTGAGTATTTGCAAAATGAACATCTGGTTACATTTAATTTAACTACTAAGGCTGTTGGCCCATTATATGAATATAGCCGAGAGCTCAATTTTGAGGTCATGTTCACCAATGCACTGCCAATCTCAGGAACACCATCTGTTAACATAGTTGAGGCACCAATTTGGCGCCTGTACATTTAGTGTCATTTCCCAGGATGTAGAATTTAAAAAGTGTTTTATTTATAGTTGAATTTGGTTTTACATTCCAGAAACAAAGCCTACAAATGATACGCCAGATACAGGCCAAAAGGAGGTTTGTACTTATTTTGTATGTCCAGTTACCTGACAAGGTAATTTAAGACTGGTTGAAATTCAAAATTCCTAAATTTTTGGCTTTTAGGGAAGAAATAATTATGGACAATAAAAAATTGCTTGTTACAATCCATTTCCTCATTTTCTGAAATATTTTCCATGGAAGATTTTTTATTTCTAGGGCATCAAAAAGTGGAATTGTATGGAAATGGGTAAAGTTACCATGCAAGCTGCTAAACTCATGGAAGAAAACAAACATTTTCTAGTGGAGGCTTCAGACTGAATTTTTTTATCAATATTGCTTAGACAAAAGATTATGTGTTAAAACCAAAATGGAATGAGTAGCTGATAGAACAGATGAAAGATGATGTAAATATCAATGTTTTTACAGTTGTTACTGCCTCTCTATTTATAGGTTGTTATAGAGATAGTTAGTAAACCCCCCACCTATGAAGAAGACAGGGGTATATTGTTTCACCATGTCTGTCATTCCATCCATCCATCAATCTATCCATCCATCCATCCATCCCTCTGTCCTTCCATCCGTAGACCTTTTTATTAAGGGACTCTAACTTAAGAACCAAGTGACCTGGAATTATGAAACTTCATACAAATGCTGCTTACAACCAAAGGAAGTGCCCTATCGTTTTTGGTTTACATAGATCAAAGGTCAAGGTCACAGTCGGCCTTTGTTCAATTTTTGTTTTCTGATTTTCCTGCATTCATAGCAGTTATATTTGGACAAAGCGCTGGTGGGAGGTATAAGTCCCTTTTGCAACAGCTCTAGTTATCACAACTTGATGAAAACTGTAGTTACAAGGTTTTTGATTTACATTGACAAAATGCCGACTGAAAGTTTATTGAGCTTGGTATCAAAATCACAACCGGGAACCCCAGGATTTAAACTCCAACGTGTTACCGACTACAGCAAACAGGCCCAAAGGTTGTAGTTGCACTGGGGTGATAAAAAAGACAGTTAGCCATAGTAGAGCCTCTAGCTACCAGGATATGGCTAAAATACTGTTGGATGTGGCAGTTAAGTTGGTCATAAGTCCTTCTAGCTGCTGTTAGCACAGTTGGTAGCTTGTTGAATTGTCAATCAAGAGGTCACAGGTTTGATTCCAGAAGGCGACAATCATTCTTTTCACCTATTTGTCTCCCATCAATAGCTTGATAAATGTAGATGTTTGTGGGATAGCAGCTGGAGGCGGCAGTACTGGAGTGAGAAATACCCAGAATCTAATTTTTTGTGCTGCGATATAACTGAAAGATTGTTTAAAGTGTTGTAAAACCCCATTCAAACAAAGATTTTTCCTTATTCTATTTCAGGATTGGGAGGTGACTTCAGCATCAGGTAAAGATTTTGATATATATAAGCTTGACTGTTGAACAATTAATAATGGTCCAAATAGAACATGGTTTAAGATAGCAATGAATAGTGGGTGCAGCTTGAAATGAAATCATCCTATGTGGTAGAAAATCTTGTGGGAAAAGAAGAAATTGCTTTTTACAAGCAATTTCTTCTTTTCTCGCAATATTTTTAACATGTAAAATCAAAGTGACATGAGATCATGTTGTAGTTGAGGGAAGGGTGAAGTCCTGCTTATAAATTGACTATGAAATATAAATTTCACCTTGAAAGGGTTAACATAGCGCAGTTGGTAGCGCGTCGGACTGTCAATCTAAAGGTCCCGGGTTCGATCCCCGACGGCGGCACTCATTCTTTCCGACTATTTGTCTCTCACCAATGGGTTGATAATAGTAGACCTATGTGAGATAGCAGCTGGAGGCTAGGAAAGAATGTGATTGTTGTACTGGCGAGAGAAATACCAGGAAACCATTGTTAGGTGCTCCAGCCGCCGCGATATAATTGAAATAATGTTGAAAGCGGCGTTAAACTCCATTCAATCAATCAATTGAAAGGGTTAAAGTTCTAACGCTCTGAATCAATGGTTTTGGACAAATGTTACCAAGTACTGAAAACTCTTTGTAACTTGTGCATATTGCTCTTCAAGTTTATTTCTTCAATCTTGTATCAAAACATGTCTCTCACCAATGGGTTGATAATCGTAGACCTATGTGAGATAGCTGGAGGCTAGGGAAGAATGTGGTGGTTGTACTGGTGATAGAAATACCAGGAAACCATTGTTAGGTGCTCCAGCCGCCGCGATATAACTGAAATAATGTTGAAAGCGGCGTTAAACTCCATTCAATCAATCAATGTATCAAAGCATAAAGCCTTAAATTGTATATATCGTTTCCCACTATTTAAACTGTGAAACCCTTGTTTTGAGACTTAATAACTTTGTTGTATACTAGTGCATGAAATATGGGAATCGGAGAAAAATTCTTTTTGCTCCTCAAAAAATTTTCAAAAAAACACTGAAGCAAAAAGACATTCCCTATTTAATGATCATTTCTGAATGAAAACATAAAATGTGGGTACTTATTTGAATTGTTTCAATGATTTAGTGTGTATTTATACATGTGTGTTATTTAATTTTTATACGCCGCCAGAGGCGGACGTATATTGGCGTCATCTTCTCCATCTGTCCATCTGTCCGTCCGTCCATCTGTCCATTTGTCTGTACGTCTGTCCACTTTTCTTGTCAATGCAACTCCTCCTAAGTTTCTGGCTGGATTTTCTTGAAACTTGGTCAATGTTATCACCTCAATTGGTAGATGTGCATGAAGGAAGGATTTTATGGTTCGTTGATTTTTGCCTGAGTTATGCCCCTTAAAACTTAGTCTATGGGTCCACTTTTCTTGTCAACGCAACTCCTCCTAAGTTTCTGGCTGAATCTTCTTGAAACTTGGTCAATGTTATCACCTCAATTGGTAGATGTGCATGAAGGAAGGATTTTATGGTTTGTTATACCCCCCACCTACAAAGTAGAGGGGGGTATATTGGTTTCACCATGTCTGTCTGTCTGTCCATCCGTCCGTCCAGTCGTCCATCCATCCGTCCGTCCGTAGACCTTTTCGTTTCCGGACTCTAACTCAAGAACCATATGACCTACAATCATGAAACTTTATACAAATGTTCCTTATGACCCAAGGAAGTACCCTATTGTTTTTGGGTCATATAGGTCAAAGGTCAAGGTCACAGTCAGCCATTGTTCAATTTTCATTTCCGGACTCTAACTCATGAACCAAGCAGCCTGCAATCATGAAACTTTATACAAATGTTCCTTATGACCCAAGGAAGTGCCCTATTGTTTTTGGGTTACATAGGTCAAAGATCAAGGTCACAGTCAGCCATTGTTCAATTTTCGTTTCCGGACTGTAAATTGAGAACCAAGTGACCTACAAGCATGAAACTTTATGCAAATGTTGCTTATGATCGAAGGAAGTGCCCTATTGTTTTTGGGTCATATAAGTCAAAGGTCAAGGTCACAGTCAATTTTTGTTCAATTTTCATATCTTGACTCTTAACTCAAAAACCAAGTGACCTAGAATCATAAAGCTTCATGCAAATGCTACATATGACCTCAATATTAGTTACAAACACATCCTGCACTAATAGCACTTGCATTCTGACAAAGCGCTTGTGGGGGGTATTAGTCCGCTCTGCGACAGTTCTAGTTGATTTTTGCCTGAGTTATGCCCCTTAAAAACTTATAGTCTCTGGGTCCACTTTTCTTGTCAACGTAACTCCTCCTAAGTTTCTGGCTGGATCTTCTTGAAACTTGCTCAATGTTATCACCTCAATTGGTAGATGTGCATGAAGGAAGGATTTTATGGTTCGTTGATTTTGGCCTGTGTTACCGGTATGCCTCTTTAAAACTTAGTCTCTGGGGCTTACTGCCTCAGTAATGCCCCCTTAAAATTTAGTCTCTGGGGTTTATTGAAATTGCAGCCTTGTGAAGGCAACTCTTCCTAAGTTTCTGGCTGGATCTAAATGAAACTTGGTGGATCTTATAACCGAAATTGGTAGATAAGCATTAAGTAAGGATTTTATGGTTCATTAATTTTACCTTAAATTATGCCCCCTTAAAACTTAGTATCTAGGGCTTGTTGAAATCGCAGCCTTTTGAACGCAACTCCTCCTTACTTTTTGTCTTTATTTAAATGAAACTTGGTCAATGTCATCACCATAATTTTTAGATGTACATGGATCAAGGATTTTATGGCTCATTAATTTCCCTGAATTATGCCCCCTTAAAACTTAGTGTCTGGAGCTTATTGAAATTGCAGCCTTGTGAAGGCAACTCCTCCTAACTTTTTGTCTTGATTTAAATGAAACTTGGTCATTTTGAATTTGGTTCTGTCAAAATAAGGAGTGTCTACAATTATTTTCGTGAAACAGCAGCAAAGTGGCGGCGTATTTTGTGACGATGGCACTCTTGTTCTGAATGTTCTCATTGAGACAATTCCAGTGAGTACACAACTAAGGGCTTATAAACAGTTTTGAATAATGCCTTAATCTGAAATTAATGTTATCCTCTCTTTTTGTTGCTCCTATATGTGGTGTCCTTGGTCTAGAGGTAGCGCGTCGGCCTCTTGATCCAAAGGTCCTGAGTTTGATCCCCGGGAGTGGCTATCAATCTTGGTTCTTTCATTGGAATCTGGAAGTCGTGGGTTCCATCCCGGTGGCGGCAAATATCCTTTCCGACGTTTGTCTCTCACCAATGGGTAGATAATCGTAAAACTATGTGAGATAGCAGTCGGAGGCTAGGAAAGGGTGTAATGGTAGTACAGGTGAAAGAAATACCAGGAATCCATTGTTAGGTGCTCCGGCCGCCGCGATATAACTGCGAAATTGTTGAAAGCGGCGTAAAACCCATTCAAACAAGCAAATCTTTCATTGCCAATCATTGGCGCGAGTACTGGTGAATTTTCCAGGAAGCAGAATCGAGAGGGATTAATCTAAGTTGTAAGAACTTGTTTCCCAATCGATGTAAAATAAATAGGTTTAAACCAATATCATTTGACACAAGAAACTGAGTGAATTAACAACATATTAAATTGTACTCTATTTCAGATGAAACGGGGGCAGTTGGAGGCGCGCCATCACCTTCAAACCCCTTTCAAGGAGTCAAACCTGCAAGGTTTATACCAGGTAAGAGCTATTTTCTGGAATCTGGTATCACCCGTGTAGCATCTGGGCTTTTTGTCTAGTTCTTTGTCTGAAGCAAAACACTGTCACCTTATGTCGAATTGACTCGACATTTATCAGTTATATTTCTTAGTGATTAAGAAGTGAAGTACACAAGAACTGTTATTATACTTAGTTTAATTTTTTATGCCCGACTTCAAAAGATCGGGGGCATTTTGTTTTACCATTGCCATCTGTCTATAGGTCTGTCTGTCTACAAAACTTACTAAAAAAACTTAACAATGCCAATTACTTCAAGGCTTTCCAAGATTCACTGCTTATATTTGGTATGATGATAAGATCTTGATGATGCACAAGGTCAAGGCCATGTGATAAGGTCATCAGTCAAAATTTAAATTAAAAAAAAAAAACATTTTGGGGCCATATTTGTTTCACAAACACATTTTGTTAGTTTTTTTTCCCTTTGTTGTTTTTCATATTTTAGCATCCATAGTGTAAGAGATGTATCTTGTGACAATTTGCAACCTTGTTTTACAATTCTTTTCTTAAATTTTGACTTAAGAGAATCCAATATTACTTACGCCTAAGGCACCATTTCTCATTTTGATAAAATATTCATAAAATATTTTGGAGAATGAAGAAATGTGTTGTTACAAGCAATTTTTCTTTTCCTCAAAATTTTATACCTTGTAAGACAGATAAAAATATATATGTATTGATAGATATCGTTACTATTTTACATACCAGGAAATCTTCCACAACTGAATAACTTTAGTGATTGGACATATGTTAAATCAACTTTCTTTTTCAGCCACAGGTTTGAACCCATTTGCTGCTCGACCAGCTTTTAGAGCCGAGGGTGTGTCGACATCAGCCAGTACAGCTGGTACCCCTAGTCCCGCAAAGTTTATACTCCGCCCGTCAGCTCTGTCTGCACAAACAGCAAATTTGAATAAATTTGAAGGTGAGTTTGATTGATTGAATGGAGTTTAACGCCATTTTCAACATTATTTCAGTTATATCGCGGGGCTGGAGCACCTAACAATGGATTCCTGGTATTTCTCTTACCAGTACAACCATCACATTCTTTCCTAGCCTCCAGCTGCTATCTCACATAGGTTTACGATTATCAGCCCATTGGTGAGAGACAAATAGAATGAGTTCTGCTGTCAGGGATCGAACCCGGGACCTCTAGATTGACAGTCCGACGCGCTACCAACTGCACTATGACGGCGGCTTGAAGGTGAGGCTCCTTGAATATTGCATTGACCGTGAAAGACTTTTTTCAAAGGGACAACGTCCCTACCTCTTTGAAAATCAATGTGACATTGTGAAAACTGTGACGGTTATAGTGTATGATTGCTCTGATCCTAACTACAACAAAATTCAATGTGACAAGCTTAAACGATATGACATTTGAGATTTCATTGTGACAATGGCACATGGCACAGGCCTTTCCAAGTTACTGTATAGAATATTTTATTTCATTTTCTTCTACTATGAGATAGCAGCTGGAGGCTAGGAAAGGATGTGGTGGTTGTACTGGTGAGTGAAATACCAGGAATCCATTGTTAGGCACTCCAGCGGCTACGATATAACTTAAATAATGTTGAAAGCAACATAAAACTCTAATCAATCAATCAATTCATTTTCTTCTAGTAAAAACCCTTAACTATCAATGTGATTGTAAAAAGGCTCATTACTTTGTTATTAAATATCTCCATAAATCATTCTTTAACCCACTTTTGATTCATGCAAGACACTAAAATTACAATCAAATTTGGTGTCTGTGCATCAGTCTGTAGAGCCAATATTTGTCAGAATCATCATTTCGATGGCTAAGCGCGAAACCGTTGTAACTCCCTATAAACATATAGGGAATACAACTGTTTCACGCTTAACCATTGATTTGTACAGTTGTGGATAGAGTCAAGGCACATTGTTTAAACATCATCAGAAGATATTAAAAGAAAATAATGATAGTTTCAATATCACAGTTCAAGGTCAGATGAATACTATAAGTTTGACTGGAGCATAACTTATATGAAGCTATAAATGTTTTGCAAAATTAGTTCACTCATTTCCTTATTACGAGGAGATGTGACTTCAGGAATGTTTCATTTGTACAAATCAAAACCTTAGTTGTTGTCCCAAATGAAGGTCATATGTTTTCAGGGATGAACCAGATTTTCCTTGGACAATCATGAAAACTTCAATTTCACATAGGATAAAAACTCATTATTGCATAAAATGTATGTTTTTGGGTCGTTAAAAGCATACATTAACGGACACAACCTAGGTGTTAACGATGGAAAACGTGTATTAATCAGTAAATTCACATGCCATTAACGCCGGGCTTTTTGATTCAAATATTCTCAGTCTGGGCCTATACACTTTATCAGTTTCCTTGTCAAACATTAGTATAGAGCATTACTAAAGATGTTGCTCTAAATCCCTCGTTAAATTGTGTTACATCATAAATTTACCAAGCAACGTTGGTATAAACAAGATGGACAGTGTAATGCATGACGGCATATAAGAAGTTTGTAACTCGGGCGTTAAACCATTTATCGGGTCTCTGCAAATGTTAACGCCTTCATAAACATGAATTAACCCTATAATAATCCAAGATGTATTTCAGGAAACACAGAAACAACCAGTTCTACATCATGTCTGCTAAAGCCAGCCAAACTCCCAGATCCAACAAAAATTGTCTCCAAAGGTAACCTGTCAACTTACTTTTAACCCTTATCCTGCTGAATTTAGATTTGCTACAATCATACCAATTTTGGACCATTTCAACTTGTATGGCTCCAGTATATCCCACAATCATTTAGTGACTTGGACAGTGTAAGCTATGATCAGAATGCACATCTTTGCAGGTTATGCAGGCTATTCTTAGTCTGTACTGTTTGTCAAAGCTTTGACTTAAGTATGAGAAGGGCAACTGTCATAGTGCAGTTGGTAGCGTGTCGGACCATCAATCTAGAGGTTCGTCCGAGTTTGATCCCTGATGGCATAACTCATCCTTTCTGACTATTTGTCTCTCACCAATGGGTTGATAATCGTAGACCTATGTGAGATAGGAGCTGGAGGCTAGGAAAGGATGTTATGGTAGTACTTGTGAAGGAAATACCAGTTATCTGTTGGTAGGTGGTACAGCCTCCACGATAAAACTGAAACATTGTTAAAGCAGCATACAACCCCATTCAATTCTATCCTATATTTTGACATTTTGGTAAAGTATCCTTTTAATAAACCATCCAGGGTTGTGGTATATTGGTGTTGTCTTCTCTGTCTTTTCTGACAATGGTACGATTGTATGATTATGTGACCTGTCAAATGCTTATTTTCCTAAATTTAGAATGATCAATCTATCTTTCTGTGAAAGAAATTCTGAAAAGCGACCTCCCATGCTCGACCAACTCTCATTTTCAAATATTTATTCAACAAGTTTCCAGATAGTCCCTTTTCACATGATGGGTCACATATACATCCATATCTTGTTAATACAACTCCTCCTTCACTTATGGATGGATTATGATAAAATTTTCACAGAACGATCCTAGTCAACTGGGGCCCATTTTACTAAACATCTTACGATCAGTTTTGCATAAGTCAAAAATTAAAGTTGCTCCTACAGTAGTAATTAAATATCGAATTCTCCCATGCAATGTCTCATTGGAATCATCTTCTAAAGACTATTCTAATGAGATATTGCTAGGCAGAATCGAAAAATGAATGTAAACACCAGGAATGATTTGTGATTTGGACTTGCGATCACTTTTTTCGTTAGTTGTTTGGTAAAATGGGCCCCTGATCTTTTATTCACTGTAGGGGTTAAGTAACATTCTTCCAGGCATTTATGAGATGGCATATATTGCGACTCTTGCACTCTTGTTAAAAACATAGAAAAAAAATTTGAAAATGCAAGATTAATGATATCACTTAAATACAAAGAAAGTCAAAGGATTGAAAGTCCTGAAAAGATTTTGCTGGCACAATAAGAATATAAAGCCCCATCATTGTGGGGGTTAAACACCTTTTCAGCTTTATCTAACATTGTGTTTCATTTATTCTTGGGATCATTCGCATGCTAAATAGCTAGTGTGCTATCAGAAGATCATGTGACTACTCTGATTAAATGGTTAACAACCATGATATACTCTATTTGAGACGCGATGAATACACAGGTGTCATTACACATTTGCAAATGCTATGTCAATGATTTAAGAGCGTAAAGTAACACCATTTTTAACTGTGAAAATGAGGTCATAGTCATGGTGATCTTGTCATTTCCCAAAAAGTGTTATATGTTACAAGAAAAGAATTGAATAGATGAATTTCAAGAACTTTGTTGATTTTTGGCAAAATATTGTATCACATTATAAGTAGAATATCAAATTTATGTTCCTAAAAGGAAATCAAACTTGTCTTCTGGAACAAGCTCCGTTAAGGCTTGTTTTCCTTGTTTAATAAATTCAGTATCTCATTACCTCTAATTCATTATCAGAGCTCCAGATAAAGGGAGGGATTTTTATTTTCAAAACAAAATTTGCCTATTTTGTTATTAGTCCCTCAAACCCTATGTTTTAGTACTCATTGGAATTGTCTTATTATTGTGGCAATGGACAACAGTCTTCTGACTCTATAAACTAGAAGTGGGTTTTTGTTTAATTTACTGCTCTTTTTGCGTGTTGTTTAAAAAAGATCGGATCTAATAAGTTTCTGCTTATGGAAATAAGGTAGAGTAATGATGGTAAAATTTTACAACATAGCTTCTTTTCAACATATAATATCAATTGAATGGTTTAATCCCATTTGGTCTACTCCCATTTCGTCTACTGTATTTTTTTTGCAACTAGTCCCATTTCGTCTACTGTCCCAATTTGTCTACTGTCCCAATTCGTCTACTATCACATTTTGTCTACCCTTTAATTAATAATAATTACCAAAATTTATTGCTTTTTGGGTTTGTTAATTCAAAGATAAAATATCACTTTAAATGCCAAATTAAGTTTATTTGATTATTTTTAAGAAATATAAGACAAAACATGGACAATTATTCAACATGGAAGAAAATATGTCATAATTAAAAAAAAGATATTTAATCTTTAAAAAGAAAATGTTTAAAAGCACTATTTAAAGGGAAATATAATGAATATGTGGACAAAAAAAAGCTTAAAAATATCCATATAACTAGAGCTGCTTGAGCAGCTGATTTGTTCCAAAGACCTGAATCTACTGATATTATGAATTTTCAGTGACTGAATAAAATATTTAAATAATGAATTAACTCTATTGCAAGTAAATAAATGTTATTAAGTGTCACATGCTCAAATATTTCTGAAAAGAAAAATTCAAGATTGATGAATGAAAGCTCTGGATGCAATCTGGGGGTCTTCCTTGTGGCGTAAAGCTGTTGCATGTGCACTTTTGTGCAAAGTTTTTGGGTGTGTACCGTTGTGCAAAGCCAATGTTTGCCATTTTGTGCATATAATTTTGTCTTCAGACAATTCAAGCTTTTGTAAAAGGAAAAGAAATTTACAGTATTTTATAATTTCTTTTCAGGCAAAAAGATGCTTTTAATTAAATTTTAATCTTATTAAGAAAAACTGACACTGAACAATTAGATTAAAATCAAGTATGTAAAGGTGTGAAAAGGCAAATATGCAGATGTCATACAGGTATTCAATCTTCTCAACACCTTACTTTCTGTCTGCGATATGTGTGAAATATATCAGCAACAAATACTAAAATTATTTAACAATAATGTCCAAAAAATGTAGAGTTCGAAATTTTAGGTAAAAAAGAGGCATAAAGACAATTCAAAACCTTAAAAAACCCCCCAAAGTATAATAGTAGACAATATGGGACACTTGGGCAAAACAGGAGTAGACGAAATGGGACTAGTGCACAAAATAGTAGACGAAATGGGAATAGACGAATTGGGAGTAGACCAAATGGGATGTTACCAATTGAATGACTGGATCATTGAATTTAACAATAAAAACAGGTTATAAGTGTCGTTCAAATGGGAGGAGTCACTTTAAGATAACGAAAAAACTTCTTAATTACATGGAAAGGTATGCTGAATATTTTACCAAATAAAGAAAGAATATGATTTTTAAACTTATCGGAAAATAAGAAAAATTCATTGAGTAATTTCTTAAAAAAATAGGTTTTTGTGACATTTTCCCCCATTAAATTACAAAAATGAGTGCTTTTTTAACTTCTGAGGGCCAAATATGCAAACGCAACGGGAGACTTTGGTGTGTTATCTCCCTTGTTTGATCTGTGGATTCAATCAGAGGTGTTCCAAAATCGTAAGTGGTCCTTTTAGAAATTTTCCTTGGATTTTATCCATAGTTTCTTCGGAGAAGTTGCGAGTTTTATTTTTGTAAATACAAAATACTTATTTATGCAATATGTATTCATGAAACAGTTTTCAATAACAAAGAAGAAAATTAATATTTATTTTACGTCAAATTAATCTTATAAATTGTGCAATATTTGATTTTGAGGTTATCTTTAAATTTTACAGTGCAAAAAAAATAATGATAAAACCCAAGGTAACCACTGATTTGAACCCTTCCTCCTTTGGGAGTATTTCAAGGGAGATAACTAACCGATATCACTCATTGATCAAAGAGAAATTTCCTTGGCAACAGCCAATGTCTAAGGTCTTTCAACATGTGTGTGTTATATAGCTATCAGCTGGTACTGAGTTTATTCTAGACCTTAAACGAACATAAACCTTTACTGAAAATGGCCAGTACCACTCAAGGGCAGATTACTCTAGCACAAAGGTGAGCATGGAAAGGTACCTTCAAATTTTGATATGATAACTACACAATTTTAATCTACAACATATGTAAACAAGAAAAAAATTCAGTCGGCTGAAAAAATTTATGCCTTGTGTCCATTGCTACATACCTCAACCCTTTGCTGTTTAATCCCTGCTTTTTACGTGCCTGTGATTTTATGATTGAGAAAACATTGTGAAAAAAGAAGAAATTGCTTCTGGCAAGCAATTTCTTCTTTTTCCACACTATTTTCTGCCCCACAGAATGGTTATTTTTCAAATTAAATCCACTTTAAATTTTCGTTTGCAAAACCTTTGAATTATGACAGGTCCAAAATTTTGTAAAGCAGGAAAGTGTTAAGACAATTCCAATGAATACCCACAAAATAAGCTCTGAGAGTTAGATTGTCATCGCTCCCTCTGATCTTAGACTGTGAATGATCTTATACACAGCGTTAATTGCAAGACTTATTTTCTACACTTTCTTTTACAGAAAAAGAAGTCACAGAAAAAGAGAACAAAGTTGATGCGTCGTTATTTTCAGAAAAAGATAAGGATCCACCAGATAGTAGTCAGGATGATCTCTTTCTCAATGCTATCAAAGAACATGAAAAAGATAAAGAAAAAAAGTAAGTTCAGTCCATCTTGCTCAATGCCCCGCTTCTATTTAGAGATCATTTTCTTTCAGTGACCGTTTTCAATATCCACATCTTAAAATAGAAATACTCTTGAAAACTATATATATTATAATTATTGTAAATGAATCCTGATGTTAAAACTCTATTTCATAAGCTTGGGCCCTGGTACAAGGTAATAGGACTCAACTGTAATAGAATTTTAAAGAAATGGGATAGTCATATAGTACTGTCTTCCCAGGAAGGCTAATGATAAGTTATGATTTGGCCCCTTGTTGATAGATTTGTTTGTTTGAATGTGGTTTCATGCCCCTTTCAACAATCTTCTAGCTATATTGTAGTGGCTGGAGCACCTAACAATGGATTGCTGGTATTTCTCACACCAGTACAACCATTACATCCTTTTCTAGCCTCCAGCTGCAATCCCACATTGATCTTCTATTATCAACCCATTGGTGGAAGACAAATACAGAGGAATCAGCTTATTAGCAACTACTATTTGCTAGAAGAAGAGTTGCTATTAATCAGATGTTTCTATTATCCATTTAAATTGTTTTAAAATTGAGCGGAAATTGGTCTATTCAACACTCAGAGAATTAAAGACAACAAAGCAAAGCGTTTTTTTCCAGCATTTCATTTACACAACCAAATAATAATTTTTAATTGGGTAAAGGTGCGATCATTAACTTGACATGTTGACCTGTCTATGTTTACATTCAGAATCGCAGTGTGACCTAAAAAATTTAAGGAAAAACTTGTTTATTTGTATTTTGCCCCGATGAAGTCTCCCTTTTGTTTCTCATATCTGATAAAATTGGATCCTGGTGCAAAAATTTTGTTTCCATTTTCCGGGAGTCTCCATTTTCAGAGTTCCGATAATCCAACAAATTTTACATGGGCTAAAAAAGAAATGATATTGTGCTTGAGGAAAAGTTGCTAATATCCGAAAATCCCGAATACATGATTTGCTCATAAAGGGATTCTTCTGTAGTCGAAAGAATGAGTGCCGCCGCCAGGAATCGAACCTGTTGTTGATTGATAGCATGAAATGACAACTGATTTTGAAGAGATTGGATTTTTGGTTTCATACCTCCATGAAAAAAATCTCTTCATATCTTATTATTTGTATCATAGAGGAAAAAATGTAAAGAATATTCAATAATGATTTCATATGGGACAACTTGATGTGCAAGCCTACAACTTAGCAGCTTACACAAAATTGTTTTCATTGAGAAATATTACTAATTTTTTAGAATGCATGAAAATTGAGTTATCTAAAATTATATTATTAAATCACAACCTCCCTTTTTACAGACAACCTGATAGTAGTAGTAGTCCCAACAATGAAGGCCTGACATCTTCGGCATCTAGTGAAAATATTCTCGGTGAAAATCTCACAGAAAAAGTTACTGTAAGTATGATCTACCCAAGGCTGTGGAATTCCCATTCCCACTTGCTGGACATGGGTTTTTACACTTGTTTGCAAGTACATTTTTCTAGTCTAATTGTCCAGGGACAAGTAAATACCAGAGCAACTCTTGATACAGTAATTACAAGATCTCTAGGAGTAAAGTCATCCTTTTGTTTGTATCAAGGGGAGAAAACATTGTCTCTAGTAAAGAAAATGCTGGGAATTTCCAACATTTGAAAAGAAGCAAATGTATTCTTGGCAAAGTTTGTAGTGGTCAATTTATATACCCTTGTGATACCCTCACTTTGAAGAAGAGGAGGGTATACTGGTTTTACTGGTATACCCTTTCCCCTACCCATCCTTTCATCAGACCCTAACAAAAACTTTTACTGCACTTTTCGCATATTTTGCGTTTTTTTTTTATTGGGATTTATTGGCAGTAATTTATTTTTTGGCATGTAATGCCAAAATAAAACGCCTTATTTTTTTTCCTCTCGTTCTGAATCATGAACTATAGGAAAGGCAATTTTTTAGAGTAATGTTAACTTTCTACAAACTAAACAATAAATAGTTTTCACACCTTTCATAAGTGTTTTAACTCATGTACAAGTTTTATCACACAATTTCACCTTGACTTTCAGTATGATATATCAACTAACTTGGATCTCGAATTTTGAAATCAATTTATATACATTTACAAAATTAATGTAAACATTGTCAGCATATTCTCTAATCCCAATTTGAATAAGTGGTGTCTTCAAATTTTTGTTATAAAATTAATTTACATTGTCTAAGATGTACATCAAGCAAGATTACATTTCTATCATAATAAAGGAATTTCTTATTTAATAATGAAAAATATTGGCGATAGATTAATTTTGGGCCATCTTAGCTTCAACACTAATATAGCCAAAATAAAACCACCAAAATTACCCTGTTTACAGTATAATTCACAGCAATTTGAAGCATAGTACAGAGTATCAGATAGATGTTTCTCTATTTCTTTGTTTAATTTTTAGATTATAACAATGTTTTTATGTACATATTTTAATAATGTTACATAATTTGTCATTTAAATTGCATCATCGTATTTATTGTTTTATTGTACTACTTGATTATTGTATGATCTGTTTTACCAAAATGAATCTATCTATCTGTCCCATATATGGTTTGCCAAATTCAAGTCAGTTGCATATCTACTAACTGTTTAATGCCTTAGTTTATTTTTGGACTTGCCAACTTGCTGTGGCAAGCACTGGATGGGGGTATATGTCAGCTCTTGTTTCTTATTGTATTTAATAGGGAGTACACACATCCCCTAAAGGTATTGTGAGTAGTACTGGTTTTGTGTTTGGTGAGAACCTGGCTGAGAGAGTAGAAATCAAGGGCAATACAGACGCGGAAGATAACTCTATAGACAACGGGGTGGCCTCCCCTGATTCAACAGAGCCTTCGGAACAAAGTACAGGTACTGTACAACTACAATGGATATTTAATCATGTCAATGAAATTGCAAATAATTCAAATGACTGCTGGGTTGATAGACTAAGACATCAAGTTGGTAGAGTATTTGCTTAGGGACAGAGAAGTCCCGGGTTTGAATCCCCACAGGAGTCAAAATATTTATTTGTGGGTTAACCCACCAGGAGACAACCCATGAGGTGGTAGTTATGTGATTTGGCAGTTGAAGAAGTTAAGTATAGAAGATTTGTGGCAGAATTGTAATTGTCAAGGAGGTATGTGTAGCTGGGTTGAGTATAAGGGGTGTTTGTACTGCCTTCCTGTACACACTAGCTTTTGTTGTGACATGGAAGAGCATTGGCTTAGGGACAGGGGAGTTCTGAGTTTGAATCACCACATGAGTCAAAATATTGAATTGTGGATAACATTAGCTTAACATTGACGATAATATATCAGACTTACAGATTTAAAACTTAATAAAAATTAGATATGGTTAGGTACATTGTGAAATTGGAAAAAAACCTACCCCAAATTTAAACCATTCTAAATAACCACAGCTTGCAGTTCAAAGTATCATTCACATTCAACTTGTTAAAAAGTCATTCCATTTAATTTACTTCAATATATTCATAATTTCTTTAATTTGATTGATCCCTAAAGACACAGCAATTTATTTGTAGAAATTCTGTAATTACATAAATTGCATGTTATACAAATTTGTTCACTTCATGAAGAAAAAGCTCACATCTTTCAATGCCTACACATTCAATTTCATTTCAGAATAATTCCCATTTTCAATTTCACAACATTCTTAACTTGCCTAAGATAGGGCATAGAGAAGAAAAACACTTGCTTAATTGAATTTCCCCCAAACATTTTCCTTAGCATTTTATTGTGTCCATTTGAAATCAGATTGTATGGTCATATGCTTAAAGACCATGAAATGTAAGACTATAAATAGGACAAATGAATATAAATATTTTGAAAATATGTCATTGCTCTCAATAAGGACAGAATGTATTGGATGTAACTGGTTTTGGGGAAAAGACTTTTTCAAGATTTTTTTTTTGTTCATAAACTATAGTCAGGGATCACCACTACTACAAGTCTTTGGGCCAAAGACATGTAGATTTTAGGGCAGACTGGCAGGAGAAACCATGTTGTAGGTCCTTCTGGCCTGTAGGGTTTGGCCAACATTTTTTCAAAACCTTTCAGCTTTGCAGATTTTTGCTTCTCTTTCCTTTTGAGATTTTCATTTCCATTAGGAAGAAATTGTTGGAAAAAAAGAAATTTCTTCACACAACCAATTTCTTTCTTTAGCCACAATAAAGGACCTGGTATGTTCTGCAGGCTGGTAGCAAAATATAGTGTCAATCCTTATAGTAAATATCCTCAAAACAATATTTCTGTGGGTACCATCAGTCTATTCAAAATTTGATACATAGTGTAGCTAGATTAGAATAGCTAAAATGAGAGATTTTTTTTTAAGCCGAGACTCCTAAACCTTAAGAGAGGACTTTTTGGTGTATAACTAATCCTTGGGACCCTATTTTATTGAGGCAATACAAAAACTCAGAGGTTCGTTTTTCTAAAATACCAAATTTTATTTGAATTTCCCTATGAAAATGAAATAAATGGGCCTTAGAGGGGGTTTGCTGGAACCCCCAGAAACCTCTCTGGATCTTCCACTGTTTCTACCAATAATTTACAATTTCAGAAGCTAAAACTTTAGAAGAGTCAGCGAGAGAGTACCAGGAGTTACGGACAAAGAAGCCTGAGTTACAGGAGGTGGAGTTATTTACAGGGGAGGAAAATGAATCTAATGTATTACAGGTAAATGTATAATTCAAGATTATTGCCCTGGCAGGGCGGAGCTTAAGTAAATAGGCATTTGTTTATAATTACACATTTTAATAGATAGTCAACATTGTTTAAATTGAAGGTTGGAAACCAAACCCTCGTAGCTTCAGCTTGGACAAGCTGAAGTTACGAGGGTTTGGTAATCAACGTTGAAATGTGTTCACTTTCCCTTAGCATGTTTGTCCTTTTTGGTTCTAAAAACAGTTATCTACATGTGTTCACAACAATGGTTGGCTAACTTTCGAAAGAACCAAAACTATTAAAAAGTAAACTCACCATTACGTCACAGCTAAGTCACACCCTGCCAATTGAATAATAACACAGAATACATGTTTAAAAAAATCAATTCTTATTAACCCTTGTGATGCTGAAAAATTTTGGCTAAAAATTTTCATCGAAATCAAAGGGCAAAAAGCACTGAAAGTACCAAATGTAAGTATTTTTTTATTTGAAAAACTAAATCTATTGACAATTCTGATTTGAAAGTGAGAAACAGGTGGTGTAGAATAACATTAAACTGCACATATGTGCAGGCTGATGTTGGTCTATAGCTTCTGCCAAAGCAGGAATATTCCGGGTTCAGCATGACAAGAGTTAAGTGGCTTCAAAAATCAAGATTGTATGCAAAGCGTTGATGCAGGTTTTGACTGTTATATAGAATGACAACTGACATTAAGATATCGTTGGTTTTACCTGTATAACAGGTAGTTCAAAAGTTTCTGTGTTTGGTTCGCGATGGTGGCACTCATTCTTTCAGACTATTTGTCTTCCACCAATGGGTGCAGACCTATGTGGTGTAGCAGCTTGAGGCTATTAAAAGAGTAATGGTAGAACTGGTGTGAGAAATACAAGGAATCCACTATTAGGTGCTCCAGTCTCAGCAATATAACTGAAAGATTGTTAAAAGTGGCATAAAACCCCAATTAAACAAACAAACTAGGGATAATTCTACCTGTCTTGTGGTTTCTTTTCAGAGTAATGGTAAATTATTTGTATTTGATGGGGATTCACAAAACTGGGTGGAAAGAGGAAGAGGCGTTCTACGGCTGAATGATATGAAATGCATTTCTTCACAGACTTTTCAATCTAGATTATGTAAGTTTTACTGTTAAGCTTTGATTTAATACTTTGGCCTTTTTCAAGATACAATGTTCATGTTTTGAATAATGATTGATTTCATTGATATGCATATGCCGATAGAAAGGTCAAGGTCATTTTACTTGGTCATTGTCATCATCAGATAAACATACCTTTTTGAGACATTTTATGAATGTGACCCGTCATGCGAAAAGGGACCATCTAGGAATTCTGTAAACTGCATTATTGAAAAAGAGATTTGATCCGGCATAGGTCAACCATGATTCACATTTCAAAAATTCTTTCACTGGAGGGGAGATTGATTGTTCTAAATTCAGAAAATAAGTATGGTGCAAAAAGTTTTGACCCTTGTTAGTCTGCGCAGTTTGCGCAGTCTAACTAGGGTTGACACTTTACGCACTACCCACATGGTCCTTTTTTGTGCGACAGGTCACATGTGTAAACATATCTAAATTCTTTTTGATTCCCTAAAATGAAAAATTGGAAAGGACTTTATAAGAGTTTCTGAATGTTGTGACAACACTTGTTGACGGGACTATAAATTTCATGCCACTTACAATTCTTGTTTATGACATGGTTTTTCAATCAGACTTCATCTGTAAGTTGTAGATTTTGGTTGTCCTTCAATAATATATCATACAACTAATTATCAATTAGAAAATGTGGCTGCAAATCACTAATTATTATGAATGTGTTTTTAATACCAGAGCATAAATAAATAAAGATCAAATTGTTTTTGCCTGGTCTGTTTGTAAAAAATTTCATATTGCCTTATTGGCCATAATTTCTGATTAGTTTATGGCAGTCTTCATATCTTACATGTGTTTTGCTTTTGACAAGACCTTTCTGTTAATACCAACTTCAAAATCATCAGTTAAGATGATTATTAAAGGTCATTATTTTGGATGATTAAATCTTAAACATTGGTTTTACTGCTGATTTCCAAAGTGAAGTAAACCACTGTTTCTAAATCATGTCAGTTGCAGGGGAGTGGCTCATTTGGAACATCACTCGGCCATTTCCGTAAACTGCAACAGACCTTGGATGTATGTAAGGCGGATGGATATGTAACAAAATCATGCATTTTGTTAGGCGGAAACAGTGAAAGAAAAACTAGCACTGTAGATTTATATCTTTTACAGTAAATAACATCTGAAAAATCTTAATTTTTGAGAATGACAAATTATTCTCAAAAATTAAGATTTTTTCAGCCGTTATTTAAGAATCTAAAGGTATTTATGTTAAGATTCAATGGTTTCACGTCAGTGACTTAAACAAGTAGCATTGGCGACGTCGAATTTTTACACTCACAGTTTCGAGGGCTTACGCCATTTTAACTGACATCATCGATTTTTTCCAAGGTTTTCCCGTGAATTTTAAAAATAGTCCGTCTATGTACATCCAAGGTTGATCGTGAGATTGGCCGAGTGGTGTTCGGAATGGGGAATGGCTGTTTAACAAACACATCTTGTTGTGTATCGAGTAAAAGCATCTTACATTTCTTCCAGTAATGAGAACAACAGGAAGTCTACGGCTAATTTTAAACACAAAAGTATGGCCTGGTATGACGGTAGAGAGGGCCAGTCAAAAAAGTGTTCGAGTCACAGGAACAGATGGTGATAGTGTTAAAGTCTTTCTTTTAATGGTGAGGGATCATAGTTAATGTGTGACCAGTCACACAAAAAGGAACCATCTTGGAATTTTGTAAAATGAATTATTGAAAAAGAGATTTGGTCTAGCATAGGTCAACCAGAAGTCGCATTTCAAAAATTCTTTCACTGGAAGGTAGATTGATCATTCTTGATTCAGTAAAAAAGGCTCGGTGCAAAAAGTTTCTATCTTAGTCAGTCTGCGCAGTCCGACTAGGTTCGACACTTTACGCACTACTCAGATGGTCCCTTTTCGCGTGATGGTCACATATATATACTGATGCCCATGAATAAGGGGATCTGCTATGATAATATTTGTGAGTAGAAGTAAAATGTCTTAAATGCAGCTGTAACAAAGTTATACTTATTATGTTTTGCTTACCCTTAGACCCAGATGATACTTTAATTCTATATTTTCCTAAACAAAATATAGCATATTGTTTCCAAAATTTGGAATCATCTCACCCATAATTATTCTAGATCCAGTCATCAAAGCTTCAAATAGAGGGGTACTTTGGATTTCAAATTACATTATTTAAAAAAAATCTTGCATAAGTCCTATATTGTGGGTAGTCATTTGAATAGTCTTGACAAGACGATTCAAATGGGTACCCTAACTGTAGAGTTTCAATGAGAAAGATTTTAGCTGAACTGTGTATGAATGCATTCATTTCTATATCTAACATTTTTCAATGTACAAATTTAATTGTTACAGCAACTGCGTATTCTTGATGGCACAAAAAATACATGACCTTGTTGGCTATCATTCTCTCAATAGGTATCCTAAGAATAAGGAAAAAAATGTATTAAACAATCATAACCAATTACAGAAGTATTTAATATTACATCACTTTTAACAATAGATCACTTATGATAGAGTAATTCTTGGTCCCTACATACTCTTTCTATATGAACATACATTCGCTATAACAATATTGGGGATAGAAAGGGTACATGTTTTCGTTTGATTCTCAGAAATTTGGATAAACCTGTTTTAAATTTCATTTCTTTGATCAATTACAGAATTATTTAATATTATATCACTTTTAACAATATATTGCTAAAAAGAGTAATTCCTGGTGCCTACATACTCTTTCTATATGAAAATACATTTGCTATAATTCTCAGAAATTTTGATAAACCTGTTTTTGAAATTTCTTTCATCAATTACAGAATTATTAAATATAGTATCACTTTAAACAATAAATCGCTTATAATAGAGTAATTTCTGGTCCCTACATACTCTTTCTTTATGAATATACATTGGCTATAACAATATTGGGGATAGAATGGGTACATGTTTTCTTTTGATGCTCAGAAATTTGAATAAACCTGTTTTGAATATCTTTGACAGACAAATCCAAAAGATACTGAAAACTTATTAAGAGCATTGGACTGGAGAATTCAACAGTTACGTGTACAAGAAGAAAAATTAAAGGAACTGAACTCCGTACAAACCACGGAAAAACGTAAAGCCGATACAGAATCTCCGACAGAGGAACTTACTTCAAAGAAAGCCAAGTAAGGACAGACAAATTAGATTACAATAACAGGGAAAAAGACTAATTATTTTGACCTATGGGCCCAGACAGCCAAAATTCAATATTTAGAATTATGGGTATAGGCATTTTCTCAATATGTTAAGGGGCCCAGTCCAAAATCTAGTGGCCATGGGTGACTGGGCCCCTGCTAGTCTTTTTCCCTGAATAAACTTCTGACTTTTTGATTTTTTAACTGTTTACACTTTACAAGAAGACACAATTAAAGACTTTCTTAATAAGACACAATTTCAGACTGTTCCAAATTTAAAGAAAATGCAGACATCATTTTTTAGCTGGTGAAATTTTAAAAATCATATTTTTTTTTGGGGGGGGGGGGGGGGGGGGGGAAACATTGTTTAAAATGAAGAAATTGCTTGTCTTCATTTTCCACAATATTTTCCATAGCTTTTTCTTCAAGGGTGTCAAAAAGCTGGGATATGTTTGAATGGATTAAGGATAGATGTAGAAATAGGTTAAGGAAACCTGAAAGGCTGCACTACAGATATTGAGAAGTCGGATAGAAAGTCTATCCCATCTCATTAAGCAAGTGGTTCAAGCTCTTCTCTGTTTCATAAAAAAATTAGCAGAGTTACAAATAGAGAGAGTATATTGAGTTTTAGAACAAAGTATTTCAATAATAATAGTATCAATCCAATGTTGTTGGAACTAATTTCAATTTCAAAGACAGGATATTTTGAGTTTTAGAACAAAGTATTTCAATAATAATAGCAAAAATCCAATGTTGTTGGTACTAATTGAAGAGACGATTCAAATGAGTACCCACAACAAAGAGTTTGTTGAGAAATAAAGATTTTAGACTGGCTTAACCCCCTCTTAAATGTATGTCTGTGTAAGGAACAATGTGTAGTTACAGCCCTTGGTTTCATTCGGAACACCACTCGGCCAACCTCACGAACAACCTGGGATGTACATAGACATACTGTTTTTAGAAAATACGGGAAAACCTCTGAAAGACTCGATGACGTCAGTTAAAATGGCGGTAGCCCTTAAAACTTTGAGTGAAAACATTCGACGTCGTGAACGCTACTCATTTAAGTCACTGATGTGATGCCATGTAATCCTTATATAAGTATCTTTTGATTCTAAAATAAGGGTGAAAAATCTTGATTTTTGGAGATTGATTCGTCATTCTCAAAAATTAAGATTTTTCAGCCGTTATTTACTGTAAAAACTATCAATCTAAAGATAGCACTGGTTGTTTCTGACCTAGTTTTTGTTAAACTATTTCGGCCTTACAAAATGCACAATTTTGTTACATTCCCATCTACCTTATATACATCCGAGGTCCGTTGCAGTTTATGGAAATGGCAGAGTGATGTTCTGAATACCCTTTGTTTGTGAGGGTGAGGCTAGCCTTTTGTCACAATATCTTGCATACTTTTTCTGCTCCTGCATCAATATGATCAGGTGCATATTGTTTTATTATTTCTGTCTGTGTTCCAAAACCTCAGCCACCATCAAAGCACAGTTTGCAGCGCATCAGATTCCCAAACTTAAATCTTTGGGTTTCATATCTTGGACAGGGGTGTGAAAATACGAGTTTTTTCCACTTGTCCCTGGACAAGTAAATGCGGATTTTCTACTCGTCCAGGATCAAAATGAACTTGTCCGCTAAAGAGTAAATAGAAAAATATGAGAAAAACATTGCATTTTGATGAAGAAAATGCTGGTATCCAGCATTTTCTTCATTAAAAACAATGTTTTCTACCCTACGATATGAACATTAGGATGATTTCTCTCTTAATTCTTTTAATTAACATTCCAAGATTTGCCCTGGTATTAACTTGTCCTTGGACAAGTTAATTAGAACAATCTACTTGTCCTCAAGTACAAAAGCCCGAGTTGGACAAGTCGGGCATGGGAATTCCACACCCCTGTCTTGGATCCATGTCAATACACAATCAATACCCCCTCTCACCATTATTTGTAATAATATCATTTCCCATTGTTGTACCATGTATGTGCCTTTGAGAAATAAAGGTTATGTTATGTTATGTTATGTTACATAACCTTTCTGACATTTGTCTCCACCACTGGATAATTAACTTAAAACCAATTGGGATATCAGCTGGAGGCTAGGCAAGTATGTCATGGTAGTACACAAATTGTAAGAAATACCAGGAATCCATTGTTAGGTGCTATGAGAGCTGTGGTATGACTGAAAAATGGGTAGACATGGAGTGAAACCCCTTTTGAATAAGCATACAAATCTTATCTGTACCTCTGAAGCTTGTTAATCATATTGACTTATTTGTATTTTACAGAAAGTTAGATGATGAAGGAATAATCAATTTTAACAGAAGAGAAGAGTCAGACAGCAGTGTGGTAGATCCAGAAACTGAAGGTAGGTTTTAATGGTTACAAATGCTTGAAAAACCATTGAATTTATCATTTACTTTTTAATGTATATTGTAAAAAGATAAAGAATTTCAACAGATTGGAAGAGTAAAATTATTTCAACAGAAGAGAAGAGTCAAACAGCAGTGTGGTAGACCCAGAAACTGAAGGTAGGTTTTAATGGTTATAAATGCTTGAAAAACCATTGAATTGATCATTTACTTTTTAATGTATATTGTTAAAAGATAAAGAATTTCAACAGATTGGAAGAGTAAAATTATTTCAACAGAAGAGAAGAGTCAAACAGCAGTGTGGTAGACCCAGAAACTGAAGGTGGGTTTTCAATGATTCAAGACCTTGAAAACTATTGATTTTATCATTTATTTTATATTCTTTAATGCTTTTCCATGGTGTTATCGAGAAATAACGGTAGATTATCACTTGATAATCTCACCATAAAGCAGTGAAATTATCAAAAACTTAAACTCTGCTTTTGTTCATTTCATCCTATCTGACGTCATCTATGCGGGGCAAAATAAGTGACATCACAATGAATGTTGCATAGCAATCACGCGCAAACTGACCCGCTTTACGAAAATATGTCCTGGAAAATTCACATTTTGTCTCATTTTTGCTTAAAAGAAATAGAATATTTGTTTGATTTTCGAGTAAGATCAATTAATATATTTCGTGAACAACAAAAGCTTTATTTTCATCATGGAAAATATAGATTTTGTTGCTCACTCAATGAAATATAAATCAATCTGACTCTGAAACAAACAATTATCCTCTATACAAACAATTTAAAAAGATAAAGAGAGAAAAGTCAGATATCAGTGTAGTAGATCCAGAAACTGAAGGTAGGTTTTCAATGACTCAAACCTTGAAAACCATTAAGTTTATCATTTACTTTATATTAAATAATTCAAAAAGATAAAGAATTTCAACTGAAGAGAAGACACAACTGTGTGGTAGGTCCAGAAACTGCTTTGAAAACCATTTAATTTATCATTTACTTTATAATAAACAATTTAAAAAGATAAAGAAATTCAACTGAAGAGAAGGGACAGTAAATGGTTTCTAGTACTTGAAAAAACATTGAATTTATCATTGTTTTAATAAACAATCTAAACAGCTGGTACAATCTTGTGAATGGTACTCCTCCATTTATGGACATATTTGGATGAAACTTTCACATAGTGTTCCTAGCCATGTGACATAGCGCATATTGTTGCGGATTGGGGAATTTCTGTCATGTCAAAGAAAAGGCGCCTTCATGTAAAAATTCTTGTGAACGCAACTCCTCCAATATTGATGGACTGATTTTAATGAAATGTTCATTGTTACCTGAATTTGTGCATGTTGTTGCAGTTTGGGATATTTCAGCTGTGTCATGGAAAAAGGGGCCTTCATGTCAAATGTCTTGTGAATTGTAAATTTGAGAGGAAAGTTAACAACTCTCCATTAAAGGATTAATTTTGTTGATACTTTCAAAGGTTATTTTTCATCTTGTGAACAGGTGCATAATTCCACCTTTCAATCTTAAGATGTACTATCACAGTAAAGGGGGCTTTCATTTAATGACAATCCTTTTGGTGCCGTATCTTGTGTCAACCACACTCTTGTTATCAGTTTTAGATGAGGAGTTTAATAAATTTGGTATTTTATTAACACAAAAATTGTAATTTATCTATAATATGACATGTTTTTTGCAAAAAAAATGACATATATCTTGTAATTTATCCATTAATGTTGTCCAGATAAAATATAACGCTGTTTGTAAAATGACATCATCAATTTCATAATGACATCGTATTTGCAGTAAAAAAAAACATCATTTCTATACTCTGAGCTCATTTGCATAGTTATAAACTAGTGTAATAACAATAGTGTTATATAAAAAATATTCAATAGGGTTATTTCACTCCTGTGGCATGTCCACATTTTAATAACTCTGCTAATAAAAATCATTCTCTTTTTGTTGCAGTTTCATCAGAAAGCCATGCCTCATCTTTAAACCTTCGAACAGATTCTGACTGAAAACTGACAGAGGACAGTTCAAGGACAAATAACAGTTCATCATACATGAGACTTGGAACCAGTCATGTAATTATAAATACTTTGGTTCCTTGTTCATGTGGTGTCTTTCCTGTTAACGTTGAAGAGAGGGGGGATAACTGAGCTGGGTTCTCATGAAAAATGTCTCATGGCCCTGAAAATATTTTTCTACATATTAATTTTGGATAGTTAATTTCTACACGGATTGCAGGTAGCTTTACTGACCTTCATTTAACACGGAAATAATTGCAAAACATTTGAAAAAGTGGTATTCAGCTTTGTATGTGTACATGTATGCAAAGAAGATGACAGATCTGCACTTATAATGAAGATTTCATAGATGCAGAAGTCATGCTGCTAGTATAATATTTTTGTCTTTATTGCATTCAACTGTCAATCTTGCTCCAAAGTTAAGGTCACAGCTCTAGGTCGGTTGTTTCAATGCAAGCTTGACAACAGTCACCCTGTAACAACCAAGTAGTTTTGAATGGTCTTTACATGGTTAAACAGAGCTTTTTTTCAAGAAACTTGGAAGGGGCCTTATCCTGTTCATTTTGGGAAATTTAGTGTGGTTTTCAGAAGAATTGGAATATATATATTTAATAAAAGAAAGTAAGATTTGTGCATCATTTTCAAGATGTAATGAAAAAAACTAAATTGAAGGGTCTGGTCAGTGATAAAATTAATAGAAACATTGAAGAAAACAAATTTTGATGAAAATAAACAGATAAGATTAAAAAATCACCTGTAATTTTGTGATTTTTTTATGCCCCCGATAGGGAGGCATCATAAATTTGACTTGTCCGTCTGTCTGTCCGTCCGTCCGTCTGTCCATCCGTCCGTCCGTCTGTCCGTCCGTCCGTCATTCCGTCCAAAAACTTTAACATTGGCCATAACTTCTAAATCAAAGCGGTGTCGGGGGCATTGTCATCTTACAGTGACAGCTCTTGTTTCTGCCACAAGTGGGAAAAAAAGAGCCTTTTTGAATTGGGAAATGGCCTTTAATAAGCCCCTAATAAAGAACCCCCAAAAAAAGCCCTGTTACATAATATAGGTTTAGTAGAACTCTCAAAGGCTCAAAGCTATGTGTAGTATAGTGATGAAATAGTATTTAAGTACTGCTGTAAATAATGGAAATATGTGTATATTTCAGACTAAAATAGGTTACACTGAAAGAAAGAAAAAAATCATAGTTAAGTCTTGTGTTATTTGTAGGTCATTTGTAGGTCTATAGGAAATGCCATGTTATTTTCTCTGAGACAAGCTGACTTTTACAAGCAAATATTCCTTTTCCCACAATATTGCATAATATGTGTGTTTTGGGTTGTTATAGGCATACGATAACGAACGAAACACAGGTTTTAACGTGAGAAAAGAGGATTAAAAAGTAAATTCACATGCTAGTAACGCCTGGCTTGTTTTTTAGCTCACCTGAGCACGAAGTGCTCATGTGAGCTATTGTGATCACCTTTCGTCCGGCGTCCGTCCGTCGGTCGTCAGTCGTCGGACGTCGGTCGTCGGTCGTCGTCCGTCGTCCGGCGTCCGTCAACAATTTCTTTAAACGACATCTCCTCCTAAACTACTAGGCCGATTAACACCAAATTTTACAGAAATGTTGCTTAGGTTGTCCCCTTCAAAAATAGCTAAAAGAATTGAAATCCATGAAAAACTCTGGTTGCTATGGCAACAAATGTGAAATTTTTAGAAAATCTTTAAAATTCTTCTTCTTCTCAACCAGTAGTCCTACAGACTTAAAACTTGGCATGGATGATCAGATCATTAACCTTTATGAAAATAGCTAAAATCATATCTGTTGGGCCACCAGGTGCGGAGCACCAGGGGGGAGGGGGTAGTACTTTGGGTAAATTTTGTAATCTGTAAGCTTCTTCTTCTTCAGAACCAGGAGCTCTACAGACTTGAAAATTGGCATGGATGATCAGCACATAGACCTTAATAAAAATAGCTAAAATCATATCTGTTGGACTGCCAGGTGCGGAGCACCAGGGGGGAGGGGGGAGTACTTTTGTGAAAATTTTGTAATCTTTAACCTTCTTCTTCTTCTGAACCAGGAGCCTGACAGATTTGAATATTGGCATGGATGATCAGCATATGGACCTTTATATAAATAGCTAAAATCATGACTGTAGATTCACCAGGTGCGGAGCACCAGGGGGGAGAGGGTAGTACTTTTGTGAAAATTTTGTAATCTTTAACCTTCTTCTTCTTCTGAACCACAAGCCCTACAGATTTGAAAATTGGCATGGAGGATCAGCTCATAGACCTTAATAAAAATAGCTAAAATTATGACTGTAAGAACCAGGAGCACTACAGACTTGAAAATTGGCATGGATAATCAGCTCATAGACCTTAATAAAATTTGCTAAAATCATATCTGTTGGGCTGCCAGGTACGGAGCACCAGGGGGGAGGGGGTAGTACTTTTGTGAAAATTTTGTAATCTTTAACCTTCTTCTTCTTCTGAACCAGGAGCCTGACAGATTTGAATATTGGCATGGATGATCAGCATATGGACCTTTATATAAATAGCTAAAATCATGACTGTAGATTCATCAGGTGCGGAGCACCAGGGGGGAGGGGGTAGTACTTTTGTGAAAATTTTGTAATCTTTAACCTTCTTCTTCTTCTGAACCACAAGCCCTACAGACTTGAAAATTGGCATGGAGGATCAGCTCATAGACCTAAATAAAAATAGCTAAAATCATGACTGTAATGCCACCAGGTGCAGAGCACCAGGGGGGAGGGGGTAGTACTTTTGTGAAAATTTTGCTACTTTAACCTTCATCTTCTATAGAACCAGGAGCACTACAGACTTGAAAATAGGCATGGATGATCAGCTCATAGACCTTAATAAAATTTGCTAAAATCATATCTGTTGGGCTGCCAGGTACGGAGCACCAGGGGGGAGGGGGTAGTACTTTTGTGAAAATTTTGTAATCTTTATCCTTCTTCTTCTGATGAACCAGGAGCCCTACAAACTTCAATATTGGCATGGATGATAAGCATATGGATCTAAAATAAAGTAGCTAAAATCATGAATGTAGGGCCACCAGATGCGGAGCATTAGGGGGGAGGGGGTAGTACTTTGGATCAATTTTGAAATCTTTAACCTTATTCTTTTCCTGGATCAGGAACCCTACAGACTTGAAAATTGTCATGGGTGATCAATATATTGACATTAATAAAAATAGCTTAAATTTTGACTGTAATGCCATCAGGTGCTGAGTGTCTTGGGGAGGGGGTAGTACTTTGGATCATTTTTGAAATCTTTAAACTTCTTCTAATGAACCAGGAGTCCTACAGACTTGAAAATTGATATGGATGATCAGCATATGGACATTAATTGAATCAGCTAAAATCGTGACTGTAGATTCACCAGGTGCAGAGCATCTTGGGGGAGGGGGGAGTGCTTTGTTGAGAATTTTGAATCCCTACAGCCTATATATTTGACATGGATTGATCAACTCATTAAAGAAAACTTTAAAAGTCTCAGACTCAGCCTGTATATCTGGCATAGATTAGCTGATCACAGACCTTTTATGAAAAAAGCTTAAATAAATAATGACCAGGGGAGGAGCAGAGGGGGGGGGAAGGATTATTTCAAATGTTATCTAATTGAATAATAGAAAATCTCTTTTTCTGTGGTTGCATGGACATACCTAGGTAATGAAGCTTTTTTCTCAGGTGAGCGACCCAGGGCCAACGGCCCTCTTGTTACTTAAATATTCTCAGACTGGGCCTAAAAACTTTATCAGTTTCTAGGTCTAACATTAATATAGAGCATAAATTAAGGCAATGATCATATTACTACGATAAATTTTGTAACGACAAAAAATAGCTAAGCAAAATCAGTATAAACAAAAGTGACAGTGCAATGCATAACGCAATTTTCCTGTACATTTGTGGGTTTGAAGCTAGCTTTAAAGGGTTTCTATGGATCATTTATCTTTGAATAAATACAATTTAGTCTTTCTTTTAATGCAATAATAGTGACAATTCATGTGGGGTTTTTTAGAGTTAACATTTGTGGAGACCATTAAAAGGCTTTTAGACCCTTGTGATTTGCACTCGGGCGTTAAATAAAGTGGAAAATATTTAAAAAAACATGAGTATGGTAGGTGTATTAGGTGATAGGTGAAGAACCATAAAAACCTAACTATTCTTGGAATCCATCTTGTAATGTGACACCCAAGCAAAGTTACAGATAAGGGGTTATTCTGGAATTTTTCTCCCTAAAGGCAGCACTCATCCTTTCCAAACATTTGTCTCCCACCAATGGGTTGATAATTGTAGACCTTTGTGGGATAGCAGCTGGAGGCTAGTTAAGGATGCAATGGTAGTACAGGTGTCAGATATACTAGGAAAACATTTTAGGTGCTCCAGCCCCCACAATATAACTGAAAGATTGTTGAAAGCTGCGTAAAACCCCATTCAAACAAACAATTTATTTTGGATTAACCGATTTTGAAATACAATATTTGTATTGATGCTTGCCCGAACCCTTATTTGTGGGTACCTAATAGAATGGTCTCATCAAGATGATTCAAATGAGTACCCAAAACATAGGTGTCATAAGAAATTAGGATTTTAAACTGGCAATATAATTTTTTAACTGTAACTCTAAACTGTGCTAAAATGTTGCAAGTGCTTATACAATGTGCAGGCTCTTGCAACCTTTAAGCAAAACAACATCTGATTATGGATAACTGGAATGATAACAGTTTGTAAACATTTATTTTGATTTTGTATAACCTGTAAGATAGTAAATAAAAACAAATCACAAAGGCTTTTCTTGTTTTTTCCACTGGGGGATTACCATTTTGTATGACTATTTACCCTTTGCCCTTATCTATCTTTGTTCTGCTTTAAAAAAGTGCCAATTTTTAGCTTTGCTATTTTCAGAGAAAATCCGATGTATTATGATCACCTTGGCATCGTAAGTGTTGGTGTCTGCATTGGTGTTTGCCTGACAATTTTTAACCTCGGTCATATCTCTGTTGTTATTTAAAATATCTTCAATAATTTTGCCATGTGTATTAACCATCACAAGAGCTATTCAGACTATCAAGGGGAGATAACATTGGAAGCATTTTTATATGTCTGTTGAAAACGGGACATATTATGGGATCACCTGTGGCATCTGGCATCCTGGTGGCTTGCTTTTAGCTCACCTTAGCACAATATGCTCAAAGAGAACTTTTAGGATCAACCTGAGTCTGTCGTCAACAATCTTAAAAACTTCTTCTCCTGAATCACTTGGTGTATTTCAATGAAACTTTACCAGAATGTTCCTTGGGTGACCCTTTTCAAAAATTGTGAAATTTTGAATCACCCATAAAAATGGGCAGGGTGGGGCTTATTTTGAGCCATAAATCTTTGAACAACATCTGAACCACTGGGTCAATTTCAATGAAACTTTTTACAGAATGTTCCTTTGGTGACCCTTTTGAAAAATTGTTTGCAAAATTTTGATTGGCCCATGAAATATATGCTTGGCAGGGCGCGGCTTATTTTGAGCCCAAAATCTTTTAAAGACATTGCTTCTTGAACCACTGGGCCTTTTTCAATGAAACTTTACCAGAATGTTCCTTGGGTGACCCTTTTCAAAAATTGTTTGTGAAATTTTGAAACACCCATAAAAATGGGCAGGGTTGGGCTTATTTTGAGCCTGAAATCTTTGAACAACATCCCCTGAACCACTGGGCCGATTTCAAGGAACCTTTTTACAGAATGTTCCTTGGGTGACCCTTTTCAAAAATTGTTTGTGAAATTTTGAATCACCCATAAAAATGGGCAGGGTGGGGCTTATTTTGAGCCAGAAATTTTTGAACAACATCTCCTGAACCACTGGGCCAATTTCAATGAAACTTTTTACAGAATGTTCCTTTGGTGACCCTTTTCAAAAATTGTTTGCAAAATTTTGATTGGCCCATGAAATATATGCTTGGCAGGGCGTGGCTTATTTTGAGCCCAAAATCTTTGAAAGACATCGCCTCTTGAACCACTTGGCCTTTTTCAATGAAACTTTACCAGAATGTTCCTTGGGTGACCCTTTTCAAAAATTGTTTGTGAAATTTTGAATCACCCATAAATATGGGTGTGGCAGAGGGGAGGGGCTTATATTGAGCCCGAAATATTTGAAAAACATCTTATGAACTACTGGGTTGATTTCAATGAAACTTTACCAGAATATTCCTTGGGTGACCCTTTTCAAAAATTGTCTGCAAAATTTTGATAAATATGGGTATGGCAGGGCAGCAATTATTTTGAGTCTCCTCAGTAATGAATGGTTGGGCAGGGTCTATTTTCACTTTTAATTCTTGGAATAACATCTCCTTTTCAACAATTAGGCAAATGTAAATAAAACTTTGCCAGAAAGTTACTTGGATGAAATCCGTTGGACCAATTTAAGTTATTGCCCTTTGATGTTTTTCATACTTGAATCTTGTCCAGATCATATCTCTAAAGGTATAGGAGCTATGATCATGAAACTTGTTGGCTAGATAGATCTCATCAAGGGCAAGTGCAGTGCAAAAGAACCCCAACTCTGCCTGCCTTATTTTTTTAGCTCACCTGAGCACAAAATGCTCAAGGTGAGCTATTGTGATCACTCACCGTCCGTCCATCTGTCCATACATCCTTCTGTCAACAATTTCTTTAAACATCTTCTCCTCCTAAACCACAATGCCAATTAGGCCGAAACTTGGCAGGGATGTTCCTTGGGTGAAGCTCTTCAAAAAATGTTAAAACAATTTAAATCTATAAATAACTCTGGTTGCCATGGTTACAGAAAGGCTGAAAATGGCAAAGAATCTGAGAAAAAATTCTTCTCCTCCTAAACCATTGGCCAATCAAGCTGAAACTTGGCAGAGATGTTCCTTGGATGAAGCTCTTTAAAAGTTATTAAAAGAATTCAAATTCATGAAAAACTCTGGTTTTCATGGAAACAGGTTGAAAAAAAGCCGAAAATCCTAGAAAAAATTCTTCTCCTCCTAAACCACTTGGCCAATCAAGCTGAAACTTGGCAGAAATGTTCCTTTGGTCAAGTTCTTCAAAAGTTGTTGAAGGAATTTAATTTCATCAAAAACTCTGGTTTCCATGGTAACAGAAAGGCCGAAAAATGGCCGAAAATTGCTTAAAATCTTAGAAAAACTTCTTCTCTTCCTAAACCACTGGGCTAATTAAGCTGAAACTTGGTAGGGGTGTTCTTTGGGTGAAGCTCTACCAAAATTGTCAAAATGATTTTATTCAATCAAAATCTCTAGTTTCCATGGTATTGGAAATGCCAAAATATTGCCAAAAATCTCAGAGGTTAATTTTTGCCTAAACTATTGGGCATATCTTAAACCTGGCAGGGATATTCTTAAGGTTTAGGTCTACTAAACTTGTTAAAAGAATTCAATTCCACCAATAAATTTGTTTGCAATTAAAAAGAAAATCAAATTGCAGTAGGAGGAAATTAAAGACTGTTTCTTTTAAATCCACCCTAAATGTACATCAGACAATCTCTGGTATTTATAACATGGTTAACATGTTATGAGTTTACTTACTCAGGTGAGCGATATAGGACCATCATGGTCCTCTTATTTAGCTATTGTCCTTTGTTGTTGTTCATACTTGGATCTTGTCCAGAGCATATCTCTAAAAGTATTAAGGTTATGCTCATGAAATTTGATGGGTAGATAGATCCTATCAAGGGGAAGTGA
This sequence comes from Fragum whitleyi, assembly GCA_948146395.1. NCBI lineage: Eukaryota > Metazoa > Mollusca > Bivalvia > Cardiida > Cardiidae > Fragum > Fragum whitleyi. The sequence goes on along the minus strand of OX411548.1, from coordinate 23,513,089 downwards.
AGTGCAAAGGAATACTATTGTTCATCTGTCTGTTAACACAAAAATTGTCTCATATCTCAAAAGATATTCATTAAAAATCACTTCAATTCTACTCTAGATGTTGAACTAAATAAGAGGACTATGATGGTCCTATATCCCCACCTTTGTCTACTTGACTTCTGCCTTATAAGATGTCAATTACAGGCCCATTCATTTTTGTTACACCATACACTTTAAAGTTACAAATTATTTTCAATATTTCAACAAGTGCCTTCTTTTAGAAATAATAATGTTCTAATTACAACATTTACATTCTTAGTGTGCAGTCATATTGAACATGCTTAGAACATTTTGCAACGTAAAGAAAGATTGAGCCAAACTTGTGACCTCTAGAGTTGTAACATGGAAATTGTCTATAAGGCTCCTTTCCCCATGACATGTCCTAATACCACCAAAATCAATAGGGCCTTTCTTTATGACTTGACAAACATCCTGAGCAAGTTTGAGAAGGATTTAGTCAATAATGTGACCTCTAGAGTGGTAACAAAGAAATTGTCTATTAGGCTCATTTTCCTGTGACGTAAGTCCGAATATTACCAAATTCAATAGGGATCTTCCTCAAGCCTAGACAAACATCCATAGCAAGTTTGAGAAAGATTAAACCCTTCTTGTGGCCTCTAGAGTGGTATGAAAATTGTCTATAAGGCTCTTTTTCCTGTGACATTAGTCGGAATGTCATCTTAATAGGGATCTTCCTAAAGCCTTGACAATTATCCTGAGGAAGTTTGAGAAAGATTGAGCTATTTTTTACCTCTGGAGTGGTTACAAGAAAATTATCTATAAGGCTCCTTTTTCCGTGTCATTAGTCGCAATGCCACCAGAATAAAAAGGGATCTTCCTCAAGCCAAGACAAACACCCTGTGCAGGTTTAAGAAAAATTTAGCCAAAATTGCGACCTCTAGAGCGGTAACACTGAATTATTGACGATAGACAACGAACAATCAAGCATCCCAAAAAGCTCGCCTTGAGCACTTCCTGCTCATGTGAGCTAAAAAGAATAAATAAAAACAGCCCTACATTCGGGATAAAGGAGCACTCGCTAGACCAGCCTTGCGTTCAGGATGACAAAACGGTGCAAACAGTTTATCAATTATTCCCCGCTTTGTACGTACACATGGATGCAAAGCGGATAGTCATTCACTGTTTTGTCAACTTGAACACAGGGCTGATGTGTGGTTGAAATGTGCGAGGTTCACAATCATCCTGAACGCTAGGTAATATGGCCTCAATATCTTCCTTATCCTGCGTTCAGGATGACAAAACGGTGCAATCTGTTTGCCAATTATACCCCGCTTTGCTATTGCACTATTATTATCTCAACCTAAAAAGTTGCTGTAGGCTGCTTTTTAAGGTAATAAACACCAATGGGTTGATAATCGTAGACCTATGTGAGATAGCAGCTGGAGGCTAGGAAAGGATGTGATGACTGTACTGGTGAGAGAAATACCAGGAATCCATTGTTAGGTGCTCCAGCCGCCGCGATATAACTGAAAAACTGTCGAAAGCGGCGTAAAACTCCATTCAATCAATCTAATAAACCGCTTGGGTTGTATTATAGCTTTTACGGTATATATGAAAGCTGACAGTGGTATCAGACTGTGTTTTAATGGGCTAGTCGATTTTAATCGTTTTTTACCATAACGCGGCCGGATAAGCACATAATCATCAATTCATGGTATTTCTCTTCAATAGTACCGTAATTCTTTACGAGCCTTCAGCTGCTCATCCCATATAAGCGATAATCCACTAATTGGTGGTTGAGAAACATCGGCCAGAAAGGATGTGTTTCGACGGTAGATCGAACACGGGGCTGCACGATTGGAAGTTCGACAGGCTACCAACTGTGCCATGAAGGCGGTTCCCTGGTAATTGCCATTTATGATGTATAATTATGAATACATAGCAACTTTTAGTAACGGATCAAATACGAAAGAACATTTTTCATTTAACTAGAATTATATTCTATATTCGAAATAGGGTCTAATTATAAAATTGACACAATCAGCGCCTTTTTGAACGTAATCGCATTCGTGGACGTTGACGTAAATTCTGCCAATCCAATCTAAAGGCGATATTTAATAGAATAGTGTATAAGCTGGCACGGAATACCATTTGATTAATTCTGACTGGTTCAATGATGGTGCAAATGGCATCTTCCGGATTAAAGTTGCTACTTTTCAATATTGTTTTCCATGAAATGGACGCCTGACTTGTCGCATATTAGCAGATATTGACGGGCCGCGGCGTGTTAAGTCTTAAATCGGGCGGATCCTGTAGCAAAGGTAAACTCAGTCACAGTGGCGGATCTAGAGGAGGTTCGGCGGGAGGGGGGTCAAAATGGGGCGCATGCGAAGAATATTGCTCCCTTTTAAGAAATGCACCGGAGACAGTAGATAGGTGAAATGAGCACTGGGACTAATGCCATAAATCTGACTTGTTATCCGTTAATAGCCATTACTCCCGGGGTTTGTTTTCTTTAGTCAGCTAGGGGTCGGGGCAGATTCTTAATGTCCTGTTATATCCACTGCACATCAATATCCAGGAATAACTGGTGTTAGTGTCTAGTTTGTCTCAAGGTCTTATTTTGGAATTTTAATATGTTTTGTTCCTTTAAGAAACTCTGTTAAACATGAACTTACAACACACCCAGACCGCTTATATTTTGAAGAAGATTCGAATGATTTATTTAATTGATAATATGCAATTGGCAACGTTGTATAGTAAAACCCAAACTTGAATTTTGAAGTTAATTACGTATTTTTTTCTTAACAAAATCCTTTTATAAATTTCGTCTGCCTTGTAACTAAAGTTTGTACTGTAGTTATGATGTTATGATTGCTTTTGTTTTAACTATATATGGTTTATATGTAAGGGGTTTTGTTCTGCCTTGTCGTACAAGCTAGCTTTTTATAGCAACGCGGTATAGCTCTCGCTTTTGGACAAAGAGGTCCCTGGTTCGAATCCTAACGAAGTTGCATATTTATTTACCGGGGACATTACCTGTAAAAGTATTGACAGGGTATTGTTTTCTAGAACTCTGTGACAACTAAAGAGCTGTTTAGGGTTATAATTACAGCCTGTGATTTCTTTTATTTAAAAATAATGCATGTATGTCTTTAGGTCGAAAATTTATTTTTTTTTTTAAAGAGAAATAGTATTCAACAAATTATAATTATCAACTTTCATAGTTTGAAAAAAAAATTAAGGTAGAGTTCTTCCATTCTATATGTACCGGCAAATTTTCTACCATACATGCATAGACAAGAAACAGGTGATTATTTTACTGACACCTAAAGCAATTATGTATGTTTAAATTTTACGAAACTGGCATTCTTGGGTTAGTTGCCATGGTGATCACCATCAAGCATAGGAGGTTGTAATAAGCACACACATTTCAAAGACATAGAAACATTACACGAACACTTTAGTAAAGAAATTTCTCATGTTTCAAAAATGTTTCTTGACAACAAAAACATTAACTTCACATCTATTTCAAACAACAACATTTGAATTGAAATTTGAAATCCGTGTTTTGACTGAAAGAAACCTCTATAATCATACTAGTGACAAAACTGAATTTTGATATTCAAAGGATAGCAAATTTTCGTGTAATGTGATTTGCTTTCTCTATATGTATCAAGTACAAAGGATATCACTTTTTAAAGCACTAGCATTGAACAACATTGAGCTAGTGAATACAAAGTACAAGTTTATTGTAAAACGAAACTTTGTCATACACTAAGAAAAACTGACAAATCGATATTTCCCCAAAATGTCAAAGTTTAGATTTTTGTCGTTAAATAAACCGACGTGATAATGAAGGACATGTAATAAAATGTCGCTTACTTAAGTAGAGCCACCGTCGGGGGGCATCAGGCTCGAAATCATGGTGCGGATTGGGTGGGTGGGGTGGGGTGAGGATCATATTTCGTATATCCCATAGCTTCCGATATATAAATAAATATAAATAATATATAAATATATAAATCGTAAATCTATGTGGAATGAGTGGCTGGAGATTCGGAAAGCATATATCGGTAATTTGGTAAGAGGAATACCAGGAACTCATGGTCAGTAGCCCCGGCTTCCCAGATATGAATGGAAAATTGTTACAAAGCGCTGTAAAGCCTAATTTCAATAAAAAAAATCAAATGTAAGTTAAGTTATAATTGCACACCCTGTTTACCTTTTGATTCGAAGCATCATGAAACCATCGAAGGAAGTTCCATTCGGTCTGAGTTAAAATAGTTAGTCCGCACAGCTGGTAAAGCCTGACTTGGATCGTTACTTTTCGCACTTCCAAGATAACCCCTTATTGCCAGACAGGTCACAATTCATGTAAAAACCAGCTTCATGTACAGGATGTTAAATGCACTCACCGCGAGCAGAATCCAGGCTAGTGATCGTTCAATTTCGGACATACTGAGTTCGCTTTCATAAATGACAGGCTGGTGGGCAACCCATAATTTGAATACCAAAAAAGGTTTAACGTTATAAAGTTGTAGGTTAAAAATCGTTGAGAGTTAAAGAATCCATCGTCGATATTGTTATGCTAGTAAGGAAGCCCGCCGATCATCGTGAGTACCCCAAGTAGGCAATGTCTTCAATTTTGGAAAACATACATCAACATCGCTAATTGTGTTCATCCTGAACAAAATTTGCGATATAGGAATACCTCCCATTAAATTCACTCAAAACTCGATCCACACACTCATTCAATTTCATTCCTAAATCATTCGAAAAATTTTCACCTTGTCAATTCCACGATGTTGTTAACTGTAGAAGCAGATAACCATGGGTATTCTCGTAGCAAGATTGGAGTCCTCGCTAGCGCTCTTAATTTGGATTGCAGAAAAAAGGGGAAAAATAACATCAGAATCAAGCCTCCATATTTTAATTATATACGGGGTTAAAAGATTCATTTATTTTTTTCTTCTTTCCCGTTAACATAAGGACATATATTCATTCGCTTTCTTTCCAAGACAAACGAGTAAATATTGGTAGAGATTGTATATTGACTTTCGACACAATTAAGCTTTGATTGATTGATTGAATGGAGTTTAACGCCGCTTTCAACATTATTTCAGCTATATCGCGGCGGCAGGAGCACCTAACAATGGATTCATGGTATTTCTCTCACAAGTACAACCATTACAGCCTTTCCTAGCCTCCAGCTACTATCTCACATATGTTACGATTATCAACCCATTGGTGAGAGACAAATTGTCGGAAAGAATGAGTGCCGCCGTCGGGGATCGAACCCGAGACCTCTAGAATGACCGTCCGTCGCGCTACCAACTGCGCTATGACGGCGGCCATAAAGTTTTGAACAAAAAAAGAAGGGCAAACTGGTGGTAAAGGAGAACAAAAATGTTTGTTGTCTACTTTTTCTAATATAGCCCATTTTTTGGTACGACAAGATGAAAGGGTGGATGCATATGTCGTATGTTCCTCGTACGCTGAAAGACAAAAGACAACGCGGATCAATAAATTTTAAACGATAAATACATACACATGTACGCTTACAAATCATCTTTTCGATGCATTGTAAGATTTTCATATGCTTTGCATTCTCAATTCTTCCGTTAGTGCAGTGGCACCGGGCCTTAGACCTTTGAAGGAGAAAAGTGGTGCATAAGAACCACAAAATTTTTGTTGCATAATTTTGGGATTATTGTCCTTTGTGTTATTATAATGACTCAGATTTTTTCCGGAGCATCTCTGTATGTACATTTGCAATCAACTTCAAGCTTCAGTGGTGAAAAGATCCTTTAAAATGATATTACAATGCACAGGAACCATAACTATTCCCTGTTTGATTTTTGAAGCTATTGAAATTTCTATTTTGTATTTAAAATGAAAATATTTTATCGAAATTAAGGAACTAGTTTATGAAAGAAAGCGAGATGGAATAAACAATACTTGCAATTTATGTGATAACTAATGCAAAAATGACCTCCCGGGAACTTCGTAAAATAAGTATCTTAGAGAGATATTGGTTCCAGTAGAGGTCAGCCGGTGTTCGCATTTCAAAGTTTTTCTTACTGGAAAGAAGAAAGATCATCACAGATTCAGAAAAAAGGCCAAAGGCAAAATGTTACGCCTGTGAACAGTCCGCACAGTCTGGCTATGATCGACTCGTCACGCAATACCAAGAAGATTCCTTTTCGCCTGACGGGTCATATTTGCAACTCACTTCTCTTTTTACAAGATCATTTAGAATGATGTATTTTCTATTTTTGGTGTGAAAACTAAACATTTTCCTCGAATACATGTTATCCATGTAATCCAAGATTCTAAGGCTACATGTATATGGATTCAATACCAGCTGCCCTTATTAATGACCATTACATGTAATTAATAGTTCACAAATTTAGTGAGATATGTCAAAATACCTCCGTTGCCATAGCAACAATTCATACTGGAGGTTGTTTTCAGTTTTGCCAAACATCTTAAACTTTCCAATACTTTTATGTATGTCTGACAAAATCAAGAATCTGATATACCAATCGAGTAATCAAAATGATACACCTCATATGCATTTTTTTTAAAATCCGATTTTAAAGTGTATGTTGCTAAATGTACTACCAAGAGACTTTTTTATAAAAGAAACATTAGAAACAATCGTATGTGATGTAACCTTTAGTAATAATACTAATTTCAAAACGTTTTATTTTTGCGTAATGGCGAGAAATTGAGAGATTGATATTTGAAGACTTTGATCAGAATGTGCGGATGCAGAGAGAGATCTGAGTCTGGGTGTTGCGCACATGTAGAAATAAAAAAAAACATCAGGAAGGATTATGCATTTTTCAGACATGTTGACTAGCGAGAAAAATTTACTGTTCATATATTTTACTTGCTTTCCTTTCTTTTTCTTAATTTTTCCATAGATTCGTTATTTAACCAATACATTGTGCTTAGAAGTGCGTATCTTTTTTAACCAACAGAGCAGAACAGAATTTTGTAAGTCGACTAGTACAAAGCAGACAAGAGTCATAAAAAAAGAGGGTTCCTGGCACTTTATCGGATAGTTTTGCGAGTCCTAATTACCATATGGGAGTCTCGGACTCGAAAAAACTGCTCATCTTAAAACCATGGTCATTTTTAAGACAGATTTCTATTTTGACAATTTCTTTTACCGGTATGTGTCCGAAAAGCCTAGTTTACATTTGGATTAAGGAGCCCATACGGCGCCCGTAACTCGCCACAATTCAAAAATCGTGCGACGCCCGTGCGGCGACATACGGTGTCCATGCGATCATCGCATGGTTTTACGGTAGTCGCAGAACCTTGCGATTTTTTATAAAAAATAGGAATACAAATTTTTAAAATTGCAAGACCGTACGGAGAGCGTAATCCGTAGACAAGTCGTCTAGGCATCGCACGATCGCCGCACGGACATCGAAAGGCTACCGTATGATGTTTTGCCTAGAAGTATAGAACGGATCATCCTAGGGTCCCCGCGCGGGTTCCGCACGATGGTTGTACGGCGGCTGCACTGTCTACGGTGTATAAAGTTGTCAAATCGCACAATTCTCGAAGATGGGGTCGCATATTTACCTTGCAATGGCCGAAAGGGTACCTCAATGATTCTTGTGACAGCTTTATGAAACCCGTGCGGACACCGCACGATTTGTGAATCGTGGCAATATCGTAAGGCGATCGTGGCAATGTAAACTAGGCTTAAAGCAGAGAAGAAGAAATGCTTTAGTGTTACTCAGTTATTAAATGTAGAATATGTATTTGCAAATTCCGCAAACTTGAGAAAAAATGGGGATACCAGGTAATGGTTTGATGCCCCCTTATTCGACATCCATGTTCTTGCTGACCTGCATAATATAATTAACGGATCGCCCAACTATTGCAAATGCAGTCTTTTTTGGTTATGTTATTTTAAATACCATATGAAAACCTTAGCATGATACTCAACCGGTTATTACCGGGACTCTAAAATCATATCGTCTGTGAGCGACCAAAATCTCATATAGCCCCAGTGTATTCAAGCCGTAAAAACGAGGTTTAAGTCTCTAGCCGACGATATACCAAAATTTATTGTTACAAGAATTTAAACCATGATTTTGAACATTTCAGTGCAATAATTTAACTAAGTTTGATCGCCATTCTCTTATATGTTTTTGTAAACACTTTTTGTAATATTGTTTCGGTGGCCTAAATTGTGCAATACATATAAAAAATCTTATTCGTAAATACCCAAAGACTCACAGATATTAGCTGATACCCTTTTTGAACCTTTTATAGTACTAGATCTCCTTTTTGCAGAAATATGCTCAAATAATTCGATTTTGTGACATTTCCATTTCGGAAATAGTATACCTACCTCCATAGAAAAAATTGTGAATGAACATATAAGCACGAAACTTTATTATAAAGTCTCGAAAACAACATTACCAATGTACGACCAAAACCTCGTAACTCACGTTCTTTCAAACTGTAGATACGAGGTTTAAGCCTTCCGCTTACGAAATACCAATTTTACTACTTTGAGAATTGTAACATGGGTGGTTATGAAATTTCCCAGGCAATTGTTTGATTTCATCTATGACTTTTACATTGAACTTGACACTTTTCAGTGAAATATGAACGGTAGTCTAAATATGACCAATACGGCGGCACATATCTTTTCTTACATTCATCTCCCACCTGAAGGCCAGGAAAGGAAGTAATTTTCAATGGTAGTGCTGATGGGAAAAATACCAGGAATATAATGTTGGGTGCTCCAACTGTCATGTTATACATGAAAAAATACAAAAAAACCCAACCTTAGTTGCACCGTCTATAGAGATCATATTTTCGAGGTAGCTTTTTCGACCTTTGCAGAATAAGATCAATTACGACGACGGACATTCAATGATCAAAAAGGTTCGTCCCCATGAAACACCATGTGCTCAGGTGAGCTAAAAGTTAGCTGAACATTCAGGAAATAGAAACCGTTAAACATAAACAGTGTTCAGGATAGCGTGAACATATCTTGAACTTACCGGACATTGGCGCTTTAAAACTGATATTTTAAAATAAATAGATAAATGCTTCAATGTTTCATTATAAACCATGACAGAAAAAAAATTTGCCATATTTGTTTGCTACCCTCAACATGTCGCTCGCCAATCATCGTTTGCATTTCAATACATGAATACTGAATAGATTTAGAACATTTTCCAAAAGTTAAAAGTTTAATCTCGGTCAGTCCGATCATTTTGCACAGTCTAGTCAGGATTTGTATACATTTTTAATAAGAGCCTTCGAACGTTAAAGTAACGTTTTTTGCGTAAATGATGAAATGTATAATCTTATGTATGAAAGGAAGCGAGACATTGACTAATGTTCTGCGTTATCATTTAGAGAAGTTTAGGCGTGAAAGCATTCAACAACGCATCATCATATCTCTGAACCCCCATCCCACCCCCAACTAATCTTTCCAAAAAGAAAGATCGTAGAGCTTCCACGGAGCGCATTTCCTTCTATTTACTTCAAATGTTTTCTTTCCAAAAGACTCTAAGGCCACATGTTTAATTCGAGCCGCACACATGGTTCCAGATGTGTTATTTATGGGAATGAAATGACCATTGCATGTAATTAATTGTTGGACATATCAAATTTTCATTGCGTTGCTATGGTTACAATTGAAGATGCTTTTATTTTTCCCAACCAGTGTAACATCTTAGCTTGTTAAATAAAATACCGAACTTTTAAGAGAGTCGAGTCAGGCTAGCTCAACGGTAATGATTTTGGCTGCAAATCCTGGGTTGTGAGTTCGAACAACGACTTGGCAAGATTCATACGGCAAAATTAACAAAAGTCGGTGAGACACGAGTCCTTATTCTCCAACCTAGCACGTTTGCTAAGTAGTATTCTTAAGAGGAATGAGCAGTTGATGACTCGGACGAAATATTGTTAATCTTCCGCTGGTGTAGGAAACGAAAGAAAATCATGTGATGGTCACCAGCCGCCGCAATATAACTGTGAAAGTGTTAAAAATTGCATTCAACCTTATAAAAACAAACAAGTCAATTTCGTAGAGGATTCGTAGAGGATTTTTTTTACTCTATTTGTATACAATAAATCTTCTGTTTTAATTTTTTTTATTTCTTGTTTTATAAAATAAACTCTACTACAAGTATAACTACATAATCGGAAACTTTCGGAACAAAAATGTGGAGAGCGAGAGAGAGAGAGAGAGAGAGAGAGAGAGAGAGAGAGAGAGAGAGAGAGAGAGAGAGAGAGAGAGAGAGAGAGAGAGAGAGAGAGAGAGAGAGAGAGAGAGAGAGAGAGAGAGAGAGAGAGAGAGAGAGAGAGAGAATAGAGAGAGATGAAAAGTGAGAGAGAGAACAAGAAAGAGAGAGGGCATGCCGACAAACAGACAGACAGAGAGTGAGACAGACAGACAGACAGAGGGGCGGAAAAAGCAAGAGAGACAGAAAAAGAAAAGAGACAGGAAAAGATAAATTCAGACAGATAGAGGAGAAGATTGGTTAGGATATTTTTTCTAATTTTTTTAACAAAACGATAGAAGATGACAAATTTTAAACTGAACGATCGATCCCGGATTGTTCCAGAAATCAGCATGGGAAAGAATAATGTTTAATCTTCCCTTTTACCATAACCAAATACCATATTACATTATTCCATTGCCTTACTGCAATAACATGATCTCTTTCGCAGAAATAGTATTATTGAAAAAAAATCTTTGCACGTTGTTAATTGAAAAAAAAAAAACAAAAAAAAAAAAAACATTTTGAAGACGGTATTTCCCGACTGCATTTCTAATCAACCTTTGATCGATCCAATCCAATCTTTTGAGCATTTTTTTTTTATTTTCTCAAATTGTCTTATTTTTAAGATTTAATATAAAACTTTACAACTAAAGTTCAATACTAGACCTACGTTTTGAAAAATTTGTGACGAAAGCAAGAATTTATGGGTTTTTTTTTTTTTTTTTTTCTTTTTGATTTCTGTGTATTCCTGAAGTAACGTATATTTGTTATTTAAATAAGTTTAAGAAATAGAATCGGATACCATAAAGAAAACAAAGTAACACAACTTTTTCTACTTTAAACTGGCCATTTGTAAGCAATGATAAAGTGAAAGACCAGGCAGACAATGAAAATGTGTCGAACAATCCGTCTGAATAAATTTATGGCTTCTCGGTGCCCATCAGGGTAATTAAAACCGCATACATAACAAAGACGAGACGGTCTACTGTTCTCTGACAATTTTAATGGGATATTAACGGACAATCAAAGAGATAGGATCTTTTTGCTATTATTTCTTAAAAGGGAGTTTTGGTACAGGATATTCTTGGCATGAAACATGTAGTAGGAAAACTAGTCTCCTGGTTTTTGTAAGGAGTCAACCAAAGGGATTACACGGCTTTGATATACCAATAGACAAAAGTCTTATCCCGTTCCGCGAATTCGCAAACAAGACAAGAAGATCATGTTTATTAGAAATTGAACATGGATGCATGCAGCATTGTTGTAAAGAAGACCTTCCAATCTACGGTGGTTTTGTAAAGCGTTGATCTACGGCCTAATAATAAAACGGTGTAACAACAAACACATTAGATTGTCTACCTAAGGCTTACGAATTGGTCTTATCCGGCAAGTGAGGGTAAAATTTAATGAACAAAAACCATGCATACTTGTACACAGTATCCATTTGAATGGCATCGTGCATAGATTCTTCTTAAAAATGATAGGGGTCAATATAACATTGTTTAACTGTTCTTACTAACGTCCGAAGAACGCGGTCTTATTTACACTAAAATTCAATGAGAGGATGTCATATTTCATAAACAACATATTTTGATTAAATGCGTGTTTCGTTTTTGCCGAAATTGCAGAAAACTTCTTTATCTCATGATCCAACAGCAAATCTGCAAAAAATTAAAACGCATGCTTGAATGAAAATAACGTTTCTAGAGGGCAACCGATTTTCTACCATCATTTTCAGTGTTTTCAGGCCTGTTGGATTATCAATCATGATATAGAAAGGATCTCATGCAAATTTTTACCGTTCCATGTCTTATGCCGCCTGAAAAACGTCATTAACACCTTTGGGACGAAATCAACGTTATTTTTGATGCAATGTCTGTAAAAACAATCCCTGTATTTTGACGGATAGGGCTGATAGTGCTAAGCAATATTTTTCAAAGAATTATCTTGTAAGTTAAAAGCTTTATTCAACAAAACAAAACAGAACTTTTGTCTATGAATATAGTAAGGTTCATTATGGTTCTCTCTTTAGATTTTGGAGTCCCTGCTTTAAATGTAGACTTTTCAGTCGTTTTGTGCAAATATTGAAATATTCTTTGAACAAGCTAAACAATACATTCGATAGATATGTGGACTTCCTTTGGGGATCAGCTCCATTAAAGAATTAAAGACTGTTTAAACGGCATTTGGTAACTTCAGATTTGGCATTAAAATGACCAGATCGCAGTGAAAATCTACCGTTATTTCTCGATAACTACCTAAAATCCCAGTCCCACGATTAAAAGATATGAAGCCAGTATTTGCTAATTTCATCAAAGTATGATACTAAACTGAACATAATTACACTGTATGAATACGCAAAGTTGATTTATATTTGAGTTAGATTAGTTTTTTTTAGTTTCATACGCCGTCCATAACATCGCGAAAGTTTAAATATACATTAAATCAACACCATAATTTACTCTCATCATATCTTATTCATTTAAAGTATGAAGCAAAAATGAAGAGAACTATCCAAAAATTAACGTAGATTTCTGAGCGGACTAAAGGTTTTTCTGAGCTGAAGCTGAAAATAGTTGCCGGTACGGTACTCGAATTGCCTTTATTGAGCCGCTCAATTTATCCAATCAGAATGCGCGACGGTTTATATGGCCACTGGAATTATTAATAATTGAACTAATCATTACACAATGAATAACTCAAAATGACACCGAGAATGCTTTACGTTATTATAATCAACTGGTTTATCATCAAAGTTTAATCTATAACTTAATTTTCGCGTCAAATATGAGTTGTACGTTTGTGATGAAGGTCATTAATGTACTTTGATTTTAATCTGAGGTGTGTCAAAAGGGAGACACTCGATTGGTGGACACTGATTATTTCAATAAATCTGATAGGGCAAATGGATGAAAGAAATCGTCAAAAACACTGCGATTGTTTCACAATAAATGGGTATTATTGTCGTGTAGAAAACTTGTGCAAACTTTACTTTCTTGATCTGACAACATTTTGTAAAGTCTTCAATAACTAAAACGGGATAGAGTTAACGATTAACAACAATGACTCACAATGAAGATAGGGCACACTGGCTGAAAGAGGGCGCGATCGGACTTGGGGGTAAGTTGATTTCATACAGTATTGCACAAGTGCACAAATGTCCACCTAGGAACGGTTTTAGCTAAAAATCAGAGACAAGCAGACATTTGAATGATTGCTCAATGAAATCAGTCATGATTACTGTCGGTAATCTTACAGTTAAACCCGTCTGAGTGGCCACCTGTATTCAGTAAGTAACCTGTATTAAGCAAACGACCAATGTGTTCCCAAATAAGCGTTTGCACTGAAATTAATCTGTACTAAGCAAGCACCTGTCTCAAGAAAGCACTTTTCATTGTTCCTTAGGTTCTTGCTTAAGACAGGTTTGTCTGTTATCTAATGTCTAAATCAAGTGATTATGTTTGTAAGATCTTACTGATTTATTTAGTGTATTAGTATTATATTACCATATTTCCAATAAAAATAGTACCCACCCTAATAGTAGCACCACTACATTTTTAGCTCACCTGAGCACGAAGTGGTCGCATGATGTCTGTCGTCCGTCGTGTGTCGTCCGTCGTCAACATTTACCTTATAGACACTCTAGAGACCACATTTTTTGCCAGATCAACCTGAAATTGAGTCAGAATGATTGTCTTGATAAAATCTTGGACGAGTTCGAAATTGGGTCAAGTGGGGTCAAAAATGAGGTCACAGGGTCAAATTTTGGAAATACCTTGTAGACACTGTAGAAGCCTTATTTTTTCCTAAATCAACCTGAAAATTGGTCAGAATCAATTTCTTGATAAAATCTAGGTTAAGTTCAAATCTGGGTCAAGTGGGGTCAAAAATGAGATCAAGGGGTCAAATCTTAGATAAAGCTTGTAGACACTCTAGAAGGCACCATTTTTGCTCTATCAACCTGAAAATTGGTCAGAATGAATGTCTTGATAAAATCTAGGTCAAGATCAAATCTGGGTCAAGTTTGGTAAAAACTGAGGTCACAGGGTCAAATCTTAGATAAACCTTGTAGACATTCTAGAAGCCATATTTTTTGCTCAATCAACCTGAAAATTGGTCAGAATGATTGTTCAGATAAAATCTCGGACAAATTCAAAAGTGGGGTCAAAAATGAGGTCAAGGGGTCAAATTTTGGAAAAACCTTTTATACACTCTAGAAGCCATATTTTTTTGCCCAATCGTCCTGTTAATTGACCAGAATGATTGTCTTCATGAAATCTAGGTCAAGATCAAATCTGGGTCATGTGGGGTCAAAAATGAGGTCACAGGTTCAAATCTTAGATAAACCTCGTAGACACACTAGAAGCCATATTTTTCGCTCAACCAACCTGAAAATTTGTCAGAATGATATTCTTAATGAAATCTAGGTTATACCGTTAAGTTTGAAATTGGGTCCAGTGGGGTCGTTAGCAAGGTCACTAGGTCAAATCATAGAAACATCTTATAGACACTCTGGAAGCCATATTTTTTGCTCAATTAATATGAAAATTTGTCAGAATGATCATCTTGATCAAAAACTAGGTCATGGGATCAAATCTTAGAAAAAACTTTTAAGCAGTGTAAAGGTATCAATTTTTTGCCCAATTAACCTGAAATTTGGTCAGAATTCTTCTTCCTTTCTAAGTTTACTATAAACAATTCTTGACAGTTCACTCAGGTGAGCGGTTTAGGGCCACTATGGCCCTCTTGTTCCCAAATTATAGGGAAAAGGGCCTAAAAGACAGATTTTTAATGATCTTTTTTATCAGAAAATGCATACTGAATAAAAGCTCTCTGACAATGTTATGTATAGCTCTTGGGAGTGTGTATTTGGAGATGTAGGGTATCTAAGAAAGTGGATCTTTCAAAAAACAAATTAAGAGTTTTTGTATAACAAGCATTTTTAAATACTCTGAAACATGGAATGAATACCTAATCTTGAAGTAGCATGTATTTCTTGGTTAACCCCATCTCATGCTGTTCAGGGAATAAACAAGGCATGAGTAGATAGAATGGATAAAGATAAGCATACACAGACATGCATTTCACATTTTACCTAGTCTAGCTTTTTCCCCCAACTTTTATGAGGAAGAAAGTAGGTAGTGTAGGCTAAGATCAGACTGCATGTCTGTGCAGGCTGATCTTAATCTACATTGTTTGCAAAAAAATGTGTACCACAGGAAAATGCTGGCACTGCAGAAGGGCTTAACAATTGGAGACTCCTTTGACCAAAATCTTTTTATATTTTTACAGTTGGTGTGTTGTATGGTTTAACAAACACATGTGTTGGACACCCATTTGACACCCTGAAGACCAAGATGCAGGCTCAATCTGGATTTGAGAAGGCAGGCATGTTTCAAACTTTCACAAAAACAATCCGATCCCAAGGAGTGGTAGGTTTGTATAGGTAAATGATTTACATGTTGAAATACAGTAAAAAGGTATATATGACTGCTTAGGAAAACTTGCACTTGTGGTCTTCTGATAAAAAAATACCCTTTATTCATTCTCTTTATTCCCCTGTATCAATAGATTTGGGGCATATTGTTTTGGCCTGTATGTGTGCTGGTTATTCTGTCTGTTTGTCAAAAAAACCCTTTAACATTAGCCATGACTTTTTATTGGTAAGTGTTAGAGCCTTCATATTTCACATGATGACTGCTTGGGACAAGACCTTGTTGTTGATACCTAGGTCAAGGTCATATGTGCAGGTCATTTTCAAGGTCAAATTTGTGAAAAATTAAACTTTAACATTGGCCATATCTTTTGATTGGTAGGTGATCAATATAGCCTTGGTACATGTATTGCACACATGCATTGCTAGTGAGAAGACCTTTTGGTGAATATGAAAGGTTGTCTGTCAATGTCATTTTTCAAGGTAACTATTTTCAACATAAAAAACTTTAACATTGGCCATAACTTTTGACTGGTAAGTCATAAAGTCTTCGTCTTTCACATGATGATTACCAGGGACAATACTTTGGAAGGCACCATCTTCAAGGTCATAATTCATGGTCATGTTTATTTTTGAAGGTCAAATTTTGTAAAATTAAAAATTACTTTTGCCATTACTGTGGATTGGTAAGTCATAGAGCCTAGATATTTCACATGTGCATTGCTGACAAGACCTGTTCTTGTATAACAAAGACAATGCAAATGATGAAGGTCAAGGTCATTTAGTTAAGGGCACTCTAGGATGACCATAAAACTTAACTATTATATTTTAACCTGTGATTGGTATGACATTTTCTGTTGAAAATTGGTATGAAGCAGCAGTTTCATACAATGAAAAGACTTAAATTAACAATTTCGATTTTCATGTATCAAAACACTGTTCAAAAAATGGCAGTTTGTATGTAATTAGTCCTTGGTTCTGTCTTTGGCCATTGGCCAAATACATTCACTTTGCTATAACCCTTCTTTTAGAATAATAATGAGCCCATTGACACCTTCTTCTTGACAGATGCATTTAATGTCAACATGGGGTATAAAAACCTTATAAACACAGACTGAATAAATAATTCTGTAGTGGAAATTAAGCATAAATAAAGAGGGGGGTGAGTTGATATTGTTCTTCAGAAATTTGTCACAAAATAAATCTTGCTTCCCAAATTTTGTAAATCTTTCAGAATACTGAGGAGAATTCACTTTGATCAAAATGGCACATTGCGACAGCTTGGCGCGAAACAGTTGTAACGCCCTATTTGTTTTTAGGGATTTACAACTGTTTCGCGCTAAGACAGTGATTTATTCTTTCTTTACAGAGGTTGTATTCCTCCACTCTGGGGCTCGGGCATTTACAGATCTACACAGTTTGCTGTGTTTGAAGGAGTGTAAGTTATTTAACGTATTTCCTCTAATAATAGGGCCCTCCCTAAAAGTAGACCCCTACATTTTTAGCTCACCTGAGCATGAAGTGCTCAAGGTGAGCTATTGTGGTAAGGTGGATGTCCGTCGTGCGTCGTGCGACGTCCGTTGTCCATTGTCCGTCGTCAACATTTGCCTTGTATGCACTCTAGAGGCCACATTTTTTGCCCAATCAACCTGAATTTTGGTCAGAATGATTGTCTTGATGAAATCTCAGACAAGTTCGAAATTGGGTCATCTGGGGTCAAAAACTAGGTCACAGGGTCAAATCTTAGAAAAACCTTGTATGCACTCTAGAGGCCACATTTTTTGTCCCTTCAACCTTAATTTTGGTCTGAATGATTGTCTTGATGAAATCTCAGACGAGTTCGAAATTGGGTCAACTGGGGTCAAAAACTAGGTCACGGGGTCAAATCTAAGAAAGACCTTGTATGCACTCTAGAGGCCACATTTTTTGCCCGTCAGAATGATTGTCTTGATAAAATCTCGGACAAGTTCAAAATTGGGTCAACTTGGGTTAAAAACTAGGTCACAGGGTCGAATTTTAGAAAAACCTTGTAGGCACTCTAGTGGCCACGTTTATTGACCAATCAACCTGAAATTTGGTCAGAATGATTGTCTTGATGAAATCTCAAATGAGTTTGAAATTTGGTCAACTGGGGTCAAAAACTAGGTCACAAGGTCAAATCTTAGAAAAACCTTGTTATCACTTTAGAGGCCACTTTTTTTGCCCGATCAACCTGAATTTTGGTCATAATTGTTGTCTTGATGAAATCTCAGAAGAGTTCAAACTTGGGTCAACCGGGGTCAAAAACTAGAAATATTCGACCAACAGTCAAACATTGTAAATTTCATGCCACATTTCGTGGTATTAGGCAAACTATCCGTATGACATTATTTCATTTTGCGAAATGTCATATCATTGAAATGTCATTTGGCAAAATGTCATACACCAATTTTATTCATGTCCCCCTGTCTGTCTGTTAGAGTTTGTTTCTGCCTTTCTGCATAACTAAGTGATAAAACATATTATTTCCAATTGCTCCAAGCCTTATCAAATTACAGAGACTGTATTCACTCTGATGATAGGTCTGTGTGTGTATTTCCGTTTATTTATCATTGCTACCGTAGCACATGCCCATATGAGCAATGCCCCCAGAAGACGGTTAGTTGTTACGGCGAATAGTGCAAGGATACATGACAGAAAACTACTGCTGGGATTTGCCATGGTTCTTTAACAAGCTCGGTGTAAAGCATGATCTCACGCGGCCTCGGTTTAACGTCTCGTCTGAATGACAATTAGATTTTATTAGTGTACCAGCCCGGGAATCGAACCCACGCCGTCGAACTCCAAAGGTTTTGTAGTCCGGTGCTCTACCAACTTAGCTAATCAGGCTGGTTATGATAGGTCTCATTTGTACTCATCTTCATTTACAAAGGTGAAAGTTACCTTACAAGGTCAAAGTCATCTATCAAAAGCACATTTAGCAAATTTTACCCCAAAAAATTAAAAATAAATCAAATTACTTCTAGCCAAAATACAATTGATAATGGTCATCAATAGAGGCCAAACTGTAGAAGAATTGCAAATTTGAGGACATATTCAGGGATTGACACTAACTTCTGTGAGTCAGGAGTCAATCATACTCCAAGCTTATGTAATCAAGTAACCCATACTCCTTCATACTAGGACAACATTTTGGAAAAGAAAAATTTGCTTGTTACTTGCAAATTCTTTGATGACAAAACCTTCATACCAAAAGAATATGATTTTCTTTCAAAACGCTACTAGTCCAAGCAATTGTTATCTTAGACAACTTTTGTTGTGAAAAGATCTTTCGTTTCTCAAAATATTATCATAATGATTCATACTTAAAAGATGAAGTGAAATAAGGTAACAAGGTAAACAAGGAGTCTCAGACTCCCTGACTCCCCTTGGTGTCCCTGATATATGTTTCACAAACACATCTTTTTTTTTATTTTTTCAGCTATACATATTTGAATTCTGGTTTCTGGACCAATGAAATTCCTCATACCATGGGATTACAGGTGTAAGTTTTCCTTATTTGGTATTTAAAAGATGCATTTTAACTCTTTGATTTCTTTATATTCTTACAAATTTACAGCTCAAGTTTGGATGAAAAAATAAATGCCTAATTTTTAGCTCAGCTGTTTTAGAGAAAACCAGAGGTTTTTGAAAAAGCCTTGGTGTTGCTGTTGCTGCCATTATCATCCATGTCGTGCTAAAACTTTGACAGTTTGTGAAATCTCTGGTTCTACTGAAGGCATTCACTTGAAACTTGGCACACATGTTCACCATCAAAAGAGCAACCTATATTATCAAGGGGGATAACTTTAGATGCATTTTGTAAAAATTATGCCCCTTTCCCAGCTTAATTAGTCCCCTACCGGCGAAAGCCGAGGGGGACTATAGGTTTGCACTCCGTCTGTCCATCCTTCCGTCTGTCCGTCCGTCTGTCTGTCAGTACGGATTTCAGTTTTCCAGACTTTTTTTCTTTACCCTTAGAGATATTGAGCTGATTTTTGGTATGTGAGTCCGCATCAATGAGTTATAGAACAAGTTAGAGTTTGGTTCCGGTCCATTGATTTTTGTGGAAGATACAGATGCTTGACTTAGAAATTACCAGGAAATTTCAGTTTTCCTGACTTTTTTTCTTAACCCTTGGAGATATTGAGCTGAATTTTGGTATGTGCGTCCGTATTAATAAGTTACAGAACGAGTTTGAGTTTGGTTTCGGTCCATTGATTTTTGTGGAAGATACGGATGCTGGACTTAGAAAATTACCAGGAAATTTCCAGATTTTTTTTTTCATCCTCAGAGATATTGAGCTGATACATAAAATCTGGTACAACTAATATTTTGGAGAGGTAGTTATACCTTTACCACCAAAAAAGATACTGATCTAGGGATATAATTATAAATCCGGTAGGGGACTTGGTATTGCCATGCAATACTTCCAAATGCTTGTTTTTTTAGACCATCCAGCACTCAACAGCCCATGGTAGGCAACTGTAGGCAGTGCTCTTGGTGACATACATGTCTGGTATAACATATTTTATGTTTATTCAGTCACAAAATATTTTTTTTCTGATTCAATCACTAATGATTGAATGGTTCTCATAGATGACTAAGCCTACTTAATTGTTCAAAATGACACAAGCTACCTCTTTCTCATAGATAACAAGGCCTACTTCATTATTCAAAATGACACAACCTACCTCTTTCAGGAGAGTATTGGCAGCTGGAGTTGTTGCATCTACCTCAAGGGCAATTATAGAAACGCCTCTAGAGTTTGCTAAGGTAAGATTATAATATTTGCAACTTCTTAGGTAGTGGAAGCGTAATGGTTTTGTAATATCTTAGAAATCATGAACTTTAACAATGTGGATCGAGGTTTCTGAATGAAATTCATTAGGAAACCTCAGTTAACACTGTTAAATTTCATTACTTTCAAATTGTTGTGGATGTATATCAGTTTATTTAAGTTTCTTCTTAAGCTATTGCTACGAAATTTTGTACATGCTTCTGTGACCTTAATTCATCCTCTAGACAAAGATTAATTACAATTGGCTTTTATTCATTGGAATTTTCCATTTTGATTTGCTGTTACTTTCCAGCACTAGGAATAGTTCATAGCGCAGTTGGTTAGGCACAAGACTACCAATCTGGAAGTCGTGGGTTCGATCCCCGGTGGCGGCAAATATCCTTTCCGACGTTTGTCTCTCACCAATGGGTAGATAATCGTAAACCTATGTGAGATAGCAGTCGGAGGCTAGGAAAGGGTGTAATGGTAGTACGGGTGAAAGAAATACAAGGAATCCATTGTTAGGAGCTCCGGCTGCCACGATATAACTGCGAATGTGTTGAAAGTGGCGTAAAACCCATTCAAACAAACAAACAAACTAGGAATAGTTGAGCTTGGCTGTCTAAGCTCTTGTTGTTGGTTCCGTTAGTGGTAACTTTTAAAAAGTTTCACTGTAGTTGTACTAAGTAGTTGTCAAGACTGCTGCTTATCTGGGCTTCATACAAACTCAAATGTGTGAGAAAAGTCAAGCTCATTCTAATTTGCTAGCTCACCTGAGCACAAAGTGCTCAAGGTGAGCTATTGTGATCATATGTCTGGCGTCCAGCGTCAGTTGTCCATCTTGGTTCATCCATCATGCCTCATCCACAATTTCTTGAAACATCTTCTCCTCCTAAACTGGTGGGCCAATCTTAATGAAACTTGGCTTGGGTCAAGCTCTACCAAAGTTGTTCAAATAAATGAAATCCACCCTATACAAAAAGGGTGAAAATAGGAAAATCTTCAAAAATCTTCTTCTCTGAAACAAGAGGACAGACAGCTTTCATATTTGGTAAGTAGCATGATCTAGTTGACCTCAACCAAGTTTGTACTATATCAAGACCCTGGGGTCATATTTGGGCTCCTCCGGGACACAACCATTTTTACATAGAATCAAAGAGTGAAAATCTTTAAAAAAAAATTTTTCTCTGAAACCAGAAGGCAGACAGCTTTCATATTTGGTAGGCAGCATCATCTAGTGAACCTCAACCAAGTTTGTTCATATCAAGACCCTGGGGGTCATATTTGGGCTTTGCCGGGGCACATCCTTTTTAGCTCTTCTGAGCACGAAGGGTAAAAAGGAAAGTCTTCAAAAATCTTCTTCTCTGAAACCAGAAGGCAGACAGCTTTCATATTTGGTATGTAGAATTATCTAGTGGGCCTCTTCCAAGTTTGTTCATTGAAGACCCTAGGATCATATTTGGGCTTTTCTGGGGCACATCCTTTTTAGCTCATCCGAGCCTGATGGGTGAAAATAGGATGATCTTAAAAAATCGTCTTCTTTGAAACCAGAAAGCAGGCAGCTTTCAAAGTGAGTATATACATGTAGCGTCATCTAGTTGATCTCTCACAAGTTTGTTCTTATCAAGACCCTGGGGTCACATTTTGGCTCCACCAGGTTGCATCCCTTTTTACATAGAATCAAAGAGCAAAAAGGCATTATCCTTCTTTATACCCCCGCAAAACGTTTTACCCCCGCAAAACGAATGTTTTCGGGGGTATACTGGAATCAGCCTGTCTGTCTGTCTGTCTGTCAGTGTGTCTGTCTGTCTGTCCGTCTGTCCGTCCGTCTATGGACACATATAGTTGTAAATTTGTGTTGCAAACTCCTCCTTCAGTTTTCCTTCAAAAGCCTTGAAACTTAATAGAAACATTCATCACATGTTGAAGTTTTGCAAGACACAATTTTTAGGTCCCAACTTCCTCTGGTTCATGAATTATCTCCCCTTGAACATAGACATTTTTTCCTAGTCTGTGGACACATATAGTAGTAAATTTGTGTCGCGAACTCCTCCTTCAGTTTTCCTTCAAAAGCCTTGAAACTTTACAGAAACATTCATCACATGTTGAAGTTTTGCAAGACGCAATTTTTAGGTCCCAACTTCCCCTGGTTCATGAATTATTTCCCCTTGAACTTAGACATTTTTTCCTATTTGTTACCATGTACTTATCATTTTGTGTCGCAAACTCCTCCTTCAATTTTCATTCAATAGTTATGAAATATTATACAAACATTCATCACATAATGAAGTTTTGCAAGACGCAAATTTCAAGTGTCAACTCTCCCAGGTTCATGAATTATTTCCCCTTGAACTTAAAACATTTTTTCTATTTGTTACCATGTACTTATAATTTTGTGTCGCAAACTCCTCCTTCAATTTTCATTCAATAGTTATGAAATATTATACAAACATTCATCACAAGTTGAAGTTTTGCAAGACGCAAATTGCAAGTGTCAACTCCCCTAGGTTCATGTGTTATCTCCCCTTGAACTTAGACAATTTTTCCTATTTGTTACCATGTACTTATCATTTCGTGTCGCAAACTCCTCCTGCAATTTCCATTCAATAGTAATGAAACAGTATACAATTATTTATCACATGTTGAAGTTTTGCAAGACACAAATTTCAAGTGTCAACTCCCACAGGTTTATGAATTATCTCCCCTTGAACTTAAGACATTTTTTAACTATACTTGTAATTTTGTTTCCCAAACTCCTTCAATTTCCATTCAATAGCTTGAAAACATTTATCACATGTTTAAGTTTTGCAAGACACAATTTAGAGGTCTCAAATCCAAGAGTTATCTTTATATTTGAAGCATTTTTTGCTTCTTCTGTCAAAGTATCTCATTCTCTGAAAGCACTTGCGGGGGTATTTAGTCACATTCAGTGACAAGCTCTAGTTCTCTTGGTTGAAAATATTCCTTTGTATTGATCTTATGTAGAAATTATCTCTTTGTTGACATCTGCCTATTT
Organism: Fragum whitleyi; assembly: GCA_948146395.1. Lineage (NCBI taxonomy): Eukaryota > Metazoa > Mollusca > Bivalvia > Cardiida > Cardiidae > Fragum > Fragum whitleyi. Next base: position 23,489,567 of record OX411548.1, on the reverse strand, counting down.
AATTAATGTGATCTCCCAGGGATCAAAGAGATTCAGGTGAGCTATCTAGGACCATCAAGGTCCTCTTGTTTTATGTTACAGATCAGAAGGCAGACCCAACAGTCTTGGGAATTAAGAAAAGTTTATACAGTAAGTACCTTAAAACTCTCTGTTAAGGTAGTGGACCTGTAATAGTTCTGCAAAGTATCAGTATTTGGTCAGAATGATTGTCTTGATCTTTAACAGTGTTAATCAGGTTTCCTAATGATTTCATTAGGAAACCTTGGTCAACATTGTAAAAGATTATGAGCTTCGAAATTTTGGAGAATTACTATTTTGGGTCCACTGCCTTAAGCACCCTAAGCAAAATTGCTGAAAAGGTGGTCAAGCAAGTAAGATTTACTGTATCTGATTGCATATTTAACCTGTTTCAGGATATGCTATTAGACAGGCTGATCTAAACTGAGTCTAGAAATCGAAAAAAGTAAATACATGTATTTGATTCTTAATATGCCTTGGAACCAAATTCTGACTTCAAAGCACAAAGAAACATGAAACAGTTTCTCCTTTTCTAATAATGTTTTCTGACGGATAATGTTTTGATTTCTCCATAGCCATCCACCTTTTTGTAGTCTGCAACATTTCTCAGTTTTGACTAGTCTTATATTTTATTTATTTGACAATTGATTAATCTTTTTATAGGGTTTTGGTGTAACATGGATACGAACCATTGGACTAATGACCTCATATTTTATCATGGTGGACACTGGAAGACGTAACTTCCCTCACATGTTCTCAAGTCCTATAATGGGACCATTTTTAATCTCAGGATGTGCTGCAACTTTTGCTTGGTGGTTGGTGTGGCCTTTTGAATACATGAAATCTCAAGTGCAAAGTGGATACATTGGGTAGGTGAATTGAAATGTAATGTAATATCATGCAGAATTGGAATATTTATGTAATATACTGTAAACGGGGTAAATTTGGCCGTGGTTTTATTTTGGCTATATTGGCGGTCAAGCTAAGATGCGCCTAGATTAATCCACCGCCAATATTTGACATTATTAAATGAATATCTCTTTCCTATAAGGTAAATGTAATCTTGCACGATGTTCATTTTAATCAATATTATTTAACTTAATATCAAATATGTGCAGGCCATACTTTTTGACAACGTTTACATTCGTAAATGTCTACATGTAATAAAAACAAATTTCAAGTTTCCTGTTTCAAGTTAGTTGATATATTGTAATGACAATCAAGGAGTAAATGTGTGAACAACTAATACATGAATTATTACTATTACAAAAGGTGTGAAAACGAAAGATTGTTTATTTCATATAAAGCTGATACTACTCTGGAAAATTGCCTTTCTCATACTTTTGTCATTTTGAAAATGAAAATGAAAAATAGACAAGGCGTTTTATTTTGGCAGTAAATGAAAGATGCGCCAAAATGAATCACCGCCAATAAATCAAAACCGAAAAACCACCAAATGTAGACACCGCCAATATAAAGCCGTTTACAGTACTATGAAATAATAATTTGTTTTTTAAAAAAAGACTGGACCTGCATGGTAGGGGTTGATACCATTTGAAGGAAAAAAATTGGTGAGGTAAACTAGGGTTATAGATTCACACTTAACTATATTGTCCTAGGGTTTTAATTCCCAATGATTTTTTTCCTTGAGAAAATATTGAAGAAAACGAAGACAATTTTTTTATCAAGGAATTTCTCTATTTTCCACAAATTGTTCTAATTAATTTGAATGTTTCCCTTCAAATTACAAGCACTTAAGACTGTGTCAATGACCTTGGGCAAGTCTTAGATTTCAAAAGAAACCCTAAAGTATTACTTTAACAATAAACACAACTTTTCCTAGATTCAGATGTTGAACTTTCTCAGAATGTTTGTCAACATGTGACCTACCAAACCTTTGGGGTTTGTCTTTCTTCTGTGGGACTACAGGAAAAGGGACTTTCATGTATAATTTCTTGGGAAAACACACTGCCACAGAAAAAGGGTATCCATGTAATGACTGTTGATGTACTTACAGTGATGTCACTCTTGTTTCCCTTGTAAAACGAAACATCCACTTTGAGTTTTTGTGTTGAATATTTTTCAATTTTGACCAGCTTTAAATTGAGATGTTTGGTATTTGCTTTTTAAACTCTCCCGACGGTGGAAGCATCTTCTCCGTCTGTCTGTCCATCTGTCCGTCCTGATGTCAGAACACAAGTACCTATGTTACAATCTTGAATGCAACTCCTCCCTCATTAATGGATGGATTTGGATGAAACTTTCACAAAATGTTCCTGGTCATTTGACCTTGCGCATATTGTCGCCGTGATTTTTAGCAGAGTCATGTAAAATGTGGCCTTCTTGTAAAAATTCTAGTGAACGCAACTCCTTCCTCATTTATGGATGGATTTGGAAGAAACTTTCACAAAATGTTCCTTGCCCCCTGACCTTGCACATATTGCACATATTGTCACAGTTTTGTGATTTTTAGCTGCGTCATGGAAAAAAAGGGCCTTCTTGTTAAAATTCTTGTGAAAGCAACACCTCCCTCTTTTATGGACCAATTTGGATGAAACCGTCACAAAACGTTCCTAGGCACCTGACTTTGCACATATTGTTGGGGTTTGGTGAACTTTAGCTGGGTTATGGATAAAGGGCCATCTTGTAAAAGTTCTTATGAACCCAACTCCTCCTTCATTTATGGACTGATATAGATGAAACTTTCACAAAATGTCCCTTGTCACCTGACCTTGTGCATATTGGGGCCTTTTGTTGAAATTCAGCCGCGTCATTGAAAAAGGGGCCTTCATATCAAATTTCTCATTTATGGACTGATTTTGATGAACATTTCACAATGATCCCTGTCACCTAACCTTTTGCCTATATATTTTTAGGCACTTATAATAGTGCTGCACTAACCCCTCAATTTATAGGCAGTTACGACTATTTTCCTCTAGGCCATAAAAAATTTTGCTCCATTTTATGTTGTAGGAAAGATGTTCCAGTTCATAAAAGAATGACAACGATAAGCAAAGATAAAGGATTTTTTGCCTTATATCGAGGAATTCTTCCTGGCTCAATACGGAGTTTTCTTGCCAATGGAACCAGCATGGTTGTGATGTCATACGCTCAAAGGAAAGTGTCACAGCTTGGACTCCGTGACTGATAAATGGATGGCAGTATATATCTTTAACAGTGCAATCTCATTATTCAATGGCTCAGTGCTGAACAGTTGAAACTGCCTATATTTTTTAGGCAGTTGATTTACATTGATTTACACTCTTGAAAAATAGTGTCTTATCATACATGATATTTTTTAAAGTCAGTTACAAATGTTTTCTGCTGGGCACTGATTTCCTTAGAGTCTTTTCATTCATACATGAATATACCTGTTATATTTTGTGGAGATTAGTGGAGATTTCTTAGAAGATTGTCACTTGTTAATTTCACTGTTAGATTGGTGAAATTATCAAAAGGGTAAACTCACCATTTGATTTATTAGCTCAACTGGCTAATGGTCACTGGGCTATTATCATGTCATTGTGTCTGTTGTGTGTCCGTCTGTAAACCTCTACTTCGAAAAACCTCTGAGAAACTACTAGATTTCCTAGGAATTATTCTTGGTAACGGTTGCAAGTGTCCCCTTTTCAGTTTTAGTTCAAGAAATTATGATCAAAAGAAAAATATCTCTTTCATGTGTGTAGGTTATTTCCTTAGTTAAAACTTTAAAAATCATTTCACAGGAAGAAATAGATGCATTTCAAGTCAATTTCAATGGCATGATAGTAGGATGACCCTTTATGATACTGCAAAATAATTTTATGATTGGATGAAAAATTTTGCATTTATGTGCGGAATCATATGATATATGATGAAAACTTCATTTCTCTCCTTGGAAATTACATTTGCATTCATATGGTTTGTAACAAATTTGATTGTGGTTATTTCAGAAAAAAAAGAAGCAATTCTTATGTGCTGGGCCAACAGAATGAACTTTGTTTAATTTAGAGATGAAGAGAGTATTTGTTGATTTCATGGAGGTATGAAACTAAAAACCTAATCACACTGTATGAATATGCGAAGCTTATACATAAGGTTTTTAGTTTCATACCTCCATATCAACAAATCATCTCTTCATATCTTATAATTTTAAAACTACGAAGCAAAAAACGTAGAGATTTTGTCAACAATGAATCAGTTTATACAATATAGCTGCATTTTCAAAATTGATTTCATTGAGAAATAAAAAAAAAAATTAAAAAATCAGCTAATCAGAATACATCAAATTTGATGGAATCAACTAGAATTAAATTATTATTTAAGAATAAGGGAAGTAACTATTTACAGAACAAGTGTTTTCTTTACAGAAATATTCTTTAGTTAAACTTTTTTTTAATAAGAAGAATGAAAACAAAACCCCCAAAAATTCTCTTCTAATCAAATTGGGCCTATATAGCAAATCAGGCACTTGTGTATCTCTTGTTAAACTTTGCAATTATTTGATTGCAAATCATGAAGAAAGATTCTTTAGCCACACACTTAACAGCCAAAATATAGGCACTCATAACCATGGCTCTTGTTTTGTTTGAAATTTTCTCTTAAAATCCACTAGTTGTCATAAAGCAGCAGTTATTTTATGATATTATTCTTTTATATTCTTTCATACCCTTGCTGTGCACTGCCACATTTAAAAGTTGGAATTGCAAGACTGTACTATGTGCATATACAATGTATTTCAATTAGAACAATCTTGCATTGATCCCTTGAATTTTAATATTTCAACACTTTCATTGAGGTAATAAATAAATCTGTCCTTCAATATTAGTATGAATGGTAAGATCCCAGAATGGTTCTAGAATATATATATGTACCTAGCAAACAATTTTTAATTTTGGCTGTAGCCTTGGTGTCGTCGTCGTTGTGGGAAAACGATTGACATTTTGTGATATCTCTGGTTCTAGTGAACGCATCATTTACTATCAAGGGGGATAACTTCAGATGCATTTTGTGCAAATTATGCCCCCTTTTTGGTTAAGATTTTCATTAATCATCCAGCAATTTACAGTCGAGCTAACATACCTGTAGTCGGTGCTCTTGTTTTTAGATTATTTATTACTTCTTATGGGCCTATATCTTGTCTATGAATTATATTAGTCATGTGTCCATGTTTATGAGATCATATGATAAGGGTAGCCTTAAGGGTAAAACAAATTATAGGCATCCTGTCCTGGAAGTTGGCAGAATTTTTAAGTTGTTAGATTAATTTTTGTATTTTATCTTTTCAATACGGAAGAATTCATTAGATCTTTATTGCCAAACTTGTTTTCTCAAAAACTGGTAGATCTCTCTGCAATCAAATAAGTAATAAAACTGTTGAACATCTATTTTACTAACCTCTACCTTTTTACTCAAAATTTATGCTCATATACATGTATTTACATATTATCAGTCATTTTATTTTTCATGACTTCAATGAAATGTTTTGTAGTATGAAAGCTATATGCACAAACCTGTACAGTACATGTACATAGTATTACTTAAATACTGCTTAAGTTGTGATATTAAACCTCCTACAAACTATTTTCTCTACACTCATTGTTGCAAGGAGAAACTTTTAACATAGTCTTTATTTGTATATACATGTATCATAAATTAAAAGTATGAAATATGTTTCGAAGGTTTATGGCCTTTGGACCGTGATCAAATTTAGTTTGCATTTACCCATTTTGCCTTACAATTCTAATTTCTCCTCCTACTCCAATAGGAAAACATTAACCAACAAAAATCAAGGTTTTTGTGGTACATGTATTAAGAAGAGCAAAATCAATAGTTATTAGCTCCACTGGCCGAAAGGCCAGCGGGCTATTGTCATGGCAGGATGTCGGTCGTCCCTGTGTGCACGAAGAGGACAAGTGGTGTAAAGTGGCCTACTGAGGTTCAGAGTGGGGAAGAAAGAGCTGAGTTGACTGCACTCTAAGGCATTGGGCAGAATAAATACATTGGATTTAATATTTTAATTCTTATTATCATTAGTTATAATTTTGTTTTGATGACAAACAATTTTTGTGAATTAACACCCTTTTAGTGGTGTTTAATGAAAAGCGGAGAGATCTATAATCAAATTTTTGTTGATAAAGTACCAGTATATTGTGAAGTAACATTCTGTTAGTGTTGAAATTTCTATTTTTGGATTTCAAACAAATTTCACTGGAATGATCCTTATTTTTAACAGCCTTATCATCCTCTAATAATCATTACCAAGATATTCAGGCCTGTGGAGCAAATCAGGTGCTCAAGCGTCTCTAATAGTATGGTTGTTTGATTGCTAATTTGGTATTTGAAACATCACTTCATAAATTTATAAATATACTTCCACCTTCAAAGAAGTATTTTGATATAGTGGTTTCCCTCGTCTTTCAGTCCGTTAGTCTGTCCAAAGATTTCTGTCTCACCTGAGTAACAATTGCTTGAGGTGAACTATTGTGATAACTTGTCGTTCATTCGTCTATCAATAATATAACATCTTTTCCTCCTAAACCACTGGGCCAATTAAGCTGAAACTAGGTGGGGATATTCCTTAGGCGAAGCTCTACCAATGTTGTTAAAAGAATTCAATTCATAAAAAACTCTGGTCACTAAAGAAAGGCTTAAAATTGATGAAATTTAGAATCTTCTTCTTCTCCATAACCACTAGGCCAATCAATCTATTTGTCTGCTTTGTGACAGATGTAGTTTGAATTCATTTCCTGTACAGTCTCAATATTTTATAGTGACCGTGATTTCACATGTGTGTCCCATCACGGCAGAAGGGTCCATCTGGAAACTCTGTTGAATAAAAAATTGACCCAAGAGATTGGTTCAACAAGTTGAAGCATATTACAATTCTTACACAGGAAAGTAGATAGTTCATTCTAGATTCATTAAATCAGCAAAGTTTATTGATTAACCCTTGTCATGCTGAATAAAAAACCTTGGCAAAATTATATATATAAATCAAAGTGCTGAAAATTCTGTATTTCCTACTTATGAGTCAGCATTTGATTTTGAAAATATGATTTCTGAAACCTTTCTGGTTGAAAAAGGAAAAACAGGTGGTGTAGACTAATATCAGACTGCACATATGTGCAGGGTGATGTTTGTCTATAGCTCCTGCCAAAGCAGGAATATGCCGGGTTCAGCATGACAAGGATTTATGACCCTTATCAAGCTGAGCAACATGCACATTCTGACTAGGTTTGACAATTTGAGCATTACACAGGAAGTCCCTTTTTGCCTGACATTTAAGAAAATCTTGTGAAAAGTGAAGAAATTGCTTGTTGGACCAGTCTGAAAATACAAAAAAGGGTGACATCCATAGAACAAATACGGATATAGACAGACGTTTGTAAAGCTTGAAGGGAATTTCCAACAGAAATCACAGACTTTGTTAAACTCTTTGTTTTTGTGTATAACCTTGAAGATATCTGCCTTTGCAGGAGCTATAGACAAAGATCAGCTTGCAATTATGTGATGTCTGATCTTAGTTTAAACTACATATTTGTCTGATAATTGTGGAAGGACTAAATGATTTCAAAGGGAAATATTGGCATACCATTTCGTCTCTCAGAGACTTCAGCACTTCAATGTGAGCATTATTTTGCCAATATTTATGCTCCCTCTCCCTTTCGAAAAAGAAGGAGTATATTGCTTTGCACTTGATGGTCGGTCCGTCTGTTCGTCCGGGGAGATTTTTCCGGAGCATTTTTTTTAAAAACAAACTCTGCAAGCTAGAATCATGAAACTTCACAGGTGGATAGATCTCATTGAGGGGAAGTACAGAACTAACTTTACCCTATTATATTTCGAGTGTTTGTCCTTCGTTGATTGACAAAGAATATGTCATTGACCTGCTCTAAAGGGGGCATTAATGTTAAGCAAAGATCTCTTGTTTTAATTATGACAAGAGTTTAAAAATCATTTTTAATTTTCAAGCCTTTTGCTTGTAGTGACAGACTAGTGCTAAGAATTATTCCTTTCTTTACAATATGGCGAATCTCCGTTAGTTGAGAGCGCATAGATGCCTCGTTTCGAGGTCCAGTCAAGATCGAATCCCATGGACAAACAACCTTTAGTTCCACAAGATTTACACTGGTCTAATCGGCGAACATCCTTACACGGATAACTGGTGTACGAACACTTGCTGTTGATTGATTCTATATACAAGTCCAGCACTCGTAGATGGCTGCATCCAAAATTCTTTATTATTGCTGAAATTCAATTTTAAAGATGGTATTATTAATAGACAAGGTGGCAAATTGTCACAAGAGAAACGTCCGATACAGTGATCAATCCCTAAGCTTGAATAACAACAAAGGGGAATTACGCAGAAATTAAGCTAGGTAGAGTTACGGTTCTTGTGCACTGCACCTCTGTAATCAAGAGAGGAGCGCAAGCTGCAAGTCAATCGGACAAAAGGCGACAGAACACTTTAGACGGGCGTATGATTACATAAAGCAATGCCGCCGTCATAGCGCAGTGGTATCCCGTCTTACTATCATTCTAAAGGTCCCGGTTTCGAATCCCGACGGCGGCACTCATTCTTTCCGACTATGTGTCTTTCACCAAAGGGTTAGTAATCGAAGGCCTATATGGGATAGCAGCTGGAGGCTAGGAAAGGATATAATGGTAGTACTGTGTGATAATACTAGGAATCCATTGTTAGATGTTCCAGTCTCCGCGATATAACTGAAATATTGTTGAAAGCGGCGTAAAACCCCATTTCAAACAAACAAACAAAAATCTATGCTCTTGGCTCATATGGGGAAGTAACGTCAATCTTTATATTCTTTCTTTAAAAACCCTATGTAGTGGGTACTCGTTGGAATCGTGTTGGTGAGACGATTTATTATTTACCAACAACATAGAATTTCATAGACGGATATTTTTTTCATTTCGAAATCAAAATTTGTCCCTCTATTTGAAGATGTATGCTCAAAATGCTGCGTTCGATGAAGTAGCTCAACCGGTCATTATAATCCATGATTCTTGCCCTGGCAGGGTGGCGTCAGAAATACAAGGAGCCCTTTGTTAGGTTAGCCATCTCGATATGACAGCAAGATTGTTAAAATCGGTGTAAAACCCATTCAAACGTTTAAAGGTATCTGATGAGCTGTGTCATGACGATGGGCAAGTGGTCCGCCATTTTTTTTATCAGTTAATGAATGACTTGTAAAAGAACAATTAGGAATATTGTTTGAAACGAATGAATTCTTACGCAAAATGCACAAGACTTGCAAAGAAATTTACCAAAGTTCCCCGACATCAAAAGGCCCATTTGAGCAAATTTTTAGGAAAAGGCAAATGATTTGCAAAGAAATTTACCAAAGTTCCCCGACATGAGTAGGCCCATTTGAGCGAAGTATGTTGTAGGACATCCTGGCTGATCTCTTCCACCATTCGGATAAAAATCGACGTGGCCTATTGGTGTCATCATACCAAATCCTGTAAAGAAAGAGAACAGGCAGAAGTAAAAAGTACAGTTTAGTCTCCACTTAAAGAATATCACGTTCGGACGTTTATTGCCTGAACAGATCGAGGGTTTAAAGCGCAAATCTGTACTAAGTGTAGACACTTAGTACAGTTTTGCGCTGAACCCTCGAGATGTAAACACAACTTATGTCTTTGCCTCGTTAATGTTGAAATACGAGAGCAAAAGCAAACTTGGCACGTGGATTCATCATTCACGCCCAAAATTAAATCTCTTATTTGAATTTATTGCACACATACTCAAAACATAGGTCTTTGTGCGATTATGTTCCGTTTTATACGTCCCTGGGGTGGTCGTATATAAGTATCATACTAAGTATTCCCAGTCTGTCCGTTCATACGTCCATCTCTGTTAACAGAACTCACTCAATAATGGACGGAATTACATGAACTTTTTACAGAATGTTCCTCATCATGTGACCAAAGCGGACGTTATAGAGAATGGTCGCTAAGTTCAGGTTTTGTTTACAAATAACAAATGTATTAAGTTTACACAAAATAGGATTATTTAATTTTATTTTAAGATCAATAGTATCTTTTTTAAGGTAATTTAGTTTAATAACATAAGGATATTTTGGAAACTGTCGCTTAATAATAATGGTTGCTCAATAGACGTGGTCGCTCTAGTAAGATTGACCGTACATATTTATATTTTTTGATGAGTCCTCTTTACGCTTAATGGATCGTGAGTTCGGAGAAAAATGAAAATGCATTAGTTTGATGCCATAACATCGATAAAAAAAAGAGATTATCATCAAGTAATTTGAACATATACAATCACAACGTATTTCACTTTCAACATAATTGCAGAGAATAAAATATTAGGAGGGAATGGTGCGAATGGTATTAATCTTCATACAAAGTCATGTATGTTTGATTGTACAGGTATAAAGTTAACAACATCGTGAAATTGACGAGGCGAATGATATTGGAATAATTTTGGAATGAAATTGAATGAGTGTGATGAGTGCGTTTTGAGTGAATTAAAATGGGGGTAATCCAGTACTGCTAATTTTGTTCATAATTTGAACAAAATTAGCGATACTTATTACTCCTCTTTGAACAAATATGTATATAAGTTCTATAAATAACTTCCTATTTCTTTCAGAACCAATCAGACTCTTAAATTTTCATTTATGTCAGTGAAATCGTTTTTTTCTATTTTGATTTATTTTGAATGTAGCTATTGATTTTTTTGCCATTTTTGAGTGTTTTCAATGGTTTGAGTGAGTGTTTATAATGAATGAATAGAGCGGTGAGTGAATGGTTTGGAATGAGATGAATGTCAATTTCACGATGTAACTAACTGTAAAAACAAATTCTTTATCCTTACCTAAACTCAATAAATGTTCCCCATCTGTATGTATTACGTCAACAAATATGGCGTCTGTTTCGTCAAGACGTACACTCGGATGTTGACCTTCAAATGAGGGCCCCGCTGGATCTAATCCTGTTTAAATATGAGTTTAAATACACTGTAAAAATGCTATTTGTAAACTGGAAATTATATTCTTGTATCTTTCTCTTTGCCAATTGAAGTTCTTAGTCAATCCGATGAATAAAATCAGGAACTTTCTCGGTCTAATTTCAGAATTTATCTGTATATATATTGACGATATTTTTCGTTGGAATTTTTATTTGGAACAGATAATTCTGTATTCGAAATGTCAAATTCCGCTTTTCGAATGTGGACCACAAAGGTAAAATCTGAGGCCTTCAAAATATACAAAGAATGAAGCTCAAGTAGGGCCCATAAATTACAATGCCGTACTACATACAACTATTCTTTGAAACTACTAAACTCCCTTTACATTAATGACTGAACTATGTTTCAAAAAGGGCCATTTTTATTTTCGGATATTTTATACTTTTTTAAAACAAGCAAACATGTAATCCTTAATCATACCCGTAATTCTCCCAATCCCTTCAATGTATTCTCCCGCATATCCGGCTGCGTGCGCACCCAGACTGTGTCCAATAATATGAATACTTCCGGGACTAATGTTGTACACTTTCACAAGAAGTTCAATAAGTTGCGCGACCTGCGCTCCCACAAGCCGCGTGTTTGCTGCAGACTGGAGGTAATTTATGTCTCGAGCTCCGGGCTTCCAATCGACCACAATAATGTTATAGTCCTCTTTCTATTAGAAAAGACGAGTAAAATATGACATGTCAGAAGAATAGACGATCAGATACACACTTTTGTAGATCTGCACATTGCTTTCGCAAAAAAATAAAAAATGTTGCTGTTATAGATGTTTTCTCATTTTGGCTTTAAGTTTTGCAAATGTGACCTACCGACGCAAATGTGACCCGTCATCTTAAAGGCCGATCCTTGTCAGACTGGTTGATTTTTAGATCATTCTGCCTCCAAGTATAAGAATTACTGAATGCAACCCCAGGTTTACATCCACTGGAACCAATTTCATTGAAAAATATTTGTTTTATATCGTTTCCGGTTGTTTATGTGTGACAGAAAGGTAGAATAACCATTCCAGGTTCAGTAAATCAGCCAAGTTTGAAAAGTTTCGACCCTTATCATCCTGCGCAATCCGCGTAGTCTGACAAGGATCGACACTTCCCGGACTATCCAGATCGTCCCTTTTAGTGTGACGGGTCACATTTAGTTTAAGTTCTGGACAAGTTAAGAGTTTAACATCTGGTACAAAAATCTGTGCAAACTACATGCTTGATTGAGTTTAAACCTATATATTTTACATCGATTAGGAAATAGTTCTTACAACTTAAAATAATCCTTGTCGATTCTGATTCCTGGAAAATTCACCAGTCCCCGCGCCAAATGTGTGAGTCAATTAAAAAACCAAGATTGATAGCCGCTCTCGAGATTCGAACATAGACTTTGCGTAGACTCCCTGAAGAACACTTCATCAACCGTTTTTATCAAATACTCGTTATTTGTAATATATGACAGTGTTAGCGTTGAGATTGTTTCCTTTGATTATTTCACGGAATTTAGGAAAATAAAAACAATTATTGTTTACAGAACACACTTTTTCCCCCTTGTGAACGATTGCATATCATATTATACATGTTTTTCCTCGCACTTTTGGACACATGCGATGTTAAATAAACGGAAACTCACACGCACAAAGTTATTTTCCTACGTTTCGTTTGAAATATCTTTGTTAAAATTTTATGTACTTGACCACATACTTTACAAAATAATGACATCACAACATCTGAGAGATGTGATGTGACGGAGGTCAAAGGGCTTTACGATCGATCATTCAATTAACTTACTCGTTTAAGTAGAGCTGCAGCCATATGCTTGATCCACGGTATGTTTCCGTGATCAAAATACCCGTGTATAATAATGATAATGTCTCTTCGTTTACAAAAGCTTCTCCATGAACATTTGGTCCTTTTCTCGTTTATAACTAGCTCTTGTATTCGATGCGTAGAATTCCTGGTGTACAGTAAGAATCTCGTACCCACGACATCTGGCCCGTGTGGTAGCAGCCCTGGAGTGTTGGTGTAGGGTGGACTGGTGGTGAAACAACCAAGTCTACCGTAACATGCTTTAGTGGGTAGAGTGGTGAATAACCAACCTGGGAAGATAAAGAGGTTATACTGTTTCAGTGAAAGATCTATTTTTTTTTTCATTGAGCGAACGACGAATACTATATTTTCATGTGTGGAATACCTTTTGCAGTTTCTTGCTACTCATTAAAGCTCTCCTAGACTGTATGGTACAGAGATCAGTCCGTGGAATGAGATGCTATTTTTAGACACTATGAAAATGTAAGGGCCAAAATTGAGACCCATAAATATAGATTAGCCTGTACAGATGAGCAGTCTCAACTAAGGCAATACTGCCTTCTTTGTACTTAATTAATATGGGTGGGGTGAGACAACATGAGCCAGACCGCTTGAAATGTGTTTAACTATGCAAGTAGCTTGAAATCAAATTTGAATTTAGCAGGATAAGGGTCAGTAGATAATTAGCATTGAAAATTGTTTGGCGGTGGTCAGTAAACATGTGAGTACAGTAATATACTACTCAAAATTCGCTAAGATTCACCTTTTTAAGGGTGTTTTGATGTAAACATATTGACCCCTTTTTACTTTTAAACGAAGAAGGATAACTATTCGGACTTGAGGACCCTGTAGCTTAAATGTAGATTCGGCATGTATACTAAAAACTCAATGAGCTCGTGAAAATGTGTTTCATTCAACCTTGTATCTTCAAGCACGTTGGTACATTTTTCGAGACTTTAACAAAGTTAAGACATGAGTTTAAGGCGACATCTTAGTCAAGATGAGATTCAAAAGGCATGCTTATTTCTGGGCTTTTTCAAAGGCACGTTACTAATGCCCTTAGTGTATCCCAGAGCGTTGTTTCCCGAATGTGGAATCGGTTTATAACGACTGGTAATATTAGGCATTAGCATGCTGGTGGTCGAGATCGCCCAGCCATTGAGGTTCAAGACCGATTTTTGGTGGTTCAGGCACGGCGTCATCGATTTGACAATACAACAACGTTACGTAATGACTTTCAGGACGCTAATGGTGTGCGAGTAAGTACCCAAACCATCAGAAATCGGTTGCATGGTGCTGACCTGAGGTCAAGACGGACTGCATATTCCACTTGCGAATGCGTTTACCACGGGCACGGAGTCATGCGAACTGGACCCGAAATGACTGGGCTCCCGTCCTTTTTACAGACGAGTCCAGGTTTTGTATGGACTTTACCGATAGACGTCAGAGGGTCTGGGGGATGCCAAATTTGCGTTTTGATCCAGTGTATATGGCAGAACATGACCTTATTGGCGGAGGGGGGGGTGTCAGTCATGGTTTTGGCGCGAATAAGTGCTCAGGGGAAAACAGATCTCCACGTCATTGAAACCGGCACATTGGCGGCTCTCAGGTACGTAAATGAGATCTTAGGTGTCTACGTTCGGCCTTATGCAGGTGCAGTTCGTGAAAATTTCATTCTAATTGATGACAATGCGCGTGCGCTTAGAGCCAACATCACCAATCAATGATATCTCGAGCAAGCCACAATCGTCCCAATGGGATGGACAGCTAGATCCCCGGATCTAAAACCTAAAGAGCATGCTTGCGTCATGTTACAGACAAATGTTTCATCACGTCCGGTGCAACCGGCATCGGAACTGGAGCTCAGACAGGCTCTTATTGGAGAATTGGCTCAAATTTCATAATATCAGGAGGCTTATAAGCAGTATGCACAGGCGTTGCCAGACCGTAATCGAAGCCCGGGGATATCACACATCGCGCTATTGAAGTATACAGATTTTGAATTTTTGGACAAACCAAATTTCTTTATTTTCATGATGACATCCAAAATGCTGATTTTTGACCCGTATGCCCTTGGGAAAAGTCTTTCTCTTAAAGAAACATCCTGACAATCATTCTTTTAAAAGATCTGAATGATTAAAAAACAAAAGTTTTCAGAAACATAACAAATTTACTTATTGATCATGATGATCATGATGAAAAAATATTCAACTGGGAAAAAAGAGATCCTTAGCAAATTTTGAGTAGTAAATCACCAAAGAGAGCAACGAATAATGCCCATTATATTTGCCGTCAAAGGTAGCCGTATACTGAAATCATTCTGTCTGTCCGGATGGGAAACATCTTTTGAACGCAACTCCGCCTACATATATGATTATGATTAAATTTTTGTCACGGAAAAAGGGGCCACAATGCCAAAATCTGGTGAACGCATGTCTCCTACATTAAAAGTCAGGTCAAAGAATGTTCCAAGTAACCTGGCCATGTGCATCATTCTGATATTTTGTTATATTTAGCCGCATCACTGTAAAGGGGGCCTTATAACATTTTGGTGATTTTTTATGCACATCCACTATCCAGGACTTACTTAATTATTAATTTTACATACGGAGAGGATTGTCTTCAGCTGTTAACGTAGATATGTCTTTGTATGGAATTAATAGAAAGTTATAAGGGGCGAGGTCATTCGACGCACTCCAACATTGCAGAACTTTCAGTGCTTTGAATTATTGTAAGCGGCGGCATGTTCACTGTTTTCCCAGCACTAAATTTTCTCGTATTTTAAGAACTTTGTCTACTAGAAAACTCAAGTTATAGACTGAAAATCTAGATGTAAATATTGTACCATATTCCAACAGAATAAATCATTTTAATTGCTTTATAAATGTATTTGATTTACTTTGACGAATTATGAATGAACGTTATTTAAAAATGCATAGTTAGACACTTGTGTAAATAGATTAAAAAACTCAAGATCATTAATAAGAGTTCTGTTGCCTCAATATCAGTAAATTACAGGTCTAATCTAGACTCACTTTTTAATACTAAATCTCGATTAATGTAGAAGACCCGTAATAGTTCCGCAACGTTTCGGAAGACTTGAACTTTAACAGTGTTAACCGAGGTGTTCTAATGGTCTAATCAGGAATCTTCGGTAAAAGTGTGAAAGATCATGAGTTCCGAAATATAGTGGAACTATTACTGGTCTACTACTTGTATCTTAGGCATTACCTAATTTTCGCAAGCCAAGGGTTCTAGCTCCACTACGTTTCGTAAGGAACGTAGTGGAGTTAGAACCCTTGGCTTGCGAAGATGGCATTACCTGGATGCTTTTGTCGATATTTTTGTCTATTCTCCCACATATACAATATCACCATCAAAAGCAAGATAATAATATTTAAACAAAAAGTATTATTACATTTTAAATAATCGTAAAAAGTGATTTAACAATCGTCGATCCATAGTTTTGGACCGAGATTCAACATTGGTAAGGGAGAAAACCTTTCTGAACCTTTTTCTGCATTTCCAATGGTATTTTGATTTAATAGATACAAAAGATTCGCTTCGAAATGGTATGATAATTGTAATAACCGCTTGAATTATATATACATGTAAAACAATGTGACAAGGAGAGAAAACATTGTTGGTGTTTTCTCTCCTTTCCACGTCGATTTACGTGTGTTTGACTACTTTATGGGATTGTTATTATTACGACTAGCATTATTTCTCTACCACTAATGGGCGAATAAGTTGCACGCCTGAGTGGATTGGCTGCTGGTGACTCGAGTGATTGTTGTTGTTGTACTGGTGTGAAAAACAACAGAAAGCCATGAATAGGTACACAAGCAATCTCGATATAACTGCAATGATATTGAAAGCGGCGTGAAACTCCAGAAACAATCAATCCATCGGTCTTTATTCTTTCAACTTATTTAAAGTGTTGTAATAGTTTTACCAAAGATTAACTATATTTATTTTATAAATTAGCGAACAATTAAGATTAAATGTTCAAATACTTACTTTTTGTTAATCTTAATCCATACAATATCAAAACTATTCGCAAAATCCCTCGCGAGTTGAAATACACGTGCTCCATTATCGGAAAAACAAGGACTGATGAGCAAATCTGGCTTTCAGATTAATTATGTATATCCTTCCATGACTTTTTACTGTATAATTACCCACACATGTGCGTCTGTTTAATTGATTAGTCCTGACATAAGTACATTGTAGTAGTTAGCTATTCACGTTTTATTCTATTGCGTCCTTAACCCTTTGCTGCTTAATCCCTGCTTTTTACGTGCCTGTGATTTTATGATTGGGAAAACATTGGGAATAAAGAAGAAATTGCTTCTGACAAGCAATTTCTTCTTTTTCCACACTA
Organism: Fragum whitleyi; assembly: GCA_948146395.1. Classification (NCBI taxonomy): domain Eukaryota; kingdom Metazoa; phylum Mollusca; class Bivalvia; order Cardiida; family Cardiidae; genus Fragum; species Fragum whitleyi. Next base: position 23,472,379 of record OX411548.1, on the reverse strand, counting down.
TTTTCTACCCTACTGAATGGTTATTTTTCAAATTAAATCCACTTTAATTTTTCGTCCGCAAATCCTTTGAATTTGGACAGGTCCAAAATTTTGTAAAACAGGAAAGTGTTAACCCTTCCAATCTTGTTCACGACATTTACACAGCTTTATAATATGACCTACGTGAAATAACCCCGTTGAATATTTTTAAAATTACACGAGAGCAAATAACAATGCAAATGAACTAAGAACGTAAAGCAACGTTATAATTTCGTTGTAAAAAATGACGCCATAATGTTTGTCTGACGTCATTTCGTAAACGGCGTTATTTGTTTCGCCAAATAATTTGAACCGATAAATTTCTGTAAATTCCCCGATTTATTGCCAAAATTCAGGTCTTACTATAAATATAATGTCAATTTTGTGCTCATAAAATACCGAATTTATGAAACTCGGCACGGCCTCGTTTTTATCTGTTTATAGTCGTTTAATAAATTCGGTATGCAATGACCACTCATTTAAAAATCCTCTATTTAGTAGACAGTATAGAATAAGATCAACCTGCTGCACATGCTTGCAGTACACTGTATGCTTCATTCGGAACGTTGCTCGGACATTTCCGTAAATTGAAAAGTACCTCAGACGTTGGACTGGGTTATTCTTCCTACATCTATCGATCTCTAACAGACAGCGGGCTACCAGATTACTCGGACGTAAGTGTCGTTATTTTTATGTGACGTCATAGAAACCCACGTGCGAAACGACGCGCTTTCATGGCTGCGCCCGTATTATTCCCGAGATCTTTTCCGTAGAATCACTGAGGTTTCCTGATTGTGTTTCCTATTGACTGGATGATTATAGTTAAAACCTTAGCCAAACAACCCAAAAAATTGGCAAATACACGTAGTATGGTACGGAATTTACATTCAGCAGGACAGGGGTTATTTTTCCTGATTTCTTTCCACATTGTGTCATCTAACACCTGGAAAATGGTCAATTCGTGTATATTTAGACTGGTTATTTTTTTATATTTTTTATAGAAATTAAAACTTCCCGAAAAAGTGTATTTATATACTAAAGGACAAAAGTCTTGTCCGGTTTTGTGAATATACAAATGATGCGAAATATTTTTGATGAGACATCGAACACAAAAAAAGTGATGTTATTTCAAAGGTGACGATTTTCACAATGTGGTGTTGAATAGAATGTAAGTCTGTTACAATATATTTCCCATCCTGTGATCTGGGCATTTTTTCACATTTTTAAAAAATCAAATATCTATTTTTATCTTATAACTATACAAATATCCGTGTGATAACATCCCGTATGATATTTTTCATGATATCACATAGTTATTTTTAGAACAATGATATAATGCGGTTATTTTTAGAAACTTGCATTTCTGTTAGAAACATCGACGAAAACAAGGAAAATATAGGTTATAAGATAAATATAATACGTACTTAGTGTATTGTATGAAAACATATCTAACTCGGTCCGGAGATTTAATAATTGTCTCGGCATAACCTCGACAATTATCAATTCTCCCAACCTCGTTAGATATTTTTTCTCATACAAAACACTTAGTACGTATTAAATATATCTTTCATTTTAAAATAATAAAAACATTGAGAGAGTATTTGTTTCAAGATTTTTCTGCTAAAACAGTGTTTAAAAGGTAAGAAATTTAAGTTTGGAAGAAATTTAGATAATTTTATACATTATATTACAAAAATGTAACATTCTCTCCCTTGAAAATTGACACCACCTTTATAAACCAGCATGTAGTAACCAAACTACATGGTCAAAGTTCTTTATTTTTATATATTTTCTACCTTATACATGATTAATTATTTTGATATAGGTTTTTTAGGAAAGACCTGTATAAGAATACCGAATAATTTAGATGCTAAGTTCCACTTTTTTATATGATCTGAAGAAAATTCACTCTTTTACGTATGACGTCATACTAGCTTATATAGTTAAGTTGATGTATTTGGGTTCCATGTGTCAAACTTTCGGAATTTATGCAATCATTTTGCTGAAATACAGAGGATTTTGTGATATTCATTGTCCACATTTTCCGCATTTTTCCTGGAACGAGAGGTTAAAGACTAAAATCTAAATATATTTAGTTTGCTGTGGTAAAAGTTGTTTAGAATTTGTATTTAGATGTCTAATTGGATGCTAAACAAGAAATGATAAAGAAATTTACCATTCTTAAACATGCCATTCTCAGTACGTAATCCTTAAACGTCGAAAGATAAAACTCGTTAGAATCGCTATTTACACCTTCCTCTTATAAGGAAGGGCAACGCTCTAGGAGCCCAAATCGCGTTATTAACGTTCGTAGTATCCATCTGGTAGGTTTTAAGCAAATGATATTTAAGAAAATGAAAGGGTATCGAAACAACGTTATTTCGACGGTTCAAACTCACGTCGTTAAAAATGCGATCTGATTAACGCCCGAGGTCTGGAAAAAACATCTAACGTAATGACGAGTACAAAGATGATGTGCGTTTCCTTCAATTAATCCAAGAATGATTGAAATTTTTTTATTGCCCAAACAATCTTACTGCAAAATCCACAGACGACATGCTAAAATGAACACAGCGTTTCTGATGGAAAATCAACTTTAAAACCATCTTTATGGTGTCTTTCTGTAGGATTATCGATGCAAAAACTGATTCAAGCAGAATTTCACCATGTTATGTTACTTTGCTGCTTTTAAATGGGATAACGTCGTAACGGTCTTTAAATAAGATAAAATCACGTCAATTACATCCAATACTAGAGAAAATTATCACTACGTTTTATGAATCGCTCCCGGACATAAAGAAAACGAGCCGTGCAGATTGCGCTATGGACATTTAATAAAATATCAAACAATTCTAAAAATCACTATAAACTTAAAACATACTTAAAACCATAGACTTTATCTAAATTATGATAATGTGTAAACGCTGGGCTTTACATGAGACCGCAAACACGCCCCCGAGGTCTTAATGAACTTTTTTAAGAAAGTTCCCAGTATCCAGGTCATGTGCATCGTTCGGGTGTTTTGTTATATTCAGTCGCATCACTGTAAAGAGAGACTTTTAACATAATGTTGATTTCATACATGCACATCCACTGTCTTGGACTTACTTAATTATCAATTTGCTTTATGGAGAGGATTGCCTTCAGCTGTTGACGTAGAAATGTCTTTGTATGAAATTAACAGAAAGTTATAAGGGGCGAGGTCATTCGACGCACTCCAACATTGCAGTACTTTCAGTGCTTTGATTTATTGTAAACGGCGGCATGTTCACTGTTTTCCCAGCATTAAATTTTCTCGTATTTTAAGAACTCTGTCTACTAGAAAACTCAAGTAACAGATTAAAAATCAAGATGTAAATATTGTAGCATATTCCAACAGAATAAATCATTTTAATTGCTTTATAAATAGATCTATATTTGATTTTCTTTGACAAATTATGAATGAACGTTATTTAAAAATGCATAGTTAGACACACGTGTAAATAGATTAAAAAACTCAAGAGCATTAATAAGAGTTCTGTTGCTTCAATATTAGTGAAATACAGGCCTAATCTAGACTCATTTTTATATACTAAATCTCGATTAATGTAGAAGACCCGTAATAGTTCCGCAATATTTCGGCAGACTTGAACTTTAACAGTGTTAACCGAGGTTTTCTAATGGTCTCATCAGGAATCTTCGGTTAAAAGTGTGAAAGATCAAGAGTTCCGAAATATTGCGGAACTATTACTGGTCTGATACTAGTATCTTAGGCATTACCTCACCTTAGCAAGCCAAGGGTTCTAGCTCCACTGCGTTTCTAAGTGGGGCTAGAACCCCTGGCTTGCGAAGATGGCATTACCTGGAAACGGCTACTTTCAGAAGGAAATCAAACTTCGCTTTAAAATTTAAAATTATTCAATTCAAAAGACAGTAGACAGTCTTTGAAACGGAGGTTTGCAGCCAAACAGTCTTTATATAGGCATTGGGAAAATTGACCTTTTACAATTCATTTAAACATGTACTCCATTAGCCTGTTAGAGGCAACTTTAAAATCATTTTTTTCTATAATTACCTATTTTTGTTTGTTCGCAGAGGTGCAGATTAGAGTGGGTAAAGCTAGTCTACAATCTTCATTTCTAAATGAAACCCATATTTGTTTTTTCTCATATGAATCGTCTTGACAAGACGATTCCGAAGAGTACCAACAAGATGTGGTTTGAACTATTATGATTAAAATTCATTGATCTAAAATCCAAAATACCCCTTCTAATTTTAGCTCTGTTTTGATATCTTTATGTCAATACCCATTATAACGCGTAAAACGTATATTTTAAGAAGAGTGAAACATAGAAATACAATAAGAAAAATAAAAAAATGCTTAAAAAAAAAACCCCAAAAAGCAAAAAACAAGATGTGTTTGTGAAACACTGATGCCCCCGTAACGGCATTTTTTTCAAATTTTGACCTTGACAGATGACCTTGACCTTGTCACATGACCTTGACTTTGTTACCAGCGGATGCGGATCATTGAGATCTTTAACCATGCCAAATATTAGCTTTGTATCTTGAATAGGCTTGAAGATATTGGCAAGGTTAAGTTTTCGGGTTAAGTTTTCGGACATTTGACCTTGACAGATGACCTTGACCTTGTCACATGACCTTGACTTTTGTACCAGCGGATGCGGATCATTATGATCTATCATCATGCCAAATATTAGCTTTGTATCTTGAATAGGCTTGAAGATATTGGCAAGGTTAAGTTTTCGGACAGACGGACGGACAGACGGACAGACAGACGGACAGACGGACAGACAGAAAGACGGACATGAGTAAAGCAATATGCCCCCGATCTATCGATGCGGGGGCATAATAAAACGCAATAAAACGCTAATTACTGTGGAATGACTTTATCAACTTGGTAAAAAATTATCTGTCTTATCTAACTTATTTCAAGCCGAGCCATTCTGTCTCAATCTCGACAACGCGTTGGGCTGTCAAACCTTGGATCCTTAGTTCGAATCATGACTCCGTCGATTTTCATCCGACGTTTCACAAAAGTCATTGTGACAAGCGTTATTTCTATAACACTAATGGGCAAATGATAAGCAGTACCACTAAGTGGAATGGGCAGATGATGGCTTGGATGAAATGTTGTGGTTGTACTTGTGTGAGAAACAACAGAAATCCATGGATCGATGCACCGGCCTCCGACATAAAACTGCAATAATACTGAAAGCGGCAACACCCCCCCCCCCCCCAAAAAAAAAATAGATAAAATAAAACAAACAAAAAAATCAATGCATCAATATTATTTCTTTCAACTTATTTAAAGTGTTGTAATAGTTTTACCAAAGATTAACTATATTTATTTTATATAAATTAGCGAACAATTAAAGATTAAATGTTCAAATACTTACTTTTTGTTAATCTTAATCCATACAGTATCAAAACTATTCGTAAAATTCCTCGCGGATTGAAATACACCATTATCAGAAAAACAAGGACTGATGAGCAAATCTGGCTTTCAGATTAATTATGTATATCCTTCCATGACTTTTTACTGTATAATAACCCACATATGTGCGTCTGTTTAATTGATTAGTCCTGACATAAGTACATTGTATAGTAGTTTGCTTATTCATGTTTTATTCTATTGCATCCTGAACCCTTTGCTGTTTAATCCCTGCTTTTTACGTGCCTGTGATTTTATGATTGAGAAAACATTGTGAAAAAAGAAGAAATTGCTTCTGACAAGCAATTTCTTCTTTTTTCCACACTATTTTCTACCCTACTGAATGGTTATTTTTCAAATTAAATCCACTTTAAATTTTCGTCTGCAAATACTTTGAATTTGGACAGGTCCAAAATTTTGTCAAACAGGAAAGTGTTAACCCTTCCCATCTTGTTCACGACATATACACAGCTTTATAATATGACCTACGTGAAATAACCCCGTTGAATATTTTTAATATTACACGATTGCAAATAACTCTGCAAATGAACTAAGAACGTAAAGCAACGTTTCGTTGTAAAAAATTACGCCATGATATTTGTCTGACGTCATTTAGTAATTTGTTTCGCGAAATAACTTGAACCGATAAATTTCTGTAATTTTCCCGATTTATTGCCAAAATTCAAGTCTTACTATAAATATAATGTCAATTTTGTGCTCATATAATACCGAATTAATTAAACTTGGCATGGCCTCGTTTTTATCTGTTTATAGAAGAGACGTTTAATAATTTCGGTATGCAATGACCACTCATTTAAAAATCATCTATTTAGTAGACAGTATAGAATAAGATCAGCCTGCACAGGCTTGCAGTACACTGTTCATTCGGAACGTTGCTCGGACATTTCCGTAAATTGAAAAGTACCTCGGACGTTGGACTGGTTTACTGCTCCTAGATCTATCGATCTCTAACAGACAGCGGGCTACCAGTTTACTCGGACGTAAGTGTAGTTATTTTTATGTGACGTCATAGAAACCAAAGGGCGAAACGACGCGCTTTCATGGTTGCGCCAGTATTATTCCCGAGATCTTTTCCGTAGAATCACTGAGGTTTCCTGATTGTGCTACCTATTGACTGGATGATTATAGTTAAAACCTTAGCCAAACAGGCCCAAAAATTGGCAAATACACGTAGTATGGTACGGAATTTACATTCAGCGGGACAGGGGTTAATTTTTTGTCCTGATTTTTCCCCACATTTTGTCAGACATTTTACACCTGGAAAAGGGTCAATTCATATATGTTGAGACTGGTTATTATTTTCATTTTTTTTTTTTTATAGAAATCTAGACTGACCGAAAGAGTGTATTTATTTACTAATGGACAAAGGTATTGTCCGGTTTCGTGAATATACAAATGATGCGAAATAGTTTTGATGAGACATCGAACACCAAAAAATGTGATGTTATTTCAAAGGTGACGACTAAACCTTTTAATATAAGGTGGTTTCGTAAAGAATTGATTTACGGCCTAAGAATTAAACGTCGAAAGATAAAACCCGTTAGAAGCGCTATTAACACCTTCCTCTCATAAGGTAAGGGCAACACTTTAGGACCCCAAATCGCGTTATACACGTTCGTAGTATCCATCTGGTAGGTTTTAAGCAAATGATATTTGAGCCTTTGCGTGAAGTTTGTTGAAACTTGCGTGAGGTGCAAACATTGAGAAGCATAGACAGCCTCAACCTGTGATATAAAGTAATCTGATTGACTACAGATATTATCAGAAGTTATCTATCTTCGAAACGAGTGAAGACTCTGGTCAGACTGTGTGGATGCACAGGCTGGTCAGAGTTTTGCATTTCATATATTTGAAATTGTTGGAAATCTCACGCACAGGCTCATTTAAGAAATTGAAACGGTATCAAAACAACGTTATTTTGACGGTTCAAACTTTCGTCGTTATAAATAGCGGCCTGATTGACTCCCGGGGTCTGGAAAAAACATTGAACTTGACGAGTACATAGATAATGTGCGTTTCCTTCAATACATCCGAGAATGATAGATTTTTTTTTATTGTCCAAACAATCTTACTGCAAAACACACAGGCGACGCGCTAAAATGAACACAGCGTTTCTGATGGAAAATCAACTTTACAACCATCTTTATGGTGTCTTTCTGCAGGATTGTCGATGCAAAAACGGATTCAACCGGAATTTCACTATGTTACAGTTAAGAACATCGTGAAATTGACAAAATGAATGATTTTGGAATGATTTTGGAATGAAATTGAATGAGTTTGTGGAGCAAGTTTTGAGTGAATTTAATGGGAGCTAATCCAATATTGCAAATTTTGTTAAGGATGAACAAAATTAGCGAAATTAATTGCCTCCCTTTAAAAAATCCACACATGTTCTATAGATATCGTCCTATTTCTTCAAGATCTAATCAGACGCTTACAATTTCAATTAGTTCAGTGAAATCCCGATTTTTTTCCCAGCTATTTTTATTTTAAACAAAGTTGTTGTTTTATGTTTTTCAGTGAGTTTGGAGCGATTTGAATGGTTTGAGTGAGTGTTTGGAATGAATGAATGGGGCGCTGAATGAGCGATTAGGAATGCTTTTGATTTAGGTGAATGTCAATTTCACTATGTAACTAATTGTATGTTACTTTGCTTCTTTAAAATGGGATAACGTCATGACGATCTTTAAGATAAAAATCACGTCAATTACATCCACTACTAGTGAAAGTTATTACTATGTTTTGAAGATAACGATTATTGTCAAACAATACTTTCATAACATTATCCCCAGAAAGCTTAGATTTATTACGGAAATCTAAATCGGACAGAATGTTTATCCTTAAGTATCTATATTTCATTGGTTGAAAGAACTAAATCATTGACAAAAAATGAAATTTAACTAGATGCAAATTACTTTTGCTTGTTACTTCTGCGATTGTACAACAGATACTTAACAAGCTTTCATTTATAGTCACTTATCGTCAAGGGGCCGCGTAGGAAGTGAGGTTTTATTGATGTGTGGTATTTCAAACAATTTCGCTTAGTTTAGCTAAATCTATAGTCACTTATCGACAAGGGGCCGCTTAGGAAGTGAGGTTTTATTGACGTGTGGTATTTCAAACAATTTCGCTTAGTTTTGCGAAATTTATAGTCACTTGTCGACAAGGGGCCGCGCAGGAAGTGAGGTTTTATTGATGTGTGGTATTTCCAACAATTTCGCTTAGTTTAGCTAAATCTATAGTCACTTATCGTCAAGGGACCGTGCAGGTAGTGAGGTTTTATTGATGTGTGGTATTTCAAACAATTTCGCTTAGTTTAGCTAAATCTATAGTCACTTATCGACAAGGGGCCGCTTAGGAAGTGAGGTTTTATTGACGTGTGGTATTTCAAACAATTTCGCTTAGTTTTGCGAAATTTATAGTCACTTGTCGACAAGGGGCCGCGCAGGAAGTGAGGTTTTATTGATGTGTGGTATTTCCAACAATTTCGCTTAGTTTAGCTAAATCTATAGTCACTTATCGTCAAGGGACCGTGCAGGAAGTGATGTGTGGTATTTCAAACAATTTCGCTTAGTTTAGCTAAATCTATAGTCACTTGTCGACAAGGGGCCGCGCAGGAAGTGAGGTTTTATTGATGTGTGGTATTTCAAACAATTTCGCTTAGTTTAGCTAAATCTATAGTCACTTATCGTCAAGGGACCGTGCAGGTAGTGAGATTTTATTGATGTGTGGTATTTCCAACAATTTTGCTTAGTTTAACTTAAAACTTTTTTTTATTTTACATCGTTTGGAATACAAGTTCTATTAATATTAGATTAATCCCTCTCAATTCTGTCATGAAAATTCAATAGTATTCGCGCCGAATGTGTAGTTTTGAAACAACATCGTGAATTGACAAGCTGGATGATTTTTGGAATGATTATGGAATGAATTTGAATGCGTGCGATGAGTTGAGTTTCAGAGAATATATAAAGGAGGTAATCCAATATCGATAATTTTGTTCAAGGTGAACAAAATTAGCGATATTTATTACCTCCCTTCATTAAGATACTCATGGAAGGTCTATAAATAGCTTCCTATTCATTCAAGAACCAATCAGACGCTTATGATTTCAATTATATCAGCGAACAATTTCTAGATTTATCTATTTTGAATGACTTAGTTGATTTTATCTTTTTCGGTTAATTTGGAGCGCTTTCGAATGGTTTGAGCGAGTGACTCAGAATGGTTTAGGTCGAGATTAATGTCAATTTCACGATGTTGTTAACTATAGGCCTATAAAAAAACACAATACGCATATGAATTTTCGCTGGCTGTATGACGAGGGGCTAAGGCCTTACATGTATCTATCTTCAAAGCACATCGAGAATGCCCTAGTTAAGATAGCAGATGCAAAGGCTAGGCAGAGGCTTGCTTCCGCAAGTGTTAAAATAATTGGAAATGTCACACAAAGGATCCTTTGTCATTTTGTTGTAAATAATCTTTGAGGGGACAGTACAAAACAACGATAGCCGCATGCGCATACAGTTAATAATAGCGTGAATTGAAAAAAAAATGTTAATTTTGGAATGAAATTGAATGAGTGCGTGGAGTGAGTTTTGAGTGAAATTAAAGGGAGGTAATCCAATGTCAATAATTTTGTTCATGATGAATAGCGTTATGTATTACCTCCCTTTAATACAATATGCATACAGGTTTTATGAATAGCTTCCAATGTCTTAACGAACCCATCAAACGCTTACAAAATTGAATCATGTTAGAAAGTTTTATCTTCCATTTTTTAATGTTTTGTTAATCTTTTCATTTTAGTGATTTGGGCGCGTTTTTGAATGGTTTAAGTGAGTGTTTGGACTGAATGAATGGAGCGCTGAGTGCGCGATTCAGAAGGGTTTTAATCGGAATTACAGTCAATTTCACGATGTTACAAACTGTTCCGGACATATTTATAATGCCTATTTAACGTAAGTATGAATATGTCTAATGATCCTTGCTAATGATGACTGTTGAAATAAATCGCCGTTATCATTCTTTTACTAATTCATCTGATTTAATTAATGTTGATATTTTTAATCCAGAAAAAGTTCTTTACTTTGTTGTTTGTTAAACATAAATGTAAATACAAATGCTCATCAAAAGAAGTTTCCCGTGAAACGATTGTTTTAGATAAAAATCTATGCATATTTTAAGTTCATTAGATTATGGGCAAGCAAATAAATAAATTTATAAGAATAAATAAATAAATAAATAAATAAATAAATAAATAAAGTTATAAGAATAAATAAATAAATGAATAAATAAATAAATAAATGACCCTCTAGGAATGTAGAATAAAGCGTTTGTCGACTTAAGTTTTGTTTTTTATTCATTTACCTATGAATTAAAGTTTAATTTTCAGCACATGTAATCATAGTTTCATGTTCTCATTTTCCCCTAATTACACTAATCAAGAAGAAAGATCGAAGCGCTGAAACTAGCGATGGTTGACTTTTAGATGTCCTTCATAAAAAAAATCTTAAGAAAACATTATGGAAATTGAAGAAATTGCTTGTCACAAGTAACGAGATTTTTTTCTTTTTCCATAACGCTTTCTTCAACAATTCTAAAGTTTTCATCAATTAAAAATTGTTGTCCGCGACTCCTTTAGATTTGGACTCGTCTAAGACTTGTTGTCTAGTAACAGACTATGTTAGAATACCTTTTCTAATATGACCTACACCGCGAGAATGAAATAAACCTATTGAATATTTTTGATACTACAAGAGTGTTATTACACTAGTGGAATAACTACGCCTATGAGCTAGAACGTTTATCGATGTTATTTTCGTTGTGAAAATAACGTAATAACCAATACGTAATTTCGCAAACGGCTTTAAATGTTTCGCGGAATAACTTGAATTGATAAATTTCTGGAATTCCCTCGATTGATCCAAAAAAAACCAAAAAAATGAATATCAAATTTGTGTCTTAAAATACCGAATTTATTAAACTCGTCAGCTTAACCATCAGATAAGAACTCGGCAAAGTCTCGATTTTATCTGTTTATAGATGACTCGTTTATTAAATTTGGTATTCAATGACCACTCATTCAATATCTTCTATTTCTATCACACCTTATTTTTCATAATTCAGAAATGCTAAATTTTGTAAATACTTGCTTCTGTGATAATGAGAATGCACATATCAAAGCATTTTCTCATGGCAATAGCTCTTGGATCGCATCTTATATAATACAGTTCAAATATCGTGAAATTGATACTCATCCCGATCAAAATCATTCTAAATCATTAATTCAGCGCTCCATTCATTCATTCCAAATACTCACTCAAATCGATCAAAAACGCTCCGAAATCATTAGAAAAACATTTCAGATTCGTTCAAGACGATCAACTTTTGATTCAAATCAATCAAGTTTTTCTACGATTTTATTGGCTGATGTTGATTTTAAAGTTTCTGATTGGTCAACGAAGGCACACAAATAAAAAATACGTATATTTCATTAAAGGGGGTTATAAATATCGCTAATTTTGTTAATCTTGAACAAAATGAGCGACATTGGATTACCCCCCCCCCTCCCCCTTTAATTTCACTCAAAACTCGTTCCACACACTCATTCAATTTCATTCCAAGATCATTCCAAACTCATTCATCTCGTTCATTTCACCATGTTACTAACTGTACTTAAATTTGTTTTTGCGAAGTTTTTTTTCTAAAACTTTCGTAGAATGAGTGAATTGTAGCGAGTTCCTTAATGCGCAAACTTGAATCAAAACTTTACTCAACTGCAAGAGAAAGGGAGATAAGCAAATTAATGTTATGATACTTGCTAGACAGAATTATCAAACCTTAGTTTTCAGCATGAAAAAAACATCAACTAACGTTTAAAAAGTTTTCATATTTTCATGAAAACTTGTGAACTTGCAACGTGAAAAAAAACATAATTAAACGTTTCGCGACCATTCTATCCTGAACACAGGACATTGGTGAATTCCGTTTAAAAATATATCTTCTTAATGTTTGTTTTATATTGGTATTCTGGTTTAATAAAATTTTCAATCTATCATATGGCTGGAAACTTGTTTATTTCCTTTAACTTTTCATGAATGAGTTCGAGGTCCTGCCCATCGCCTTGCAATGATTTGGAGAATTTCACTTGTTTAGGTTGAGCCAAAGCACTGGTGGTTATATCCGGCATGGTATTCCTCCGCGGTGATACGACTATTTTGCGGTTTGGCGTTCTTGTGATTTTGGGTATTCCGTTCGAAGTCGACGAAGAACCGCTTTTTATCGAAATGTCCGAGTCGCTTTTAGACCGTCTTTGGTCGCCTTGATTACGACTACTAGAATGGATGACGTCACAACTTGTGATACGTTGTAAAGCTTCACCAATGAGGGATTTTCTCCGATATAACGGCAAAGTTGACTGATTTTGATTTTCAACCACTCTTACTGGATCCGTTTTAATTTCTTTATGCTTGCTAATTCCCGGATACAGCTTTCTCTTCAGTTTGAATTCAGTGAACTCATTTTTAAACCTTCTTTTAGATAAGTCGACAGTAGTTCTAGTTTTACACTGTCGCTCCATTCTAAAGTGCGTGAGCTTATTCTCCAGATCGTTTATACTCATGCTCGGTAAACTTCCTCTCCTTAGCAAACGCACGGTTTTCACTTGCTCCTCACTCAAACCGATTGGCGTCACAATCTTTTTGTCAGGATCTGGGTTAATCTTCTCCAGCATTTCTCTCGTTTTGGCTTGGCGTGTTATGATCTTAACATGCTTCACACTTGCGTTCTGTTCCAGTGACTTCAAGAACGTCTGTAACTGTTTATCGTACGTCATGTTCCGTGTTCGAGCACTGTCCATGGCCTTGGAGTCTCTAGTCGCTGCTAGTCCAAACACAGGGTCTAGACCAACTTTACGGCTATCCTGAAAATATGATAGACGAATTTAATCATTAGCACGTGGTTCAATAGGGCTTGCAACAGCATTTGGTCATCTGACGACCAAACACTCGTAGCTACAGCTTTATTTAACTTTGGTTTGGTTGCTAATCGACAATTTGTGAAAATGAATCCCAAGATTGAAACAGATTATGTTAACCTATTTGCAGAGAAATTTAAAAGAGCCGTCAAATTAACATATTTATTGAGGACAAAACCGGAAGAAAAAAAAACGTAAGGCGAAAACTTCGAATTTAAAAATTCGACATAGTTTTAGGTCAATTTCTCTGTTAAGATTGGCGCAGAAGAGAAAATAGTATCTCGGGCGTTGAATCACTTACTAAAGTAAATTGACTTCGTGAAAATCGACCAGTTTTACATTTGGGAAGTATTTGCAAAAACTCCACTCTACTACATAAAAGGTAGTATACAGTCGATACCCCAACAAGATGTCTATTACAAGTAGCCGAGTTCAACGACTTATCTCCGATTCCACAAAAACGTTGTCCGTAAAGCATCTCTGACGCATCGGGGCGTTTGTAAGACAGCAACAATTTTTGTAAATAGATCGTTACTGCCAAATAAAAAATCTCTTGTTCTTTTTTTTCTCTCTCTCTATTTCCATTTTTTACGTTCCCCGGCGATACGTGTATTATTGAAGACATGCCATATACAATTGTGCCTAGAACATTTCGAAAACCAAATCTTTTACCTAACAATCATACTTTTCAAACTACAATGGTAATCTATGATTGCGAACATTTAGCTAAATGGAACATGGAAATTAGACATGTTAGGAAGAAATAAAATGCTATCACAAAACGGTTATGCTAAGCTTTAGTAACAAGCTTTGCAGCTCCAAGACTGCAGTTAATAATATCGTAAAATTGACATGGTGAATGATATTGGAATGATTTTGGAATGAAATTGAATGAGTGTGTTCAGCAAAATCAGCGATTGGCGATTACATCCCTTTAATAAGATATGCATTCATATTCATATAAATCGCTTCCTATTTGTCCAAGAACGCTTGATATGACAGTGAAATCGCGATTTAATTCTTGATTTATTCATTCCACTGAAGTTGATGCTCTTATTTTTTAGCCATTGTGAGAGTTTTTGAATGGTTTGAGTGAGTGTTTGGAATGAATGAATGGAGCGCTGAGTTAGAATGGTTTTGATTGAGATGAATATCAACTTCACGATGTTATAAACTGTAGTATAAACCAACCTTTCGAAACGTAACTCCGCTAACTAGCATCACTTAACACTACAGAGAAAATCGGAATAAGCACACTTCATTGAAAACTGCCTTTTATATAAATAATAGACTGACATTTAAATTCATACCCTTCACCTGAAAATTTAATGACCTGCGTTCAGGATGACAAAAAGGTACAAACTGTTCAACCCCGCTTTGCACACACAATTGCGTATAAAGCGGGACAAAATTGGTAATCAGATTGCACTGCTTTGTCATCCTTAATGCAGGACTGCCCTGTGTTCAGGATGACAAAACGGTGCAAGCAGTTTTCAAATTATTCCCCGCTTTGCACACAAATGCACGTGCATTGGAAAACGGTGCAAAGTTGGAAAATGTCCCATGAGAAAACTAAAAGGAAGCCCTGTAAAATTTGTGTAAAGCGACCACTTAGGGGACAACAAAAAAGGTCTCTTGATCTTAAGGTCCTTAGTTCAATTCTCGGGAGCGGCTATCGACCTTGGTTCTTTCATTGGCCTACACATTCGGCGCGAGTACTGGTGATTTTTCCAGGAAGCAGAACTTTGTTCCCAATCGATGTAAAATTAATGGGTTTAAACCATGGCATGAAAATATTTTCGCGTAATTCTTACTTAATATGGTGTTTAAACAATTAGAATCGTCTCAATCGGTTCCAACATCATGAAATTCAATAATAAAGATTATTCGTTTTAGAATGTACACCTTTTCAGAGATTTTGCTAAGGGTGATAGGACTTTTTCTGATGGTCGCTTTATAAAAGTGGTCGCTTAATAGAGTTGGTCGCTCGAGCAATATCGCCTGTAATAATTCATCCAGAGTTGTTACACAGCTATTATATCGTAGCCTTTTTCTCATGTAAGCTTAAAGAATAGATACGGTTGGCTCCTTCTACAAGTCGAATTTTGGGTTCTTTCTCGGAATATTCTTTTTTTTTTCTGGTTAAGAAAACAATATATGCATATCCCTTTTCTATAAATTTATTTTTTTTCACATACCATACTTTATTTTACGACATGTTCGAGAGCCTGCTGTGTTGTTAGGAAGTAATTCTTTTAACACGTTTTTAATACAACAAAATCACAATCCTCATCAAAAAAAATTGTCTGTTCATTTTAGAGCTTGGGCAGTTTATATCTTGCCTCAGGAGACAGACAGATTGAATTCATACATAAATGAAGGAATAAACAAGAAACAATAAATCATACAACAACAATGAATATATAAGATATGAGCCGGTGTGTGAGATTTCCAACGACATCAAATATGCACAAAGCAAAGACTCTGACCAGCCTGTGCATCCGCACAGTCTGACCAGAGTCTTCACTATGAATTGAGTAGATAGATAAGGTCTCAAAGTGTCTGTAGACCATCAGGTTATTTTATAATTACATTGTGTAGTTGCATACGCCACTCAATGTTTGCACCTCTCGAACATTTCAAATTGTTGGAAATGTCACGCACAGGCTAATGTAATTTCAGGAAATAGTCTTCCGCGGATCTCTGTTTTTCATACTTGTTTTCTTCTTATATGAATTCATATCTCTAAACACTAAAGAAATGACTTCGTCGTACTCCCTGGTGAAGCCGGGAAGATTTATCGGGTGGGGTGAGGAAGGGTTACTTGATAATCTAGTAGCGTTTTAATCACACACGTCATAATATTTACACAACAAGCACTGCAGTTTTCATGATTGATTGTCAACAATTCAGTTTCTATTTGTATTTGAAATTAAAAGCGATTTTAACGGCGAAATTCACTCTCTAGGGGTCCACAATACACTCGAAATGAAGTACTTTCTTTTTTTTTTAAACAGAAAGATAATTCAAGATTCGCCTATATTTTTTTGTAAATTCAATGCTTAGGTAAATTATCATACAGTTAATAGCATCGTGAAATTGACATTCATCTCAATCAAAACCATTCGAAATTGTCCACTCAGCGCTCCATTCATTCATTCCAAACACTCACTCAAACCATTCAAAAACGCTCAAAATCACTAAAAATTAAGATCATCAACTTCGTTCAAAATGAACAAAGACAGAACTAAATCGCGATTTCACTGATATAATTGAAGTCTTCAGCGTCTGTTTGGTTCTTGAAGAAATAGGAAGCGATTTATAAATTTGTTTGCATATTTTATCAAAGGGAGGTAAACATTATCGCCAATTTTGTTCATCCTGAACAAAATCAGCGATAATCGATTACCTCCCTTTACCTCCACTCAAATCTCGGTCAAAAAACTCATTCAATTTGATTACAAAATAATTCAAATATCATTCACCTTGTCAATTTCACGATATTGTTAACTGTAAACGCTTATTCTCGATTGCATATCAAAAAGTGAATATTACCCCGTGTTACAGCGATTGATGATTGATTGAATGGGGTTTAACGCCGCTTTCAACATTATTTCAGTTATACCGCGGTGGCTGGAGCACCTAGCAATGGATCCCAGGTATTTCTCTCACCAGTACAACCATCACATCCTTTCCTAGCCTCCAGCTGCTATCTCACATAGGCCTACGATTATCAACCCATTGGTGAGAGACAAATAGTCGGAAAGAATGAGTGCCGCCGTCGGGGGTGTTACAGCGACTGATATCGTATAATTGACAAACATTCTGATCAAAAACATTCCAAATGACTCGCTCTACTAGGCGTTCCGATCATTCAATTAAAACACTCACTCCAATCACTCAACAACGTAAAAAAAAACAACATTCAAAACCATTTTGAAATTCTTCAAAATGATCAACATTTCAATCAAATCGATCAATTAATTGCATTGCAGGATTGTGATTGTATTGGGCTCAAAAGTAGCGAAAGAATACAAAAATGATCAAAGAAAAATCACAGAACAATAGCACACCCATTAAATTGAGAGCAGAATTTAAGAAATATCCTTTCCTATGTAAATATGAGCGAGTGCGATATCTAAATTTATCCAGTGATCCATTTGGACGACGAAACATCTAGCTCCGTGCATAAAAAATGTTTATCCCAAAATCTTCACTACTTTCAATGAAAAAAAAAAGAAATAAAAAAATGAAAACTTTAAAAAAATATCCTACATTTGGCGTTGGCAGATTTTTGTAGATGGCCTTGTCCGACTTCAGGAACAAAGTTATACCGTACATTAAACACTATCTTGAGCTGTCCATAAGTGGCAAATGCCGTTGTCAGGACAAGATTTAAGTACGCGATTTAAACAGGCGCCGTATCAAATTACCAACTATTTGAGTCCTAATAACCTATTAGCTTATATATCGACGCGGCGGTGATTCAGCAAGTGTTCAAGGCTAGCATTTAATGCTAACCCTGTAACACTTTTCTTTCTTTTAACGGTCCTAATACAGTTAAGAATATCGTGAAATTGACAAAATGAACGAGTATGGAATGATTTTGGAATTAAATTGAATGGGTTTGTGGAGCGAGTTTTGAATTAATTTAATGGGAGGTAATCCAATATCGCAAGTTTTGTTCAGGATGAACAAAATTAGCGATATTTATTACCTCCCTTTTAAAACTTGCATATATGTGCTATAAATAGCGACATATTTCTTCAAGATCTAATCAGACGCTTACAATTTAAATAAATCAGAGAAATCCCGATTATTTTTCCTACATGTAGCTATTTTTATTGCAAGCGAAGCTGTTGTTATATGTTTTTCAGTGAGTTTGGAGCGTTTTGAATGGAGCGCTGAGTGAGCGATTTAGAATGTTTTGATTGAGCTGAATGTCAATTTCACGATGTATCTATCTGTATTACTGCTGAAACCATAGAGAGAGGGAGAATGTTCTGAAAACATGTACTGTTCCTTATATTTCAGGTTTTCTATCCAACTATTTCATATTTATTCATTTGTCATTAGCAGTATAAATGCAGATAATTTAATTTAGGTTGTGCACATTACGATTTGCTCATTCTGATTGGCTGAAAAGTTGGTTTTATTCCTCAATTAAGCCAAGTTTGAGTATGCAGCTATTTTGAAAGCTTCCACAAAAAGTAGTCCCATTACAAATCTGTTTCTTAATTAATAAATCTGAACAGTTCTGCTTGGATTTATTAAATTATAAGATAAGAAGAGTGTATATATTGATTTCATAGATTTATGAAATTAAAATTCAAATCACACTTATGTATGAATCCGCTTTGCGTATTCATACAGTGTGATTAGGTTTTTTTTGTTCATATCTCAATGCAATTAACAGATACTCTCTTGATCTCTTAATTGTTGATAACTTAGGTTTTGGTCTCCCAATGATGATAACAAAATATGCCAGCGAACATAATAATGCTTTTCTACAACAAATGATAATTAATATCTTAAAAAAGACATTCTCTTTCAATGTCATGGTGTACTGGAATGCTGTTCCAATTTTTTGCGAAGTCTCTCAAATAACACCTTTGTCTTTCAATACACTTAATTTAGGTTGGGTCTGAATTTGTTTATTGAGCGCATTGGTATACAGATGTAAGTTTAAAACCATCCAAATTTAATTTTGATAAAAATGCATATGGCTCATAAAGAATAAAAAGATAAAGTCAATAAAAGGAATCAATTCATTTATAATAAAATCGAATCAAAGTGTTTCCTTCATGTTGAACATGCACTTTACATGTTATATTAAATAAATGGATGAGCACTGCTTTTATCGCCGAGCCTGCATTGATTTTCGTGTTCATTCAGTACACCGACATTTTCGTTACAACGACAAATTGTCTGAAAAAACTTGGTCTTTAAAACGTATTGGTTAACAAGCACTAGGTAAATATGAAAGCGGTAAGTCTTGCAGTTTGGGAATTGAAGTTATTTTTAGGAAATTCATCCTATACTTAAGTAAATCAAAGTTCTTTATGGATTCAAATTCTGTGAATTAATTTAAAGAGCTCAACCTACGAATCATTTCTGTGTATTTTTTTTAAATCGTCGACGGACGAACAGACATGGATCGATCACAAAAGCTAACCTTTTACAAAAATGAACCCGAAGGCATCGATTCTTCTGGCACATGTGGCATATGTAAACCAAGCTTAAATAAAGTTGGTGCAAATACATTTACATACACTTAAGTAGTCAAAAACATTCATTCAATCTGTGGTTACAAATTTTTCGGTCCCACAACGACGATATATCATCAAACAACACGTATCCCCAATCTAAAGCACTGACGGGTAACTTTCGAAATTCAAACAGATATAACAGAGACAACGCTCCGATGAGCCAAGCGGGAAACATGTCAGCTTTGTTTCCGCTATTTTTTCATTAGTAGTTGAAATTAAAAAAAAATATATCTGGTAATTGGAATCAGTTTTTATGTTTTATGAAAAAGGCGTAGAAAAATAAGAGTAGATGCAGAACAGAAGAAAACTTTAAGTACAACTAACCCATTCGTATTGATATCCAGACATCTTCCTCTCTTGTCATTTCACTTAAGATTCGCTAGCATCAACTGGGTACCTCATATACCAATATCTGTTTTCAATAATAGTTTGACCCGCCACGCAAAAACATACCATATATAAAACATTTTAAGACAAATGTTTGAAAATAGATTCAGTACAGTTTGTATATACAAGTACATGTAGTTTGTAGTTTAAACAAATGATAACATAGGCGTAGCTAGGATTTTGAAATTTATACGCACTCAGAAGGCGGCCACTATGGAATATATAGGATAAATGTATATTTAAACTGTGACAAAAAATGAATGTCCTCCACCCGATCCCTTTTTCTATGATTTTAGCGTTGTTAAATTATCATAACATCGAAACTACAGCTAATTTAAGCTGTAGTTTCCATGTTATGATCATTTATCAACAATATTTGTTGAAAGAGGATTTAATTCTATTACGCACTTGCGTAATATGCGTAATGGGAGCTACGCCCTTGGATAATATGAGGAGTTAGAACCGAATCACCATTAACGATACGAAAATTCTACATCGACACTGGCCAGTCGGACAAATGCTCTGACTTTTCGCACTGCTAAGACGGCACCCATTTGCTTCACTGGTCACAAATATGTCCTGTCAAATGAAAAGGTAGACCATCTGAAACGATTCACTGTCAAAGCGCAGTGGTAGCGCTGCGAACTATGAAACAAATATTCCGGGTTCAATCTCCGACGACGGCACTCCTTTCGGACAATTCGTCTTTCACCAATAAGTTAATAATCGTAGACTTTTGTAGGACAGCAGCTGGAAACTAAGAAATGATGTCATAGTAGTACTGGTGCGATAAATTCCAGGAACCAGTTTAGTTTAAACATATTTTATTGCCAGTAAATTACAAAGAATATATATCAAAGAAATACATATACATATATTATATGGCAAAGGGGTCTGACCACAAGTTCGAACAACTTAGATACGGTCATTCCCTTTGATTTTTTACAAAAGTTATCTTCTTCAGTTTAAGTTGATTTCCCTGAGCTCAATAGCCGGAAAAGACCTACAAGTTGTAAAGGTAATTGCGAATATTGCGAATAACCAGTTTAGGCCCTGTAACCGCCGCAATATGCTTGTAAGATTAAGAGAGCGAAGTTAAACCCCATTCAAACCAACACACCATCTGGTCCCTCTGTTTAGCAAGCATTTGGGAACGTTTGTTTTGTCATTCGGATTGCAGAAAAAACCCAAATTCCATGGTGTTTTTCCTCCTTTTAACGACATAAGGGGGAGGGAAAGTAAATACTTCATAAGGACATTCTTTTGTTTTAACCCGACAAAGTAAACACACACATGCGTTATAAATAGCCAAGCATCAAATGGCATGTTAAGACACAATAAAACAATGTCTATTCTAATAAATTCACTTTATCTTCGTCTCACTGACTGTTATTAAAGAATATTGAATGAGTGGCCATTGAATAACGAATTAATTGAGCGAAACATTTATAAACAGATAAAAATGAGGATACGCCGAGTTTTTATCTGTTTTAGATGACGAGTTCAATAAATTCGGTATTCTGTGAGCACAAATTTGATATTCTATTTATAATATGACCTTTGTTTTGGGGATAAAACGAGGAAATTACCATATTTGGCGATTGGAATTCTTCCGCGAAACTTATATTGCCGTTTGCGAAAAAACGTCAGCAAATTCATTATGACGTCATTTTCACAAAGAAAGAATAACGCTGCTATTCGTTCTTAGCTCATTTGCATAGTTATTTCACTGGTGTAATAACACCAGAGTAATATTCAAAATACTCAACGGGCTTATTTAACTCCCGTGACGTAGGTCATATTATAGATAAAAAATAAGACTCCTCCGGCTATTCGTTTAACAGAAGTCTTACCCGAACATCGCTCGGACATTCAAGTAACCTGAAGTACATCGACCGTAAGTGTAGTAATTCGAGGTCATTTTCTGCGGCAATACGGCTTCAGTAGTACTTTGCTCAATGTCTTTGATCAAAATTATAATTTCGGTATTACGTTCAGTTCCTCGATGGAGATCGTGTGAGTATATCAATAATCAATTTGATGACAAAACGCAGTGTTTTAATGCCTGTATTCAAATATGGCCAGTTTTAGTTTTTCATTGGTTTTTGTTTTTTCTCAACACCATCTCGATTTTTGGGACGACGTGTTGACCCACGCGCGAAACGATGCGCTGTCATGGATGTACACTTATTAATCCCCACGTCTTTTCCTTCGTATATTCAGCGAGGAATCCCGATTGGTCAACACGTATGTCATTCGGAATATCGCTCGAACATTTCCGTAAACTGGAAAATGTGCGATCTATTTCGTAGAACCGCCGTAGGGGCCAAGTGATCGCATGTTTGCATCCAATACCCAGATTCCAAATATTTTCTAGGACGGATGGGACATTTTTGACTTATTTGGCGGAAAAGGCGGGGGAAACAATCAATAGAATCATAGAAATATTCAATTCTAACAATTATTCGTAGTCAGATATAGACAGCCAGGAAAGACAGATATAATATGTTTACCCGGAAGGAAGTCACAAAATATTCAGTCCAAACTAAATGAAATGGATCTCCATCAGTACGAAAACATTATAATCTATGTTGGAGGGAATGACGCTGCCGAAGGACGATTGAGATCTATCTATAACACACTGAAATCGACTATTCTAGCTTTGCCATGCCAGGTTTACTTATGTTCTGTATGCCCGAGACGGGACGTGGATGTTGTACCAGTCAACGATGTATTAAAACAGGTATGCGAAGATACAAATGCGGAAAATGTAGAGTGTTATCAGGCGTTTATCTATGCCAATGGGAAAACAGCGCGCCATCTTTACAATCGGGACTTAATTCATTTGAACGCTACAGGTTCAAGTATCTTAGTCAATGTTATGAATGAGAAAGTTCCAATAATAAAAAAGAAAATCTATAGTAGTAACGAACTCAGGAATAGGGATGAAGAAGTACGGAAACATCAAATGCAGACAAATGATAATGGATATTACCGAAAGTTTACAAACAATTCCTACCTAAATGGTAGAAAAATTCAGGGCGTTTCTTACCCTTATGACCATTACAGCTATTGTTATAATTGTGGTTTAACAAATCATGTTGAATCTGAATGTAGATCGATGCATTGGTAGGATATGACGGACATACACAGCTCAATTGAATGTAAAAACAGATATAATATTCTATCTAGTTAATGCAATACCTGTTTTCAATATAAGCGTTCTTGTTTATGTAACACTGAGTACTTTCAAAATAATTATATTTCGGACACAGAAATAACTAGCAAAGACAGCGAAATAAAACCCAAAAACTTTTCAAAATCGGAAAAGCTACTTAGTCAAGGTAATACAACTAGAATAAGTAAATCTTGTATCGATAATCTATTGTATTTCAAATTCAAAGAAAATGGATTACATATAGCATCATTAAATATACAACATTTAACTCCCTAAATTAGAAGAAATTCGAATACTTCTTAATACAAACAATGCGCCTGATATTTTTGGCTTATCTGAAACGTTTCTGTCCGAAAACATAAACGATCGCTGTGTTTTCGTAAACGGCTTCGTTTTTGAAGGAAAAGACCGAATAAACAGATTAGGTGGTGGACTTATCATATATATATCCGAAATTGTCGACTATGAGAGAAGAAATGACATAGAAATTGGGAATATTGAAAGCATTTTGTTAGAAGTAAGGATTCCTAGAAGTAAACCTATACTATTAAACTTTGCATATAGGCCACCAAATAGTAACCAAAGTTGGATTGACGAATACGAGAAACAATTGAATTTTGCCGATGCAACAAGCCTAGAATATATATTACTGGGCGATTATAATATACACTTCTCTGTAACCTCTTCCTACAATTATACGAAATTGGCAAAATTATTACAGGATTTAGGTCTCTATCAGCTTGTTAATGAACCTACAAGAGTAACAAAACATTCATCTAGTATAATAGATCATATCTATACTACGCGTGAACAACTTATTTCAGAAGTATTAGTTCCTAAACTCGCAATAAGCGATCATTATCCCGTTGCTTTAACGTATAAAAATCAAGTAAGATCTCAAAAAGACAATAAACACAAAACGATTTCCTACCGCACTGAATTATTTCTACTCTGCCATTCAAGATATTCTTTCAAAGCATATAGGTTACAAAGAAAAACGTGTAAAGAGGCAATTACAACCAAAGTGGTTCAACGAAGATATAAAGAATGCAATGTTAATGAGAAATAAACTAAAACAATCAGGCGACTTAAGTTCATATAAGATTTGGAGACATAAAGTTACATCAATTATTAGAAAAAGCAGAAAATACTTTTTCAACAGTGCAATAAAAGATAAATCAAACACAAAAGTTATATGGCAAAATATTAGGACTTTAACAGAAACTGATATAAATTAAAAATCATTTGCCTTCTAAGTTATGTGTTAATTCTTTTGAAGTCGAAGGCATCAGCAATATAGTCGAAGCATTGGACAAACATTTTGTAAACATATCTTATATTATTGACAAGCTTCCGCTAGATATGGAATACTTCAAAAATTTGAAAAATCATCTTGATAATAATCTATCGAATCATTATTTTGATATAAAATTAATATCTGCTCTTGAAGTAAAACAAATCATAGAAAATTTAGATGAGAGTAAATCAACTGGACTTGATGGAATAGGACCAAAAATATTGAAAATATGCAAAGATTTTATTTCACAACCAGTAGCGAGCATGATAAACAAATGTATTTCCAGAGGTATTTTCCCACATGAGTTTAAAAAAGCTAGCGTTACACCATTATTCAAGGGTGGTAATAAAACCGATCCTAACAACTATCGACCAATTTCAATATTGCCAATACTGTCAAAAGTTTTTGAAAAACATATTGCATTGCAGCTTAAGACATATTTAAAAAAGGCGAATATTTTATTTACAAACCAATCTGGTTTTAGAGACAACCATTCCTGTCAAACAGCTCTAATTCGATTGGTTGATTCTTGGTTATCTGATCTAGATCAGGGTAATTTAATTGGAACTGTGTTCCTTGACTTCAGAAAGGCATTTGATCTTGTTGATCACAAATTCTCCTTTTGAAACTAAAACTTCACCATTTTACTCCTAACACATGTAAGCTGTTTCAGTCTTATTTAAGCAGAAGACAACAGGCAGTAAAAAACGGTAACACCTTGTCAGGTATGAAGCCTGTTATATCAGGAGTACCCAAAGGATCTATACTTGGACCAATCTTGTTTCTAATCTATGTTAATGACCTTCCACTCTGTTTGTCATCAAACCTTGATATGTTCGCTGATGATGCTACTCTCCACAAGTCCGGCTCTTCAGTTATAGACATCAACAAAGCTTTGAAAAAAGACCTTATAAGAGTTGAAGAGTGGTGTAAACATAACAACATGATTTTGAATCCTACCAAATCTAAAAGTATGCTTATAGGTTCCAATCATAAGCTAAGACATTCACCAGATTTAGATATACAAATACATCACGAACGTGTCGAAAATGTTACTTCACAAAAGCTTTTAGGGGTGCACCTTGACAATACATTGTGTTGGCAAACTAATATTGAAAAAGTGTGTTCAAAATTGTCTTCACAGCTTTACCTTCTCAAGAGGATTAATGAATTTCTAACTGTTGATATGAAGCAAATGTTTTACAATGCTTACATTACCCCATATTTGGATTATGGTTGCATTATATGGAGCCATTGCAAGTCTTCATTAACTCAAAGAATCAATAAAATCCAAAAAAGGGCAGCAAGAATAATTCTATGCAAACCAAAAAGATCCAGCACTAAAGAAAATTTCATATCCTTGAATAGAGGTATTTCACATAATTGTCTCCCTTGCGTACTCTTCAGTCAAAGGGACATAACCATGCAAACGAGGGGGCATCCTTCTTTTCTCCACTCTTTATTTCATTGAAATTTATCCGGATGAATCAGTCTATTTCAACTATTAATGAAATAGATTATCAAACTTTTATCACTCAAAACAAAACTTAAATGTCATTAGAAACTATTTCGACCGACTTTGGGATTTTTTTATTTGAAATACTGAAAAAAGCGGCGTTTGATTTTAGTTGGGTGAATAAATCGCTGAGATATCTCTTCAGAGTTTTCTACTTGATGAATTCATATTTTTTGGTCGAAACAGATATCCTTCACTTAAAATCTACTGTTTTGAGAAATCACTTTGATTTAATAAGTTTATTTGGAATTCTTTCATTTTGACTATTCATTTTCGTTATTTCCATAATAGTAATTGCATTATTGTTCGACACAAATCGATCGTAAATGATTAACTAAAAAATTACAAAAAGTAAATAAAATATAATAAATAACAATAAAAATAAAACCAGACAACAAAAACGACATACGACAGAATGCTAGTTCAACATAGATACATGTATAATGTTTTACTCTAGTGAAAATTAAAAGACGAAAACATATCGAGAGATAGAGACAATTTAAAAAAGGGAGAAATAATTCCATCGCAGCTATTTATGAGTCGCTATTTCATTTTGGTAATTATTCAAATTTGAACACATGCTTATATTTGGAAGGGCTTTAAAATACATTGAAATTGCGCACTTCACTGTTTCAAAATTAATGATTTTGTAGTTCTGTGTTTCACTTAAATATCTTTCTTTTTGTGCAGCTTTTTTTTAACACTTACCTCTTACGAATCCATTTAATTTTCCAAATTCATGAATTATTGAACGCAAAATTAGAACACGCCTTTATGGATATATCTTAATCATGAAGATGTGATAGAAGTTAAATACGATTACGTAATACCATATGTCACGTACGACGCTTAATTGACACCAGTACAGTGTTTATTTAGCGCACGTGTTGTAACTTATAACTTCTGCTTTAGTGTTTGACCGCTCTTTGATCTGGGGTCTATGGTATATTGAAAAACCCTTTCAAAAACCATACACACACGAGAAGATTAAACTCAACCCTACATGGTTTTTTAACACTTAAGTTTTATCAAGCAATATGAAAAACAACAGTGCTACAAGGGACTTATCCTAAAATATTTTAATGATTCTAAATGAGTATCTGATATATGACCCCTACACCATGAAGAACATGGATCTAACTTTAACTAAGTCTGGTCTTTCTGTGCTATTTACAAAATACGACTTATTTACATATATGTATTTATTATCATTATCATTTAATTTTTCCTTAGTATGAACATTTCGTGTGCAAAAAAAAAAAAAAAGCTGTTGTGAATAAATAACATTCTACACAATGAAAGTTTTATTGCAAGGTCAAAAAATCACACGGGCCTACATTTCCGAAATCATGCTTCACAAAGTGAAAGATCGCCAATGTGTTTCTTATTTTGTCACGCAGTTTCAAAAATCGCAATATCACAAATAATTTATTCAACGAGGTGGTGTATTTATTTGGAATAAGCGTTCAACGATTTATATGTTTCCTTTTTTCTTATTCTTTCTTCTTTTTGCATTTATACATTTCCTTGTCTCAGTGTGTTGATTACGATGTGATTATATTAATGTTTTTTACAAGGACATTTATATAATACTATATAAACAAGTAATTGAGTAGACTTCGGTTTTTTTTTTGTTTTTTTTTTTTTTTATTTTTTTTATTTTTTTAGTTATATTGTGATTTTAATGAAAAGCGAAATAAATGACAAGATCTGAATAAAAAAGGGAATAATTTATGAGTAAAAATAGTTCCTAGAGAAACTATAATGACATTTTTTTTAAAAAAAAAGTCAGTATATTATTGCCAACAAGAAATCATAATACTTCTTCATAGGTCAGGCACGCTAGATAGAGTAAGATTAAGATAAGTTAATCAAAAGCAAAAAATGAAAAATGACAAAAATAGGCATGAAGAATTTGAGCATTAAAACTAAATTTTATTGTATGTGCAAAAATAACTTTGATAACCTGTATTACGACGAGTATTTTGTGGTTTGAAATATACTATTTCACTATAAATTTTTACTAGACTAAAATGACATGCCCCCTCGTTTGTAAAAGGGGCGGAGTCGAGCGATTTCCGCGCATGCGCAGACTTATGTGAAATACCTCTATTGGTTGACATTTAAAAATCGGTGTAAATATTATACGATTCTTATGGTTTATAAAACTATTCACGGTCTAGTTCCATCTTATATGTCTGATTTGGTAGAAGTAAGTAATAATTCATTCTATAACTTAAGATCGACTTTTAACAATCAAATATCCCACAAATGCACTCCTAAAACAGAATTTTTGAAAAAATCTTTTACATTTACCGGTATGGAATATTGGAATGATATCCCATTACACATGAGGAAAATTAATAATCTAACAAATTTTAAGATTTGTTTGAAAAAACACTTAATGTCTTTCAACGGGTAATTTCAATATGGACGATTTGTACATGTTATTGACAATCATAAGCCTTTTTTATCAAGGTATTTTGCTGTGTATGTCTAGTCATATCTCTAGTTTAATTTTTCATATTTGGTACTTCTTATTACGTAAAAAATCCCGTTCGGGATTAATAGTATCAATATTGTTTAACATTCTGCTGACATATATTCATTTCATTTCATTGTTTTCTTAAACATCGAACCAATTACGGTTTCATTAGCATTGTCATACTACTTTCTTTTTTCACAGAAGGCCTCATTGTAAATAAGTTTTTTCATTCATTTATTTGTGCATGATGTTAACTTAATGAGCTACCTTCTCTAAATAAAGAAATTATTATTATTATTATTATTATTATTACAGTATATGGCACCACATTTGTACTGAACTGACATAAACGGAGATAAATATGTGACCCGTCACTCGGAAAGGGACCATCTCGGAAAGGTGTAAAATGAATATTTGAAAAAGTGATTGGGACCCGCATAGGTCCAGCAGAGATAGCATTTCAAAAATCCTCTCACTGGAAATTAGATTGATCATTCTAGATTCAGAAAATAAACACATAGCGAAAAGTTTCGATCCAAGTCAGCCAATGCTCTAAATATTTCGCTAATTAAGAGGTGGTTTGAATAATTAATAGCAAATAATTTGATACCTAATTGTTACGCATTGTACAGAAGGAAATCCCTTTAAATGGAAATCCATAGTGGACATAGCTACCGTCCACAATTGTCAAAATTCTCCGGGGACAGCTAACCAGTGGCGACCACTTTTGGGCCTTCGATTTGTATTGTCGCGAACCTTTACGAATACACGTAATTGTTAATTTGTACATGTTATTTTATAAGATTTTATCATAAGTCCAAGTCTATATTTTCAAAAGACATCGTGCGACAACGCATTTTTTCACATATTCTTACACTGTACGATAATATTTTCTCCCCACTTTTTTAAACCTTTCAAGTGTCTCCCTACGATAACAGTTCGGCGATTGGAAGGTAATCACGAGATACCCGC
The DNA here is from genome assembly GCA_948146395.1 of Fragum whitleyi. NCBI lineage: Eukaryota > Metazoa > Mollusca > Bivalvia > Cardiida > Cardiidae > Fragum > Fragum whitleyi. Next base: position 23,442,824 of record OX411548.1, on the reverse strand, counting down.
ACCGATACTATGGGATCAGTCAAACAGATGTTATGTAGACCGAATGTCTGTCGTACAGCCTCCGTATGATCACCGGGGGGAGGGGGGGGGGGGGCAGAAGAAGAAAAAGTAAACACTCACACGGTGGCCGAGCGTGGGTCGGGGAAATATTTGTAAGCGATCGTTTGAATGATGACCGCGCGGGCACCGTAGGATAATGTTGTTACGGTTTACAATTTAACTCTCGCACGGTGACTACGCGATGGTTGTCAATGAAAAATCTGGTACTAGTTAGCGATCGTTTTTTGATCAAGATGATCCCTCTTTTGCTGATTTTAAAGCAATTATTATCAGGGATCATTACCGAAGTAGAATGTAAAAACAGTTTGAGAGGGTATGCCTTTAAAATAATTTGAGTGATGTTTGTTTGGACAAAATTATAGGAAATAAAATTTAACAATGATTATACTGATAATACTAATTATACATCCACGATATCCTTCGAGTACTGTCTCGATTCTGGAAATTTTTGCAATTTAAGAATAAAAAAATGTATTTAAGTATCTCACTTATGTCACTAGACAAAATACACATCCTCTAACTTTTAATACATCACGAAAATGTTATCATAAAGCAACCCCGTGGTTATTATACGTGTCGAAGGCTATCTGTCTACCAGTCCGTCCGTAAGTATGCAATTATTTTTCGAAAGCACCTCCTACATATATGGTTGGATTTTGATGGATTTTTCACAGAATGATCAAAGTCACCTGACCTTGCCATATTGTCATGGGTTGAGATATATCTTGCTCTTTCACGGTAAAGGGAGTATTAATGCTCAAAATCTTGTAAACGCAACTTCTCCTACTACCAGTCGGGTTTTAATAAAATTTTCATAGAATGTTCAAAGTCAACTCTCCTATACATATTGTACGGATTTGGTGTTATTTTGCCGAATCATTGAAAGGGGGATTTTCAATTCATTAACCTCATCTCAGTAACTCTTCAGGTAATTACCTTTTGAACTACAAATTAATACAATCAAATATGTATGAAACTTTCACAGGATATTCCTACACACCTATTTTTGCACATGTTCTTGGTGTAGTGTAATATCCCTCTGTGTCACGGAAAATGGGTGAATTGATAAGCTCTAATGAATATTGGTATATAACTGTACTCACATGTTTACAGACTACAGTTAGAAACATTGTGAAATTGACATTCACCTTAATCAGAACCATTCTAAACCGCTCACTCAGCGCCCCAATCATGTATTTTAAACACTCACTCAAACTATTAAAAAGCGCTCAAACCCATTGAAATTATAGAATCGGAAACGTCATTCAATCTAAAGTTTGATAGAGAAAAATCGCGATTTCACTGACATAATTCAAATTGTCAGCGTCTCATTGAGAAAATTGGAAGGTATAGGTGTATTTTCAAAACTGAGCTCTGACCTAGGCGTTAAGTCCATTACCATAGCTTAATGAGTAAACCTTAAGATCTAAGACAAACACTAAGTTTCATTTGAAAGGTAATTTGTACCTTTATTATGTCTGTTTTATCTATTTTGAAAGAATTGCACGGAAATTTAACCGTTAAAAGTAGATTTCACAGTTCACCGCTCAAAATCTACCTATATGTTTAAAACTTGTATACATTTATTATTAAAGGGGGGTAATCAATATCGATAATCCTGAACAAAATTTGCGATATAGGATTACCTCCAATTAAATTCACTCAAAACTCGCTCCACACGCTCATTCGATTTCAATCCCAAATCATTCAAAATCATTCACATTGTCAATTCCACGATGTTGTTAACTGAACCACCAAACAGTTTTTCTGCCTTCCTGCTTGTTTCAAATTTCACTTCAAGTCACTTACACATTTCGACATATTTCAAGCAGTCTGGCTCAAATCCCCCTTCATCCCCAAAAAAGTATAATTTAGTACCAAGCAGGAAGTATAGCCTTAGATAAGACTGCTCCATCTGTTCAGGCTTATCTTAATCTATATATATATGAATCTCAATTTTTGCCGTTACGTATTTCACTGTGTCTAAAGATAGCATTTCATTCCACGGACAGAGCTAAGTACCAAACAAACTTGGAGAGATTTAATGAACAACAAAAAATAACTGCCAAAGGCATTCCGGTTCTTAACTTTATATTGTGGGTTCTTCATGAGTTGACTAGGCAAGAATATTCCACCGTGTACTCTACCCACAACATTGTGGTTGCGATAAACGAAATCATCCAGAAGCTAAATCTGACAGACAAATCCATGTCGTCCTCGACCAACAACTTTAAACTTTTTTTCTACAGGAAATGCAAGAAAGAGGATAAGTCGGTATTGGCGGAAATTATGATGCAGCCAAGCCATAAGGATGAAAACGTTCACAAAACATTAGAAAAATAACACTTGACTTAGCTAGTTCAGATGCATACAATTTGGGTAATCATTTAAAATGGTGGAAGACATGTTTTCATCTCGAAAGTATTGCCATATGGTTTAAACCTATTTATTTTGCATCGATTGAGAAACAAGTTCTTACAACTTAGATTAAGCCCCCTCGATTCTGCATCCTGGTAACTTCACCAGTACTCGCGCCGAATGTGTGGGCCTATGAAAGAATCAAGATCGATAGCCGCTCCCGGGAATCGAACTCAGGACCTTTTGGTCAAGAGGCCGACGCTCTACCTCTAGAATGCGGACACCACACATGACTACCACATAGATCACTTGACTCCGTTTACGGAAAACGTAAAGAAAACAAGTTAGTACGCGATTTATTATCATATTTTTCGAGCATTTATTATCCATGATTAATGCCGTTGCAGGGCGGAGCCTAAGAAACGGGTCGTTGCACTTAAGGTTAAGGGAAATCAGCTTTTATCTAAAATAACCTACTTCCAAAGACAGTCGACATAAATAACTCGAGACCCTTAATCGTGGATTGGTAACCAAATCCTCGTAACTTCAGCTTAATTAAGCTGAAGTTACAAGGCTTTGGTAACCAAACGATGAAATGTGTTCACTCTCTCAAAGCACGTGAATCCTTTAGGTTTTAGGATACAGTTATTTGCACGCATTCACGATGATTGCCGACTAAAATTTGAAAAAAAACCCAAACTATTGAAAAGTAAACTCGCCAAATTACGTCACAGTTAAGCCCCGCCCTGCCAGTTCATTAATTACGCAGAATAACACAACTTATAGAATGCTTTGAGGTTTTCAAATGAAGATTTATATCATCTATCATTATATGTACGATAATTTTATCATCAATTACAAACTGATTGATAAGTCACGGCAAATTGAGGTGAAAAAATTCCGGCGTAGAGGTCATGTGATATGTGTAATCAGAAAATCCAGAATGAAATCGCCTTGAGTTCAATTTGCTAATTTTATCTCGGAATTGCTACAAAAAAGGTCTATTTCTAAACTGGAACGTTGTATATTTACGAAAATCAATATACCACTCCACACAATCCTGTTTCAGAGCAATCGAACCTGCTCGTGAAAGAACTTAATAAGTCTAAGAAATTCTAACAGTAATAAACATAAAAATATCAATAAACTAAGATAAAAACGCAAAACTAAGAGTAAAACTAACATTAGAATTATTGTGCATACGGTCACTGGACTGCAAAGTTTCGTCATGATAAATTCTCCCAACCTTGACCAGATAACACTGATAGTTAAAGACACTAGAGAATTATCTATGGAGTTTCCTCTCTTTTTCAGAATTATCTATGGAGTGACATCTCTGGAATTTACTTTAGGAGGTCATTGTCTGGAAAAGGCTAGAAAACGGCATTTTGAAGTGGCGAGCAAAGATCCACGTGCATATTTATTTGATTTCTGACTAAATTTGCCTCTCTTCTTTGATATAACGATTGGTTCAATTTTTTTGTGCACGTTTTCCAATCTTCCAAAGTTTCTGTTCTCTTCATAGGTGGAAAAAAGACGAAGCTTCTTCTCTGGCTTGAATGACCCAAAATACGACCCTAAAAGACCTAGGTTTTTTAGTCTTTAAATATAGGTCTATGAATGAAGATGTAGCGCTTATGACCATATATATGGGAATAGTGTTGTGGAATGCGCTGCGACACAAGAAAGTTGAATAATTTCAGATAGAACAAACAAGGACAAAAAACCGGTTGGGTGTAACTGCGCATTATCGTTAACCCTACACAATTCGTAGTCTATCGACGAGTCCTCGTTCACATTTTGAATAAGATTTATTTAGAAGGAAAAACAAATCGATGCCTAGGAAAACTAGATCACACCCGGACACAATATATCTTTCAATGATCATTAATAAAATCAATACGTAACCAATACGTAATTAGCAAGCTGTCCAAGTGGATAATTTATATTCATTATTCACATTTTGTAATGGTGTGAAACAGCCATTAGTAATACGAATAACTGTTTTAGAAATACAAACCAAATGAGAAAATCGTTCTAGTGGAATATCTATCGAAACAGTACTCTTGTCCTTGTCTAGCCGATGTGTTTGTTTGAATGGTACAGTTAATTACATCATAAAATTGACAATCATTCCGATCAAATTCATTCTAAACCGCTCACTCAGCGCTCCATTCATTCACTCCAAACACTCACTCAAATCGACCAAAAACGTTCAAAAATCTTTACAAACATTTTGTAATTGACCCAGACTTTCAGCATTTAATTCAAACCGATCAAATTATTCCACGATTTTATTTGCTTGTGTGGATTTTCAAGTGCCTAATTGGTCCATGAAGACGCATAAATAGAAAATAACGTATATTTTATCAAAGAAAGGTAACAAATATAGCTAATTTTGTTCATATTGAACAAAATTAGCCATATTGGTTAACCACTTTGAATTTCATTCAAAACTCGCTCCGAACACTCAATCAATTTCATTCAAAACCATTTCAAAATCATTCATCTTGTCAATTTCACGATGTTTTCAACTGTAGTTAACCAATATTTATACAGACTACATTCCTATGTCGTCGCCTGGAATACATAACCATGCGTTCCTAGTATTTCTCACTCGAACGTAACCAAGATATCCTTTCCGAGCAGTTCCTCGTCCTTCATAGGTTATTTCTTTTCTATCTATTTTATGGTAGAGACGAATTTTGTAAATATATTCTTTGCAGCCGGATATCGAACCCGGATGTTCTTAAACCCTTTCCTGTTTTACAAAATTTTAGACCTGTCCATATTCAATGGTTTAAAAGATCAAAATTTAAAGTTGATCTTATTTGAAAAATAACCCTTCAGGTGGGTAGAAAATAATGTGGAAAAAGAAGAAATTTCTTATGATAAGCAATTTCTTCTTTTTTCACAATGTTTTCTTAATCGTAAAATCACAGGCACGTAAAAAACAGGGATTAATCAAGAAAGGGTTAATGTAAGTGCTGTTACCGCAAAACCCTTACCCGGCTGAAAGTAGACTTACTGAGACAAAACTTCGTTTGTGTCCCATGGCACCTATCAGAAAGGGACCCTAGGGGACGTTCGAAAAGTATCGTCCCTAATGAGTCTGCCGTTAAAGAGAAAAAAGGGAGAAAAACGTTTTGCATTATATAGATTTTCCGAAATACCGAAGGGTCCAAACCCCTTATACCACGAAAATACTTTACATAAACAAGAGCACCGCATAGGGGTGCCAACGCTCGGCTGTAGGGCCTTTTCAAATCTTTTGCTTGTAATCACATCTAAATTCGAGGAAAAAAAAATCTTTTTATTAAACTATCATTTATAATTTATGCTTGATGGCATTATAATATAATTTATTTATGGACAAAAGTTATATAGTGATGTAATGGAAAAAATAACCATTCCCGTCTTTTTGTGTTGAATTTCTTTCATACCATTGTTCAATGTTGCCTCTTATTTCATGAATCATTGAACACTACTGGAATATTTCAAAATTGTGTATGCCATTAAAGTTGTTGTCCTGGAACACTAAATGTATTACACATTTTCATTTAGTAGTAAACTTACCTCTGGTTAAAATAGAATAAATATGTACATGTATTTGAAATCTGCTTGATGTATCTCTTATTTTTTTCTCTTTACAAAATTGCACTTTGAACACTTTATTTTGAAATAGTTACTAGTTACAATTAACAATGCTACTGGCTTGTTGCACAATTAACATTTCATTTCAGAATCGCATAAATTACATAAGTGTCTAGTCAGTTAGTTTTTACACATGCCCATATTGGCTTATGGTCACTGAAGTATGTCTCAAACACTCCTGTATGTAGTTCTTCTTCTGGAATATTTGTGTATATATGGTCCAGTATGGAATTGTGTTCCGTAGTTGAAGAAGTTACACATTGTCGAAAGATTTTCAACCAAGGAGGATATTGTGGCTTTTCTTTGTTCAGATCAATGTTGAAATCACCCATCAAAAGAACCTGTTCTTGAAGCTTGGCAATTTCTTTGCCAAAGAAGGTCCACAAGTTTGAAGTTTTAATGTGAGGTGATACATATAACCCAACAACAGTAACACCAATAGTCTCTATAATAAGGCTTATGCTTTCAATTACACCTGATGTCACGGTTCTCCTGGCTACTGAGATTTGATGAAGAGGTATCCTTGAGTATACAATAATACCATATATAGGGTTACCTTGACGTTGACAACCATGTCTGTGTATTGTGTAGCCCTCAATAGTAATACATTCGTTGCTGTCTTTACTGCTTAAACGAGTCTCTACAAACACTAAAACATCGACAAAAGTATAGAATAGACCTGAATGTTTCTTAAGTGAGGTTTCAGGGCACGTACATTATGAAAGAGACCAAGAATGCTATTTTGATCTTTCACTGGAAACTGTAATGTTTGCTTTAAATGCATTTCTTTTGCTATGCGTTCCAATTCTTCTTTAACACTCTTGCTAGCATTTATTGTAGTTTCATTCAAGGTCATGATGTGGATATTCTTCAGGCTCGTTACCCTGCTCAGGGATACATAGTGTGAGTGGCTTGGAGCCCATCCCTCAAAATCTACAACAGCAGAATGAAGAGTGTCACCTTGGCAGCGATGAGCTGTCTAAGCCGAGGACGGTCTTAGTGGAAACTGTGATCGCAGAACTTCTGCATTCTTGTATCATCCGATTGGAAATTTAGCAGTTGGCCTTAGTTTTCTACCAATATCTTCTGAGTCAAACTTCACCCAAATAGTTGCTCCAGTAGTAGATCTAGCATTTGTTACTGTCTCTACGACACTACAGGCACCATTGGATAAACCATCTTGTACATCTACATTGGTTGATATTTCAACTCTAGAACCGATTGCTATCTGTAGCTTTGAACACAATCCCATTGTTTTTGAAAGGTCATTTGCTGCAACATCAAGAATTTTTCCTTTACCATCCCAGGCTTTAACAGTGATCTTGTCTAAATCGTTTGCCAAGTCAAAGATACGTTGATTGTGTAAGTCAACTTTCGGATTTGTTGTTAACATATGGGGAACATCTATGGGATATTCAGGTGACGGAAATGAACATGTAATACATCTGGTCTTTAGAAGTTGTATATCAGCCTCGGTGTGACTAGCAGTACGAAGGCGGTTCAATAACTGAGCATATAGCAAGTCATCTTTTTGTCGCATAATCTTTTTAAGAAAGAAAATATGAAAAAACTCAGTCCACATGTTTCGTACAATGGGTCCATAATCATCACTCAAGTTCTTGAATATCTGCAAGTCAATTACTGGCTTTAGCTGATAAAAGTCCCCAACAGTTATCACAGACAGTCTACCGAAGTCCTTTGTATTACCCATGATCCCCCGAAGGCGCTGCTTGATAAAATTAAACATCTTGTTGCCGACCATTGAAATTTCATCTATAATGATGACCTTAACATGGGCAAATTGACATCTAAGTGAACTTAGCTTTTCGATAGTCAAACTTTTATATTTGAGTCCTTGTGAGGCAGGAATATGAAATATATGATGCAGAGTATTTCCACCAATCAGAAAGGCAGCCTTGCCCGTTGGTGCTCCAAGTAATACTTTGAGTTGATCTGTAGCTTCTCTTTCTGTTTGTATAGAGGAGAAGATCTTTTTTCTTGTCTGTGTAGCACTTCTTTCTGTTTGTATAGTAGACTCTATCGTTTTTCTTGTTTGTGTAGCTTCTCTTGCTCTCTATACATTGAATACTATCTTTTTATTTGCTTGTGAACTTTCTCTTGTTGTTTGATTTCTGTAGAAGACCTTGTTACTTTTTCTGTTATTTCTCCTTCTTCTTGTACAACATATTTGTCTGGTTGAGTGCATTCTTAATATATTTTCTTGTCTTGCTAGTGTAGTGAACCTTACCATTCTGTTATTTGAGATAGAATTTCTAAGGTCATTTCTGATTTGAGATTCAGTGGTATGTTGACTGGATTTACATGCTGACAACAGTAATAAGCAAATGCTGCTGCATATGCTCCACAGTTTGCAGATGTTAGTTGGCTAATACAATTTCCATACACAACTTTATTCAAGTTAATGTTATAAAACAATCGTAGTTGTGGTAAGATGTCTGTAACTCTGGAGTTACGATATAATGAGTCAAGTATATGTATAGTTCTAGAACAGGGATCCTGCCATGAAGTGATCCAATGTCCATAAGTAAAGTGAATATTAACAGCATGGGTATCTGCAGGATCTCTAGGTAGTGGTTGCACAGTGTATAGTAAAGTGGCTTGTACCTCTCCTGGAAGAATATCTCCCACTCTAACTGATGGATATGAAGCTCTCAAACTAGTCGGAATTTGTCTGTTAAGAGAAGTATTGTGTCAATCATTTTGTTAAAAATTTGTAAAATAGTTTAAAAAACTGAGGTTATCCCTAAAGCTTGATTCATCTATAAAAGCTCACATTGTAAATAATTGATAAGAATGGCTCAAGTAATACTAGAAATATCATACAATGTGAAAGTTTCAATGTCAGAATGCAAAAGTTATCAGAAAATGTCAAAGTTGTATATTTTTCTCATTTGACCTTGAAAAAAAGACCATGACCTTGACTGTTTACCATGAACTTGGTACCAAAAAAAGGGCTTGTCCCTGGCAATCATCGTGTGAATTATGAAAGCGCCTTACAACTCAAAAGTTATCAGAAAATGTCAAAGTTGTAAATTTTTCAAAAAATTGACCTTGAAAAAACGACATTGACCTTGACTGATAAACTTGAACATGGTAGCAACAGAAAGGGCTTGTTGCACACAAGCATCATGTGAAATATGAAGGCCCTGTCATTTATCATTCAAAAGTTATCAAAAATTGTCAAAATTGTACATATTCACAAATTTGACCTTGAAAGAATGACCTAGACCTTGACTGATAAACTTGAACTTTTTAGCAATAGAAAGGGCTTGTCCTAGGCAAGCATCATGAGAACTATGAAGGCCCTATCATTTACAATTCAAAAGTTATCAGAAAATATTAATGTTTTTTGCACGACGACGACAACGACGAAGACAACGACGACATCAAGGCTGTAGCAATACTCGGGAGAGTACACAATGTATTGGTATTTTGATGATCTTTCAATATCACCGAAATCACTAGCGCATGGTAGTTAGCAATTATCATTCTCTAAAATCTACAAGAAGGTATATTCATATTGTGAAGATTTTTATATTTCTAGTTTCACAAAAAATAAAAAAAGATTATTTAATTATTGAATAATAAGGGGCTATTTTTCGATGAGCAGCAGCCCATAAAGCCAATCTTATAAAACTAATGTGAATTTAACGAAGAGTCCCGTAAAGCATGTCCTAGGCATCATCCATGTGATGCTTTGGTAAATTCTGACCAGTAGTTTCAAGTTTTTTTTATATATTTTATCCATTCGAACCATTTTTAGCTCACCTGAGCACGCAGTGCTCAAGATGAATTATTGCGATCGGGTGCTGTCCGACGTCTATCGTCCGCCGTCAACTTTTCCCTTGTGTGCACCCTAGAGGCCACATATTTGCCTCTTATGTCTTGAAACTTGGTCAGAATTTTGTCTCCATCTTATCTCTGTCAAGTTTGAAATTGGGTCAAGTGAGGTCAAAAAAGGGTCCATTTTCAGGGAAACCTTGTGAGCACTCTAGACTCACAATTTTGGCCCTATTTTCTTGAAACTTGGTCCGCCAAATCATGGTCAAAATGGAAATTTGGTCAAGTGGAGTCAAAATAGGGTAAAGGGGTCAAATTTTGGAAAATGCTTGCGTGAACTCTAGAGGTTACATTGTTAGCCAAAGTGTTTTGAAACTTGGTCAGAATGTTTGTCTCCATCAAATCTCGGTTAAGTTCGAAATTGGGTCAAGTGGCGTCAAAAATGGGATCAAATTTAAGAAAAACTTTGTGTGCACTCTAGAGGTCACATTTTTTCACAAAATCTTGAAACTTGGTCAGTATGTTTGTCTCCATCAATTTTTGGTCAGGTTCGAATTTTGGTCAAGTTTGGTCCAAAATGGGGTCCATGGGTCAAATTTTAGAAAAACCTTGTGTGCACTCTAGAGGCCACATTTCGATCCAAAATGTCTTGAAACCTGGTCAGAATGCTTGTCTCCATCAATTTTTGGTCAGGTTCGAATTTGAGTCAAGTAGGGTGAAAATGGGGCCAAGGGGTCAAACTATAGAAAATCCTTGGGTACCTTCTGGAGGCCACATTTTTGGCCTAAATGTCTTGAAAATTGGTCAGATTGCTTGTCTTCATCAAATCTCGGTCAACTAAAAGAATTGGTCACGTAGGGTAAAAAAATGGGGTCAAAGGGCAATATTTGACTCTTATGTTTGTCTTCTTGTTATATTTCACTTTCGTTTAGCCACTCTGGATGAGACTGCCTCTTTAGTCAACTATATGCGTCAGGTAAGCGCCTAAGGACCAACGGAACTCTTATTGAATGATGCGGTAGCCCGTTAAAGTCATCTTATCAGCCCACTCAGACTTTCATGAACAAATCTGAATGATTATGTTCTAAGCCTCATTCCTGTGAAGTAACGTAGAATTCTGAACAGTCGTTTCAGAGAAGAATATTTTTTTAAAATTCCATTATATAGGACCATTTTTTAGTGGCGCGTCAGCCCGTAGATACCGTGTCATCAGCCCAATATAATGAACAAATCTAGAAGAGCATGTCCCAAGCAACATTCCTTTTAGGTTTCATTGATTTGAACAGTAGTTTTATAGGAGAATATTGTTTTTTTTATTTTGATCATATGAGACCTTTTTCAGTGACGCGGCAGCCAGTAGAACACAGACTATCAGACTTATTAGAGTTTAATGATATTTTAAAGAGCATGTCCCAAGCATCATTCCTGTGAAGTTTGGTTACATTCTTAACAGTAGTTTCAGAGAAGAAGATATATAATTATAAAGTTAACGGACGGGCGGACGGACGCAGTAACGATGGACACTAGGCCACGACATTAGCTTCGCTGGACCTAGTCCAGTTGAGCTAAAATATTCCTCTCTAAAACTGCTGGTTATATTTCATCCAAATTTCACATGAATGAACCTTAAGACCTCTTAGATTGTGTTTGTTTGAATGAGGTTTTACGCCGCTTTCAATAATCTTACAGTTATATCGCGGTACCTAACAATGAATTCTTGGTATTTCTCATACCAGTACATTACATCCTTTCCTAGGCGAGTAGCGTCCCTTGGTTCAGTTTGTTTATTTTTTGCTGGGTCAGAAAATTATTGAAAACAACAGAATGACGAACCCATTTTCTTTGAAACTGCACAAATAAACATCGGAAAGATGTATCTAACTACTGTGAGAAAAAGAGAATGATTAAATAATGACTTTGTGAATTAGAAGTTTGACTATTGCAAAGAGAGATCAGTGAAGCGGAACGTCAAATCTGATATAAACTCATTCAAAAGAGGTCACGTCAATATTCCTGTTGAGGCCCGTCATGGGTGTTACCGTACAACAATGGCGAATCTCCATCGGCTTCTTCATCCAGCCTTTAAAATCCCCAAGAGAGAAGAAAATCGGACTTGACATAAGTCTGCCAAATGTTTCCCTTTGTATAAGGATAATACTTTTCATGTTGTTAGTGGTGAATGGAATAGAGCGAAATCCAGGACCTCGGACACGAAAGGGAGGTAATTCAAGTAAAACTAAAGAGAAACGGCATGAAGGTTCGCGAAGAGGGCCGAATTCGACAGGTGACTCCGAACTACAAATCTTAACGAATACACCAGCCCAAAATCATACTGATCAGCCAACTCAGTCCTCTATCAGTCAATGGTTTGCCACACCTTCAAGAAATGAAAATAGAGAAATGTCTCAAACTAGAAGATCGGTATCAGATCAAGATCGTACAAGACAAGATGATAGTGAAAATTCATATGACTCAGAAAATGAAGAAGACGATGATTTTCAAACTAGTAATGAAATAGACCAAAATTTACCTAATCAGGGGGCAAATATTCCCATATCAATCTTGCTTGATATCCAGAAAAGTGGCCAAAGACTGGACAAGAAATTCGACAAAATGGACAAGAGCCTAAAAGACTTAAAAAGGGAAAACAAAACACTTAAGCTACAAAATGAGAAATTAAATGAAACTATGAGGACTGTTCAAGACCAAGTTCAAGAATTGACTAAGAAAAATGAAGAATTGTGTAACAAATGTGAGAACTTAGTGGGCAAATCAAGGCGTCAAAACCTAAAGTTCTATAATATTCCTGAAAATGACGGAGAATCATGGGATACCACGGAAAAAAAGGTTAGGGACTATATACACAGTGACCTAGGCCTAGAGCCTAATAGTATCAGCATTGAAAGGGCACATAGACTCCCTTCTAGACTTAAACCAAGACCAGTGATTGTAAAGTTTTCCTTTTTTAAAGAGAAAGAATGGGTTTTAAACACTTACAAACAGGTCAGTAGAACAGATCGTGAACAGAATGAGAGCGCCAATTCGATTCGGGTTGGTGAGGATTTTCCAGACCGCGTACGAAAACAGCGGGCACTTCTTTATCCGTTCAAGGGAAGCGATAGCGTCAAGTAAAAAAGCAAGTCTGAGATACGACAAACTCTATGTGGACATCATATTATTCAAATACGACCACAGCGAAAAAAAGCTAGTCCCCGTAAATAACATTGAGTAGGGGTCGGGCAAAAGCGCGAATAAACAAAGTTCTAAGAAACACATCGTTTTGAACATTGATAGTTGGAACATAGAGGGACTTGAAAAATATGAAAATGATCTACAATTCAAAAATTTTTGCTCTAAATTTGACATTGTAGGATTTTGTGAGACCTGGGGCACCGTAAATATTAATTTTGACAACATTTTACTAGGTTATATGCACTTTGATTATTTCAGAAACAAAAAGAAATCCGCATGGCGAGGTTCTGGTGGAGTGTCCGTATTTGTAAAATATGAAATATTTGAATTATTCAAGATAACGCAAATTTTTAAACATTACCAAAACTGTGTTGGACTACTTATAGAAAATGAACGTATTTTTAATCAATTTGAATCTTTGATATTAATTTTTACATTTATATCGCCAGAGTATTCGCCTATATATGGCCATAATAATGATAATGGCATTGAAATTTTGAATGATCAATTACATTCAATTAAGAGCACTTACCATGATTCGTGTATTTTTTTAGCAGGGGATCTCAATGCTCGTGTTAAGGATTTACAGGATTTCATCAACGACGATAATTTAAAATCAGTTTTTAACGCGGATATTGCGTACCCCTCGGATTTTTTCGATATCGAACGAAACTCGATGGATACACAATGCAATCGGTTCGGTCTGTCTTTGATAGACCTTTGTTGTACCTATAACATACATATTCTGAATGGTAGAACCTATGGTGATATGTATGGTAATTATACTTGTATAGCTAATAACGGCGCAAGTTTGGTCGATTATATGATATGCTCATCGAAGCTATTTGAACATGTCTCCGATTTTCAAGTTTTAGAGAATGATTCAAGTGTACATTTTCCAATCGAATGTTCATTGTTATTTACAAGAGAGTCATTTGAAGATTCTAAGCAAAACTTAAATCTTATTGAGTTTAAACAGTATAAGTGGAAACCTGGGTACGAAGAGAATTTCAAATCAACTTTTATACGGATTTTTGACAATTTCAAATCACATATCAATTTTTCCGAAAATATATCGGTTATTCCTTTTTTGAACGATTTTGTTAACCTATATAAAATCGCAGCTAACAAAATGCTTGTAAAGCAAAAACAACCTTTTCATGTTGAATCCTCATGGTGGGATAATGACTGTGAATCGGCAAGGACGAACAAGATTCTTGCCTTAAGAAAATTTCGGTCAACACAGAATAATTATGATCTTGTTCAGTATAAAATACGCAGAAACCAATACAAATCCCTATGTAGAAATAAAAAAAAGTTCTATAAAGAAAAAGAAGAGAAACGAATTGATAAATTGTCGTAATGATGCAAAGCAATTTTGGTCTCTTCTGCGATCATGTAAAGGAACATCAAATAAACGATCGATAGCGAAAGTCGATTTTTTATCTCACTTTAAAATGTTACTGGATAAAGATATAAATGTTTACTTAGACTCTTCATTTCTTAATGAAATCATTCATTACACAGACAGCAGTCAACTAAATTCTTTAATATCAGTCGAAGAAATTATAGAAAGTGTTCGAACTCTAAATCGCAATAAGTCTCCTGGACCAGATGGTATTTGTATAGAAATGTATGTTCATACTTTAAATGAAAGTTTACCCTTTCTTCACAAATTATTTAATGAAATTTTTGACTGTGGTAACTTTCCTAATAAATGGAGTACTAGTATTATAACCCCAATTCATAAGAAAGGTAATGTATTAGGTCCCAATAACTATCGCGGTATTTCTCTAATAGATTCAATTTGTAAAATATTTGTGTATATTATGAACAAAAGGTTAACAAACTGGTGCGACAACTTTAACATCTTAGATGAATGTCAAGCAGATAGAACAATTTAGTAGAGGGGTAGGTCTTGAAATTAACTTGGATAAAACAAATGTTATGGTCTTTAGAAAGGGTGGTATACTTTAAAAGTCAGAAAAATGGTCCTACAATGACAAAATTATTAATACTGTATCCTTTTATAAATATTTAGGGGTATATTTCACTAGTAAATTATCGTGGTGGAAGACACACAAGACTCTTTCACAACAAGCAAAAAAATCTATACACTATATTCTTAGTTTGCAAAAAGATTTGGGTCTCCTAAACTTAAACGATTTATTTAAGATATTTGACGCTACAGTTAAACCCATTTTATGCTATGGATCTCATATTTGGGGTTACCAATATGTAGAAACTATTGAGAAAGTACATGTATATTTTTGTAAAAAGATTTGTTATCTTCCACAAAATACAATTGATTTTTTTGCACTTGGAGAATGTGGTAGATTACCACTTTGTACTACCTACATGAGAAATTGTATAAAATATTGGCTAAAAATCATTCAGTCTGAAAACCATAGGTATACTAAACACTGTTACTTCATGCTTTATCAATTGGATGAATCAGGTAAATGCTCATGGGCTTCATTCATTAAAGATCTACTATTTACCCACGGGTTTGGTTATGCCTGGGTTAATCAAGATGTTGGCAACACTGACGAGTTTTTAAAACTGTTCTCGTGCAGAATAAAATACTGTTACACTCAAAAATGGTACACAACTGTTAATGAGTCTCCAAAAGCTTTACATTACAAATATTTCAAGTCGTTATTGAACCCGGAATATTATCTTAATACTGATTTATCATATTTCCAGAAAAAAATATTATCTCAATTTAGGTGCTCATCGCATGATCTCATGATTGAAAAGGGTCGTCATCGTTCCATAGAAAGAAATTCTAGATTCTGTACCTTGTGTAAACTACATGATATTTTTGTTGTTGAAGATGAGTATCATTTTTTCCTTGAATGCATATCCTTGGAACCACTAAGAAAGAAATTTTTTGAAAAACCTTGGCTTAGAAATAGAAACAAACAATTATTTTATTCAATTCTTGAATGTAATACAAAAATCAAAGTTATTAAAGTGTCAAAATATTTAATAGAAGCTTTTGATCTTCGACGCAGAATTTTAGAAGAAATTAACTAAACTCTATTCAAATTAGTATTGTGTCTCCATTCAGTCGCTGGGTTACGAGAGTATTAACTGTATCTCTATAGAGATTTAGCTATGATATTTTGGGCACAGCGACGACGTTATCTATCTTTTTTTATTGACATTCATCATAAATGTGTTAATGAACTGAATCAAGTCGTTACTCGTAATGTTGTATATTTTGTTATTTTGTTGTATCATGGGCCGGTGGCCTTTGTACCTTGCAAATAAACTTGTAAACCTAGCCTCCAGCAACTATAGGGATACGATCATCGACATATTGATGAGAGACAAAAAGTCGGAAAGAATGATGATCGAACCCGGGACGTCTGGGTTGACAGTCCGACGCACTACCAACTATGACGGCTGAGGAGAAATATGGGTGTATTCGAGTTAGCTAAGAATGGCCCTAAACCGCTGGCCTCAATTTTATTGGTCAAGTGGGTCTCATCCAAGTAACTTTCTGGCAAAGTTTCATTCACATTTGCCTAATTGTTGTTGTTATTCCAAGAATTTAAAGTGATAAAATACCCTGCCCATCAATTCCTTACTAAAGCGATTCAAAATAAGCCCCGTCCTGCCCCCCTTATATTTACGGACAAATCAAATTTTCACGAACAATCTTTGAAAAGGTCATCCAAGAAACATTCTAGTAGTTTCATTGAAATCGGCCCAACGGTTCAGTAGGAGATGTCGTTCAAAGATTTCGGACTTAAAAGAAGCCCCGCCCTGCCATGCCCATATTTATGGGCCAATCAAAACTTTAAGATTAATATTAAAACAAGGGGAAAATAGTGGCCCTTAATCGCTCACCTGAATAAACAATCTAAAAAAAAAAACAAGATGTGTTTGTGAAACACGAATGCCCCCGGCACAGCATTTTTTTAAAGTTTGACCTTGACAGATGACCTTGACCTTGTCACATGACCTTGACCTTGTCACATGGCCTTGACTTTGGTGTACAGCTTAGTATGTGAAATACTTTTGGAGAAAGGGCAAAGGTTAAGTTTTCGGGTTAAGTTTTCGGACAGACGGACAGACAGACGGACATGAGTAAAACAATATGCCCCGATCTCTCGATACGGGGGCATAAAAATACAAGATTTTACCCCATGACCCCGGTTGACCCATTTTTGAAATTGTCTGAGATTTCATCAAGATAACCATTCTCACCAATTTTCAGGTTGATTGGGCTAAACGACGGACGACGAACACCAGTTAACCCTGAAAGCTCCTCTTGAGCACTTCATGCGCAGGGAACATTCTGGTAAAGTTTCATTAAAATCGGCTTAGTTATCAGCAGGAGATGTTAAAAGATTTCATAGTGGCCCTTTTGATTCGCAGAAGAGAGCACCTTTGAATAACGCTCCAAAGAGTTATCACATCACTAACAAAACAGAGGTTACCCGAAGCAGGTCATATCTACCTCGATCCCAAGAGCTTCTGATGCCAATCGAAGTGATCTCGAAGTGATCTCTTGTTAAGTACCAAAGTTGTACAGCATTCAAGTAGAATCCCGTTCGTTTAGACGTACCATCCTGACTAGCCAAACATTTATTCATTTATAGACAAACACTGGTCTAAGATTGAGTCATCCAGCAAACTCAGCAGATTGTTTCCTGAGAAACAAGTTGTTGCATACCGAAGACCCACCAATGACCCTTGGAATTTCTGGACCCTATAAAACACCCTGGTGCCAAACGTGCAATATCATGCACGCATGGTTTCAAGTCGCTTCTTTGTGCTGTTTCCGCAATTAGAGGTACACACATCTGCAAAACGTGTATGAATGTTGTATAACTTATGACATGTACGGTATGCCACAAATAATATGTCGGCGAAACCAAGCAACATATCATTAAGCGCATGAACTTGCACTGATCTGACTGGAACCCCCGCAGATTCAAAAGGTCTTCAGTTGCAGAACATTTTAACGAAGCCGGCCACTCGTTCAACGATGTTGTCCTTTGCCGCATTGAAACAAACCCGAGATGTTCCGACAAATAACGAAAATCGCGGGGAAAGCTATTGGATAAATTGACTTAACGCGACCCAACCCTTTGGGTTAAACAAAAACGACATATAAACATGAAGGACAAACTTGACCCGAGTGAGATCGAGTGATATTTCATCTTGTAAAAAAAAAAAGCTACATTTCCACTCGTGTCTCTACCTTTCGTAAGGTGTTGTTGTTCTCTCAATAAAATATAAATCGATCTTTCGCCGAAACAAACTATTATCCTCTATTATAATCGCCCACGCAGGGGAAAGAAACTCGGCGATAGAATTGTCTATGTAGGTCAATAAGAAACGCAATTCAAACTCGGGGTGGTTTAAAAAATCTTTCCGATTATCCCCCATGTCAGCTTAGATGCAGGTCTGCTTTTGTGACAAACAATCGGACTTAACAGAAAATGTTGATCTTTCTCAAGCCTAAGACCGACTTCTGGAGACAAGACTTCGATTTGAGTCAGTTTGAATGATGTTTAACGTCTTTTAATTTTTTTCTACAGTTGAGCCTCGCCGAATGGAGCACCTAATCACTGTTCGCATACAAATGTCGGTAAGAATATGTGTCGCTGCCTGGGATCGAACCCATGACACCATGATAAAAAGATTTTGGCGACTGGTGAGTTACAGTTAACAACATCGTAAAATTGACATTCATCTCAATCAAAAGCATTCTAAATCGCTCTCTTATCGCTCTATTAATTCATTACAAACACTCACTCAAACCATTCAAAAACGCTCAAAATGACCAAAACAGATTACATTCAAAATCAATTTAGCTAGTTAAAATTGCGATTTCACTGAATTAATTGAAACTGGTATTTGTTCTTAAAAAAAACTAGGAAGCTATCTATAGAACAGGTATACATATTTTATGAAATGAAGGCGATATTTGATTACTTGTCTTTGATTTCATTCCGAAATCATTCCTTCCGTCAATTGCAACGATGTTCTTAACTATAGAAACCACGCCAATAAGGCCCTTACTAAGAATGCTCAGATAAACTTATTCTCAATGTAAGAATTTACAAATATTTAAGTTGAAACGAGAAACTGATAGTACACGAACTTTTCCCAAATAAAACAAAGACAACACTTTTGACAAGAAAAAATAAATAATTACGTTAAATTTATCATAAAAATGATTAATCAAAGTACTGATAAGTTGGAATGCGTTCAAGAGACGGTGACCTCAAGCCACTATCGAAGCTCACGCCTCCCGCCCACGACAGGCGATCTCACAATACGCCTCGTCTTTTGACGGGCGTATATAAATCAATGTATTTCAACAACGAGAGACGCTTAAACCCCTGATTCGCTATACAGGCCTGCAACTGATGGAAGAAAAATGATAATAAGAGAGCCAGAATGGTCCTTAACCGCTGTCCTGAATCCGATTTGTCCAGTGGATCTCATCCAAAAAACTTTCTGGCGAAGTTTCATTCAAATTTCCTAATTGTAAAAAGGAAATATAATTCGAAGAATAAACAGTGATAATAGACCCTTCCCACCCACTTTTTATAGAGGAGACCCTGCCCTGCCACGCCCATATCTATGGGCTAATGAAAACTTTGCAAACAAATTTTGAAGTAGGTCTCCAAAGGAACGTACTGGTAAAGTTTCATTGAAATCGACCGAGTGGTTCAGGAGGAGATGTCATCCAAATATCCTGGGCTTAAATAAGTCCCGCCCTGCCACACCAATATTTATGGACCAAACAAAATTTCGTAAACAATTTGCAAAAAGCGATACCCAATGAACATTCTGGCAAAGTTTCACAGACATTGGCCCAGTGTTTCAGGAGGAGATTTCATTCAAAGGTTTCTTTCTCAAAATTAGGCCCGCCCTGCCACGCCAATATTTATGGGTCAATCAAAATTTTGCAAACAATTTTTAAAAAAGGTCACCCTAGGAACATTCTGGAAAAGTTTCATTGAAATCGGTCCAGTGGTTCAAAAGGAGATGTCGTTCAAAGATTTCTCGCTCAAAATAAGCCCCGCCCTGCAACGCCCATATTTGTGAATTATCAGAATTTAGCGAAGACTTTTTGAAGAGGGTCACCAAGGAAACATTCTGGTAAAGTTTCGTTGAAATCGGCCCAGAGTTTCAGGAGGAGATTTCGTTCAAAGATTATTCGCTCAAAATAAGCCCCCCCCCTTCCACGCCCATAATGCCCCTTTTCCCGTGAATTGGCATGGATCCTTTCCATTTTCGATAGGGTTCATCCTTGCGACCTGACCAACATTCTGACCAAGATTCATGAAGATTGGATCATATTTGTGGCCTCTAGAGTTTAAACACTTAAATTGTTGACGCATGACGACGCACGACAAACGACGCACGACGCACACCGCACGACGGACATTCAATGATCACAAAAGCTCATGTGGGCACGATGTGCTCAGGTGAGCTAAAAATGCATGAAAGTTCCACCAATAGCTTTGTATTTTGCCAAGAACCAATCAGACGCTTCAAATTTCAATTATGTCAGTACAATCGCGATTTGGTTCTAAAACGCTTTATTCATTTTGAATGTACAATTTGATCTTATTTATTGAGTTTGAGAGTTTTGAATGGTTAGAGTGAGTGTTTGAAATAAATGCATGGAGCGCTGAGTGAGCGATTAAGAATGTTTTTGATTGAGATGAATGTCAATTTCCCGTTTTAACTAACTGTATCATGGTGCTCTTAAACGGGTTGACGTGCAAGAATGTGAAGAAAACAAGTTGAACAAGTAGGTCTGTTTCAAATGGCAAGTTATTTTCGTGATGGAATGCAATTGGGCAAAGATATTCATATTTAACTCCATTAAAGATGTGGTGGCCAGGATTTTATTTGATGAATTTTGGGCTTTGACAATGAAACATTCATGTAGATAACTGCAATATGACGGAAAACAAACGACAATATGTTGCAAAAATATTTATCAACTTTAAAAGTAAGAAAAACTACAGATTTCTATTTCGTAACTGTAGACAGAAATGTACAATATAACAATTTGTCATTAATTAAATGTGTGATAAGGTCGTTCAGAAAGAGAAACTATACATTTAAAAGAAGCTATAACATAATTCTACGAAAACAGGTCGCGACATTACCAAATAAACTGATCACGTGATTGGCCTGTGCTATTGCCACAATACTGAGAAACCAGATCGCGACATTGCCAAATAAGCAGATGACCTGATTGGCTAGTGCTATTTTCAATAGCTGACCTTATTTGACTTATCACATGATTTCTAAATAAAGTAATGTAAACATGTGATACTAGTAAATTCGTACGCAAGTTCAATGAATATCGTTCGAATCATGAATTAGCGTGTTAATAATATACATGAAGTGATAGTTGTGTAATTGTAGAGGATTGTTTCCTTTTGATGAAATAAACTGTATGTCTATGTCAAGGTGAGATATACAAAATAGGCCGAAGTGTATTCACATCCTGTTCACGTGATGTGTGTTCTCAAAAAACCCGAAATGAATTTATCTTGTGTTCATTTTGCGGTTTGTTAAATCTAAGTTGGAATTGCTCCGCATTCCAACTTAAAAACCACTTCAGTGAATAAGGCTCTCCTTTTTTAGAATCAAAGCACTTAAAGTATTGATGGTGAACGACCCTGTTCGCATAGTAAGATGACAGATATAGTCGAAAAAGTACTCAATATAGGCATTATATGTAAATATGATCATTCGATAACACCAAGGTATTCCAACCCATTAACTTTTTATTGCCGTGCAAGTTTAAAACCACCCAAGTATCATTTCTGTTGATTGAACATTTTCTTTATATTGAAACAAACTCTGCTCATAAAAGGGTGCTGGGGGTAATTAGAATTATATTTTCCTTCTGTTAAAGTGTTCCCTAAGATAATTCTTGTGACATTTGGTTTACATCCATGCATGCTTTAGCTTCTAAGAAAAGGATCTCACCAAATGAACTGGTGTACTGTCAATTCGGCTCATTATAACTCAGCCCGCGTAAAAAACGGCCTGTGTGAAACTCGGCCGGTACATATTATATAGTGTATAGAATAGTAAACGGGTGTATTAGCACACTAATCAGATAATAAAACAATGTGTGAAGTGTACTTAATGGAGTTGCGAATTAGACAATTGATATTCACGTATATTGAGAGTCCCTGGTGAAATCCTACAATCTTCAAACTTAATTCATATATGATTTGTCAGCTTTTTTGTGCGTCAAAAAAGACAAAAACAAAAAACAGAAAAAATGAATTTAAAACTATGGTGTATAAAAATATTTAATTTTACCTCATATTTACTAAAATGTCCTATAATAGTAAAATGTGATAATTTAAGTTCTCAAATTTATTTTACTTATAAGATTATTATAATTATAAAACTTATTTACGAGTGATTATTAATCTAAGAAAGTATATACAGACCCAAAAATATTAACATTGCATCATTATACATGTACCTGTATAATATACACAGGCCGAGTTGACGAGACGAGTTATTCACAGGCCGAGTTGACTGTGAACCAATGAACTACATGTATATGAAATTGACATCCGCTTATAAAAAGTGAAATCATACTAGTATTTTATAGAGTGATGCAGTGTTGTGCTATTTCGTCGTTTTGTAAATAGTTTGAAACTATAGACGAAGTGAGGTATATTTATTAGATGATTTTATTGCAAACTTTATTTACCTTATGTTATTTCAATTTAAGATTTGTAATTTAAGCAGCCACTCTGAACTTTCGACGATAAACGCCCATTTAATCGTGATGCGATCCTAACGCATGCGTTGATTTATTATTTGTGAATCGTCTTCGGTAGTAATCGTAACGCATTCGTTATCATGGATGTCACTAGAATAGTTACTGTTTTTAATGAACTATGTGTTGGGTATATACGATAAAAACAAAGTTCTAGAGGCCACGACCTAAAAACACGTTTCCGGCAAACTACTACACGTTGCAATATCGAGGGCTTCGATCAAACACAAAGTATGTGTCAATACAGTGTATAGATAACAAAAAAAAAAATTGCCATAAACCCTCGACTTGCTTACGCCGATTCATTTTGTATTGTTTAGGGGAATTTTCATTATCTTCATAAGATAAAGAATTCTAATATCACACGACATTTACGAAATTAACAGTGATTTTGCAAAAAGAAGTCTTGAGAAATACTAAATTGAATCGTATTGGGCACTGCTTTATTTCGAAGCTATTAAGAACCTACTGGTATTCCGTACATAGTAATACACGTGAACGAAAACTTCATCCACCAAAATGGCTTATTATCTTAATGAAAAGCAAAGCGTTATTAAAATATCAAATGAATATGAATTCATCGAGCCGAGTTGTACACAAATATGAATATGGGCCTAATTACTCGTGATCTATTTCACGAATAACATTTTTGTCGTATTTACAGTAAGACATATCTTTTCTTCCAAGTGTTACCTATTTGCCTGATATCATAAAGTAAGGATTGGAAAGATATAGAAAAGGATTTCTCACTCCAGTTTGTTCTCAAACTCAGCCTTTCCAATAGTTCAGCATCAAGTACAAAAATCAATTAACGCATTATTTAGTGATTTTATCATGAACTGCATTACTTTTGTCTCACATTAATTTTATGACGGTTTGTGACCCAAATCTTGTCGTAAGAAAAACCTACTCATAAACGGGTCAGCGAAATTCAGCTTTCAGAAAAACACGTACATCATTGAAAAAAGCACATTTCGTTAATGTATGAATTTTGATGCTGTATTTCTTCAGCATTCCTTTTCAATTAAACACGATATATATCTGAGAACAGTTTTACTACCGATTGTATGAATACAATTGTAAAGCTAAGGAAGCTAAGGAATTTTGTAGGTCCTGTGGGTGAGTAGGTTTTTTTTTCATATAGAAAAAGAGCGAGTAACAAAATCACAAAAATGTGACAAAAGATGTGCATTTCCTGATAAATTCACAAATGAAACAAACAAGAGGCCAAAAAGGTCCTGTATCTCTCCACTGACTTTCGCCCTACCACGCCCATATTTGGGAGTCAATCAAAGTTTCTTGAACAATTTAATCAAAGAGTCACCCAAGGAACATCCATGCCAAGTTTCATAGAAATTAGCTCAATGGTTTGGGAGGAGAAGATTTTTTAAAGATTTTAATGTGATAAAATGCCCCATCCTGCCACGCAAATATTGGGGGTCAATTAGAATGTCTTCAACAGTTTAGGTAAAGGGTCATCCAAGGAACATCCATTCCAGATTTCATTGAAATTATCCAAACGGTATTGGGAGGAGAAGATTTTTAAAGATTTTAATGTGAAAAAAATGCCCCACCCTGCCACGCCCATATTTGGGTGCCAATCAAATTTTTTTAACAATTTAAGTAAAGGGTCACCCAAGGAACATCCATGCCAAGTTACATTGAAATCGGTCTAGTGGTTTGGGAAAAGATCTTTTTAAAGATTTTTAGGTAAAAGAATGCCCCATCCTGTTACGCCCACGTTTGGGGGTCAATCAAAATTTGTTCAATAATTTTAGAAGAGGGTCACCCAAGGATCATTTCTATCAATCTTTATTAAAATTCGTCCATTGGTTTGGGATGAGAAGATGTTTTAAGAAAAGGTTTACGCGCGGACGGACGGACGTAGACACGGACCCACGACGGACACTCCGCCATGACAATAGCTCGCTGGCCCACGGCGAATGGAGCTAGATGCGCGTTAATTGTACGTTGTAAGGCGAAAATGACCCCTGGATATTGCGTCAAGCATCGGAGTTAGTCAAACTGTGCGGATTGCGCATGACGACTTGAGTCGAAAATTTTCAAACTTTGCAGATTTCCCGAATCTAGAATGATAGTTATAACTTCATATCTAGGAATTAGAAATGCGATTTCCTATTAAACTCTTCTGGAACAAACTTTCTTTTCAAATTATTATTTAACGGCATTCTCAGACGGATATTCCCTTTCTCCGAGATTAGACACATTTCAATTAATTTCGGAGCGATAGCATTTGACACTAACATGCGTATATTATTTACTCACGATGTCAATAGGAAAGCGACCATTCATTAAGTATGGGGTCAAAAGTTTGGCCGACTCTAAATGTTTTGGGTGTTTTTGCTTTCGTGGAAAACATTTTGCGGCGTTAAGCAAAAAGTAATTTTTTTTTAACACTGTAAAACGTCAGCCAACACCCTCCCCCCGATCCGGATGACAAAACGGTGCAAACTGTTTGTTATTATACCCCGCTTTGCAAGCAAGTGTACGTGCATAGCGGGGTATAATTTGCAAACATTTAGCACCGTTTGACCATCTTGAAGAGCGTTTAAGCGCACTCGGAAGAACACTGGTCATTAAAAGATTTAGTTCATAGATTCGATCCCTGGGCTAACGAAGAAATTGCTTTATTAATTCGATCGGGAACCCTCGGCGATTCTACGGAATAGACATCGGGGAAAATACGGGCGCAGTCATGAAAGAGTGTTTTTTCGCACATGTGTTTATATGACGTCAAAAACATCAACGGTCCCGATAAGAATGACAATGCACAAAACAAAATCGACGAAAGAATATACGTGGTCGTATTTTAATTTGATAACAAAACGCAGTTTTTTACTGCGTTTTGTCATCACATGATAATATGCTAATAAGTAACATCGTATTAAAAAAGGATAAATAAAAAAAGAACAAAAAGGTTTGAGGAGGATTCCACTTTCGGTTTTCTGGATAGCATGTTCACAATTTTACACCTATAGTTAAACCTGGTCACTTATCACAATTGTGTATACATGTAATCTTATTTCGAGTATTGTAAATCTTTATAAGGAAGTGAGTTCCGAATACTTAAGAAGGTCAACGGAACTACCAAATGAGCGATAGATCAATGATGTTTCAGAAAACAGTCTGTTCACAACGGTTTTTACTTAGTCTGCTGCTGTTTGAAAAACTACTTAGATGCTCACTCATTTGGTTTTAAGCGACTTTGTGCTATTCAAAAGCGAGAAGCATCAAGATCCGACAATATAAAATAAACGTTTATTCTGCACATATCTAAGTATAGGTCTGTCTAAGTCAAATTTCGTAACCTTTTATGGGTAACCTGCAAAATAATCAATGGCTGTTGCCTTATTTGCTCGGGGTATGAGTAAAGATTTATTCAATAGAAGCGTTGAACACTTTTACGTTCATTTATCAACTTTAGACCTTCGTTCGTTTATTCATATGATCAAATTTGTTTGGCATACCGTTTACTTGACCCTATTCACCTAATCTGTCGTAGTTGATGCTCATCTGTCACAACCGCACCGGTTGTACTCCAAACATACCGGGGAAAAACTCCATACGAAAATACGATGTAATTCGGCATAAATTTTGAAAGTAATCATAAAGGATAACAAAACGGTATAATCTGTTTGCAAATTATACTCCGCTCGCACGCAAATACATGTGCAAAGCGGAGTATAATTTGCAAACAGTTATAACCGTTTTGTCATCCTGAACGCAGGGCTCTTTGCAATCCCTGTATTGTAGCCGAGGTTGGACCCTTTTTCACTTTCCAGATAAATATAATACGTACTTGGTGTTTTGTATGAGAAAAAATATCTAACGAGGTTTTGAGAATTGATCATTGTCGAGGCTCTGCCGATATGTGATATTATAAAAAATGTCAAACGGGATGTTATCACACGGATATATGTGTAGTTATAAGATAAAAACTGAACAGCTATCAAATATAACTTGGGCAAACAGTTTAGAATCGAATGGACGAAAATGATGTATATCAGGGTTGACAAGCTAAGCAAGGCGGTTGAAAGTCGCAATTTCTTTTATAGGATATGATACAAAATAACATTACAAAACCAATTGGGTTGATATGTTACCATTTCAATTACTCAATCAGGTGATGTTAAATATACTCAGTCCCAAAAGAAAGTGTGCACTTTCAAAATTCGAATATCTCAGAAGATACACCACCTATCGTCAAAACATTTTGCATGACAACCCTCGAGACTATTGACCAGCGATACTTTGAGAAATAAAGCACATGGAACTATAAGATTTCGGATAGAAAATGACGTTTGAATTTTAGCGATTCGCTTCTACATCCTACAGTAGATGGATAATTATTCTTGAATCAAATTCAGTTCAATTCTTGTGCCCTACCTTGCAATAAATTCACTTATGAATAACTATTGTAAACTTTGCAATAATGTAGTTTGGCCTCCAAATATTGTGGTTGGGAAAAATAAAGCCGATGCGAAGAAAACTCCCCACAAAATGGTTTTGGCATTCGTGATCAAATAGAAATATATATAATACGTACTTAGTGTTTTGTATGAGAAAATATATCTAACGAGGTTGGGAGAATTGAAATTGTCGAGGCTCTGCCGAGACAATTATCCATTCTCACAACCGAGTTTGATATTTTTTTTCATTCAATGCACTAAATACGTATTATATTTATCTTATAACCTATATTTGTTTTGTTTTCGTCGGTTTTTCTAACTAAAATGCAAGTTTCTAAAAATAACGGCATTATATCATTGTTCTAAAAATAACTATGTGATATCATAAAATATATCATACGGGATGTTATCACACGGATATTTGTATAGTTATGAGATAAATTATGTATCCGCTTGCGCGATCTCTTTTGAGTATTAAATAAAGCAGAACGCCATTGCACTGTTTGATGTGACGTTACTGGTCAATCAACGCAGAGATCTCTAACGATGACGCAAATGTAACGTCGCTATGTGAACTCAATCTTCTTTTTGGAAAAGTTATGGAATCCATGGTCTAACTCGGAAATTCCATATAAGCAAATATCACATACCATAGAAAAAAAATAGAATACAAAAATCAACACCATTTGTGCTAAAGATATGCTCGCAGTAAACGCAACTTTATCGAAATCGGATTTAATGCTTCGTTTCGAAAGGGTCATATCTGAAAAATGCATATAACTTTATCAACTAGAGTTTCTCCAATCTTGTAGTATATAAGGAAATCAAAGTATACACATGTATTTGAAGTACAGATATATAACATGAGCAGAAATAGAATTAGAACGTTAAACACTTCGACATCATTTTCCATTAGGGCCATTCCAACTGTTGCAGTTCCTGTGTCTCTAGTGGGTCATCTGCTACGAAAAGTTTGTCGAGGTAATTGAAAACGCAATGAAACTATTACGCTAAAAGACAGTTTACAGCTACGAAGGAAGGTTTCGGGTAGAGATGGGCTAGTTCTTTCGGACAGATCTAAAACAATATTTGATTCCGAGCTAAGAACTTGACGTTCAAATGAAAATAGGACAGCGAAGTTTTTTTTACTGATGAGATAAGCTATGACGTATTTTGTCACCCTTGTATACGCTAACACATTCATTTCCCTAGTTTTTCGTTGAAACCATCTATCTTTCGAAAACGATCGGGTGATTCCATTTCATTGGCTGGCGTTGATTTAACGCGTCTGATTGGTCCGTTAAGACTAACAAACAGAAATAGATACATTTACTTACAGGAAGGCAATAAAACACCGGATAGACGAATAAAGCAATATTATATAACCTCCATTTAATTTCACTCAAAACTTGTCCCTCCCCATTCAGTTTCATTTTGAAAAAAAAAATACCGTTTTTCTTACTTGTGTATGAGTTTCTGGAACTAGATACAGCACATTTCAACGTCGAAAACAAGTAATTTTATGCAAATTGGGTAATTTATCAAAGTCAAATGTTGCGACACTGTATCCTGGTAACATTAATGATCAAGAACTTCACCGTATAAATCTGCCAAAGGTCACGCTAAAAGTAACTTAATCTTTCCAATAAATGCAAGTATTACCATTCCTCTAAGATGCTGATCACAAACACAGCTAAACGCAGTTCTGTCCAATGGTGTCCGTGATTGAAAGATAAATCATCGATTGCTTGTTGAATGATAAAAAAAAATACCGAGTTCGATTTCCGGGAGCGGCTATAGTGTGGTTCTCTCCACTGACCCATATTTTCGGCGCAAGCACTGGTGAATCTTCAGGAAGCAGAATCGAGAGGAATATGTCTAAGTTGTAGGAACTAGGAATAAAAAAGGGTTGAAACCACTTCTGTACATTGTAAAGGCCCTTTGGACATTTGAGCCTGTGCGTGAGATTTCCAACAATTTCAAATATCCGCAAAACAATGACTCTGACCAGTCTGTGCATCAGCACAACCTGACCAGAGTTTTTACTATTCGTTTAGTAAAGAGAAGGGCTCAAAGTATCTGTAGACCACCAGGTAACTTTATATTTATGGTATGTGGCTTTCTACGCTACTCAGTGATTGCATCTCACGAAAATTTCACTTTGTTGGAAATGTCACGCACAGGCTCATTTAAGAACTGCAATTTAACGTTATTAATTGTGTCATTATCTTCCGTTACAGTTAACGACATTGTGAAATTGACAAGGTAGTTGATTTTGGAATGAATAAGGAATGAAATTGAATGAGTGTGTGGAGCGAGTTTTGAGTGAATTTAATGGAAGGTAATCCTATATTGCTTATTTTGTTCAAGATGAACAAAATTAGCGATATGGATTACCTCCCCTTAATAAAATATGCGTACTTTTCTGTATGTACCTGTTCGTGGACCAATCAGACATTTAAAAGTCCACACCAGCTGATTGAGCCGTAGAATAAAAAGATCGGTTTGAATATATGGTTGAAAGTCTTGAACAATTTATAAATGTTTTCCAATGATTCCGGAGCGTTTTTGATCGATCTGAGTGAGTTTTTGGAATGAATGGATGGATCGCTGAGTGAACGATTAAGAATGATTTTGATCGGAATGAGTGTCAATTTCATGATGTAATAAACTATAGCAATCTTAATGGAAAAGACTCCATCCGAGAACAAGAGTTATGCCGATTTTAAAATGATTTCCCTGGGTTACATTAAGGTGTATGTGCGTGGAATTGAGTCTATTAACATTCTGGTACTATTTCTTGTGTGGAGAGTCATAGTTTTAAATACAAATTCTATGACGATTACGGATAGTCCCATGAGAGGTTTCTCTATGCAATGATGATTAGATTCCGACATTTGTTTTCTATTTTCATTTAATCTTAATTTACGATACTGCCTATGAATAAACTGTTTGCCATATTTGGTTCTCAACAAAGCTTTGTTGAATTAATGGAAACATTTTATTACAAGACAATCCCTTTGAGATTTTTTCTCGATTTTCATCACAAAAAAATTGACTGGGTTTTCATTATTGTAAAATTGTAATGCGTCCCTCAGGAAGAACCATTCATGCAACATTTTCAAAAAAACAAAAAAGAAAAATTTAGAAAAGTGCTTAGATATTTAAAGGATGGTAAAAGTTATCGAATTGGACGAATTTAAATAACGCTTATGTTTAACTTACCTTGAAACTCATTCAAAACTCGTTCAACTTCATTAAACAATCATTCAAATATCGTTCAACTTGGTAATTTCACGATATCCCGATCTGTATTTGAGGGCTGTATAATGACGGGAGTCAAGGGGCGGGGCAAGCGATCGATCAATCAGACAAAGAACAGGGGCTAATTTGACTAAACTTTTTACGCAAAAAATGATCGTAAGTCAACATAGCGAATCGTACCTTTTGTTTCCATTACTTATTAGATTTTGCCTTGTAATATCTCATTTGAATCGTCTTCTAAAGACGATTCTAATGAGATGATGCTCGGCAGGAATCCATATTTAGTTACTTCTGTACAAGCAACTTTATCTTTTGACTTTATTATTACGCTAAAAAATGATCGTAAGATGATTACTAAAACAGGCCCCTGGCTACCTTGTGTACAATAATAGCATCCTGAAATTAAGAAAGAGAATGATTCTGGAATAAATCCCGAAAGCGATGAAATGAGGGATGAGCGAGGTTCAAGGACCAATCAGATACTTAAACCCCAAACCAGACAAAATATTTTTTAAGATTTTAAACAATTTGAATGAAAGTTGTTCGTTGCAAACGATTTCAAGGTGTTTTCGAACTTTTTTGGAGCGTTTTTAATGGTTCGAGTATTTGGAATGAAAGGATGGAGCGCTAAGTGACCGATTAAGAAGGATTTTTTAACGGAATGGTTGTCAATTTCACGATGTTACAAACTGTACATTAAATGTCTATATACAATTACGATCTTATATGGAAGCTCTTTTATACCCATAAGCTTTGAAAGCCAATGCAATGAAAAATTACTTTCCAGTTGAATGGTGTGAGCATCAGAAAGTGGTTGATATCCGTTTGTATTTTTAGATTAACACGCAAATCGATGATAAATAGGAGGTACACACGACCGCTGTTCAACATTTGGTTGTGTTTGTAAAAAATGATGATGATATATCCAGTTGCCCTGAGGTCTTAGGCTTGCTGAGGTGAAGCGAAAATTCGCTAGGTGAAAGGTGAGCACTAAAGTTGCATCGATATATAAATGTTTCTATCCCAAAAGTTTAAAATCGGAGAATGTTATGCAATTCCGATATTCACTTTTCACCGGACGAATATGTTTGTTTCACCTCAAGTGCAACCGGATATCTCCTCAGCATATTTGCAAATAAAACGAAAATTGAATTTTCAACTATGGTTAAAACTACGTCACTAGTCACGTAATTTCGCAAGCCCATTTTCATTTTTTTTGAAAGTTTTTCGGCTTGTTATTATATATGGTTTTTAGACATGTACGAAAAACGCGATGTGGTACTTGAAACCACCCTTTGTTAAAAATATATGTTTGAATGTAATGTATAGTGGTTGACCTAACATAAAGTTTAAAGGCTGTCTTCATATGCGATGTAGGCTACGTTACCTGATACGTATTTTCGCTAGCCTACTTTCTTGTGAGCGTTTGTGTTTTACTGCTCGTTTTTAGATCGTATTTCATGCATTTCAGTAAAATATATTTTATCCTAACCAGTAATTGAAAGACATCTTTGCTAGCGTAGAAATTTCTTGAGCTTAATAGTACTATAACCAAGAGCGTAACTACCATTTCGCACATCACGCAAGTATATAACAGAAATTAATTCTCTTTCGTTGATGAATGATCGAAACCACAGATTTTGCATCCCCGCTCATCGAAAGATCGCGAACATATTGTGTAAAAGTTGTCCGTCTGTCTATCTATCTGTCCACAAGCCTTAACCAAAAAACGTAACATTGCTAATATATTCAAGGCTCTTCAAGAAAAAGCATCATATTTGGCAGGATGATAGATCTCAATGTGACGGGGGCATTTGTGTTTCACAAACACATCTCGTGTCAAGCAGTAGCTGCGATGTTTTGATTATGCAATAACGCCCGAATCATAGAAAATGGGAGCGGACGACGGGCAATCATCTTTGGCACAGTCCCCACATTACCTTTATCCTATATTTTCTTTGGTGGTCGCCTTCTGAGTGCGTATTAATTTCAAAATCCTAGTCACGCCCATGATAAATCTTGCACTTACTACAAGTGCTCGTCGAAGTGTTTGTATATCTTGTAGCAAGTAGATGTTTTTTAATATTAAACGTTACCCGTTGAAGTAAACACTTCAATCATTTTGTAATAACCTCGATGTATCTTGTGTCATTGTTAAGCGTAACAATCTACGTCATCAGTCAGATAATTTCTCTACCTTATACGTCGTCCACTTTGAAATGGTAAGTGACATAACTTTCATATTTCAAATGTTTATCGTGTGTGACAAGACCTTCGTACTAACCAAAGTCAAGGTCTTAAGTCTAGGGCACAATGTCAATGTCAATTACATTCGACTTATGAACTCGTCAATTGGCCATGTCTTCAAATTCGTGCGTAATAGTCTCCATGTAGTATACTATATTATTTCATGTCTTGAAAAAGAACAAGAAATATTGCTAACAACTTGTTGATGTCCTTTTAAGATGTAAGCATATAAAAATAACAAAGAAGAAAGACATGTGCGTTAAAAATAAAGGTCAGGCTGATGCTTTGCAAAACAACATTTTGAGTCAGTGTTTAATACCTACCTCAGTAGCATTACCTGATAAGACCATTACACTGGACTTTGTTTTTAAATAAAGTTCTATTTCATCCATTGGTTCAATGGTTCTGAGCACAAGATTACCCTTTTTCACAATGTTTTGGCTATGCCGGCATCACCAGGGTTGTTTTGTGATATCTGACTGCCTCTGCTCGTGATTATCTTCACTTTTGTATATACCGTAGCAAAACATTCTTTTTTTGTGGGGTCAAAACGTTCAGAAGGAACTTTCTCAGCGTTCATGTTAAAATGGTAGCCAAATATACCCCGATTTACAAACAATTCGCACTATTTTGTTACCCTGAACGCAGTTTTTAGTTCATAGTGGCCTCTAAGCTTGACAAGATTATCATCTTGTATTGGGTCAGAGTAAACAGCTATAAACCCCCATATCACGTCAAGACATGGCAATTATCCTGAGTTAATGTGGGTTTTCGTGTGAACCTTTTACGTGATTATTCCCATGAAAATAGAATAACTGTCACTGGATTATTTCTGCAACGTACTAGTTTATCTGGCCTTTCTCTGTGTTCAAGAAATATATTGTTTGTAATTCCTATATATTTTTTGCTGATCGATAAGAATAAAAAAATAAAACAACAACATTGATAATAGCTGTTATGAAACAACCACATCCCAACCCACTAAACAATAAAAATAAATTTTAAAAAAAAATAAAAGTTTCAGATGAACCAACCTGTCAGTTAGTCATCGAGGTGCTGGAAGAATGTTCAAGATAGATTGCTCGCTAATGAACTGGTCGGGCTGCCTCTTCCAAAATCCTGAAAGCAGGATTGAATTTTGGTAGGAATACTAATAGTTTCAAGAGTGGGGCAGATCAATCGAGATTGGCTATACTTAGCTCATCCGAGCACAATACGTTTAAGGTGAGCATTAGCGATCACCTTTTGTGAGTCTGCCCGTCTATCTTTTTGTTTGCCAAAACTTAATTTTCGAATTAAACATTTTATTTTGAAAAAGATTTCTTGCATCAATCCTCAACTTTGAATGTCAAGGGCAAGGTCATCAGATATGATTAAGATCGATACCAAACTTAAAAGCATGCTTCGGGCGCTCAAATCTTTCACGAATACATCGTTTTCTTGTTATATTCCGGGAAGTATGTAACCAAAAGACTTACCTCGCTGAATACACTTGATTGACCCAAGATTTGGGCGCGACAAAACAGGGCCCATTTCCGTTTTGAAATCTTTTCCAAAATCAGTGTGCTTATTTCAAACAGGTTCAGCAGAATTATTCCTTTGGTGCCCATTCTCAAAAGTTGTTCAGGCAAAACTTGATTGACCCCAAATATCAGCGTGAAAGGTCGGGGCTCATTTTTACGTTTAAATCTTTAAACATCTACTCATCCAAAACTAGTGGGCTAATTTCAAATAAACTTGGAATAAGTGTTCCTGTGAAAACCATTTTAACCTTTATAATTATAATGCGAGATATTTTGATTAACCTTTTTACATTGTTTTGAGGACATGTTAATCAAATTTTCCCGAGTAATTGCTGAGAACATACAAACACCGCAATGATTTCAAATTGACAGGTTGTGAGGCAACAAAGACTCTATATACAATATACTTACATGTATATACTACATTTTTGAAGATACCCTACAACCTATAATAAGCTACGTAAAGTTTCTCTCGGTTTGTTGTCACAATAACATTTTGGCGTATGTGCGTTAACTACAATCGTTCGTCTGTCAGTCCGTCGAGAAAACTCTTATCTTATTGATGGAATGAAATAAGCATTTCATCACCATTCACCATCGTTCCTAGATGTTCTATTTGAAAAACAAGCGGATAGGTTTTTTGATAGCCAATGTCATCAATTTTATGTCAAAATTCAACTTCTTTGAATATTACACAAATTGTACATGTGTTTTACCGTTCCAGTTTCGTTTGAAAGTTTAATTGTTCAGATAGGGTATCAATTTCTCGACCTAAAGATAAAGAACACCATACGTTACAGACACGAAAATATCTCATTCGGGACAACACTCGGCCAATCTCACGATCAACCTCGGATGTACATAGACGGACTATTTTTAAATATCTTTCGATTCTTAAATTACGGCTGAAAAATATCAATTTTTGAGAATGAGGAATCATTCTCAAAAATTAAGATTTTTCAGCCCTTATTTACGATTAAAGATACAAACCTAAAGATAGTGTCGGTTGTTTCCGCGCTAGTTTTGCTTACACCGTATCCGCCTAACAAAATGCACAATTTTGTTACATACCCATCCGCCTTATATCCATCCAAGGTCTGTTGCAGTTTACAGAAATGACCGAGTGATTTTCCGAATGGAAATCATCTGTCGAGATGTAGACTGGACCTTAAACTTGAAAGTACCTCGAAAGTTGGTGTAGTACTTTTTGTCATTCAAATGCAAATCGGCTCCTGATGGTAATTTGGTTTATACGCTTGAAGAAAAGCTAATTCTTTCAAGGCTTTCCGATCGTCTGTGGAGGTCTTTCATGACATGTAAAAAATTGGACGCATAACGCAGTAAAACACTGCGTTTTGTTTTCAAATTATAATATGCCCAATTATAACCGTAAGTTGTAATGTTTTTTTCGCAAAGTCATATTCAGTAATGTTTGTGACGTCATATAAACCAACGTGCGAAATGACTCGCTTTCATGGCTGCACCCTTAATCCCGATGTATATTTCCTAGAATCGCCGAGGGTATCCGAGTGGTCGGGAGGTAATTCATAATGCAGTTAAGATAATCGTTAAATTGACAAGGTGATTGATTTGGAATTAATTTAGATGAAATTGAAGCGGTTTAGAATGAAATATCAAAATTATTGGCTGATGTATAATAGATTTGTGTGTCTTTACAGACTAATAAATGTTTCAAAATCCATATCAACCAATTCAATCTTGGAATGATTTTTAATCGATTTAAATAAAGTTGTAGAACGTTTTGGAGCGTTATTGCATGATTTCGGAGAGTTTTAAGGTTGGTTTACAATTAATGAATAAATGATAAATAAAGCACTTAGCAAGCAATAATGCTTTAGAAAGGGATTTGTGTTAAGTGTTCAATGGTATTTCTTAAAACATCATTTTAACAGTGGTAAACTTGAAATATTTGCAAACAATCTCGAAATTAAGGACCATTTGGAACCTCCGTAACATAGGGATTTAAGAAAAAAGGACTGGCAACAGTGGAAGTGAAAATGTGATCGTTTTTAAAAAGAATGTTTAACAAGAGGGTATTATGACGAAGAAGCCGTCAGTGACGGGTTATTCTCCCCGAATAAGTGCTTGATAATTAAAAAATCCTTTAAGTTATCTACTGAAAGGTATTGTCACAATTAATAAAAATATGAAAAATGAAGGTTATGTCACCAACCATTTCATTATTATGGCGATTTTTTAAAGTTTAATCTTTTCTTACCTTCATCTTGAGAAAAGCTCTTGACATTGACTGATGACCTTGAACATCGTTCCAACAAAAAGGTCTTATCACAAGCAATACATGTAAAATGTAAAGATGAATTCTCAATTCAATTAAAACGTACGGCCAATCTAGAGCTTTTATGATGGTAATTATAGACCTTGACGATTTGACCTTGAATTTGACCGCGAGCCTTGTCTTAATTATCTACTGAAAGGCATTGTCAAAAGTAATAAACATATGAAATATGAAGGTTATATTACTAACCATTGCAAAATAATGGCAAATTTCAAAATTTTAAACTTCTATTTTTCATCTTGAGAAAAGACCAAGACTTTGACAGATGACCTTTTGAGATGGTAATTACAAAAAGATCTTTTCACAAACAATAAACATGTGAAACGTGAAGATAAATTCTCATTCCAATTTAAAGTTCTGGCCAATTAAGAGATTAAATCACGGAAATTATTGACCTAAACTATTTGGCATTGAACTTGACCAAGACCCCTGTCTTAGATATCTAATGAAAGACTTTGACCTTGTCTGCTTGCCTTAAACTTAGGTCAAACAGAAAGGTCTTATCACAAGCAAAGCACATGTGAAGTATGAATACCCTATCCATCCCATTCCAATTAAAAGTTATGGCCAACTTTGAGTATTCATGATGGAAATTATTGACCTTGACAATTTGACCTTGACGTTTGGCGAGATTCTTCACCTAGTTTTCCTATAAAAGGTCTTGTCACAAATTATAACACCTGAAATATGAAGGCTACCACTTACCATTGCAAAATCATGGCCAATTTTAAAGTTTTAATTATCTAAATTCTGACATTGAAACATGACCTTGACTGATGGCTTAGGCCAAACAAAAAGGCAGGGTTTTCAATGACCCCCTGTTTCTTTGAATTTGGACCCCCTTTTTTCAAATGAACCCCAAAATTATTAAAGAAATATTCTTTATAAAGTTTAAAGGGGGTCATAATGTGTCAAAATAACACCCAGTTTTGAACATAGAGGGAAAACCCAGAAGCAATGCACAAGTGAAATTTGAAGGCTATATCTTAAACCTATCAAAGTAATGGCCAATATTAGGGTCTGTAGGACAAAAATAGAGCTAACGTAAAGCTAATAACATTAAGTCAATTTTTCCCATGGCACTTTTTTTAAGCGTATATTTTCGATAGGTTACGGTCAAGGGGATCTGATTTACTACTCAAATATGAAATTTCATAATATTCTGACCATAAGACCATGAGAAATTGGCCAACAACTTATTTTTACATAAAGGCCTCTTTTTTCCATGACGCAGCCTTGAATTCAAAAATTCAGAAAAAAGGTCCTGGAAATTTTCTAGGAAAATTGTATATGAAGTTTCATCCAATTAGGCCCAGGAATTCCTGAGATATGACGACGGGCGGACGGACGGGCGGATGGACACGAGCACAAGCCGGCGACTATTTGCTTCCCCGAAACTTTTTTCGGGGAACATATAAAATAGCAAAGTGCGAAAAGTTTGGACGATATAACAAAGTATGACTAGGTTTGACATTGCCTACTATACGTGTCCTTATATCTTCTTTTCGTCTGCTAAGTCATATTTAACCAATCTTATTTAAATATCAAAAGTTCTGTTTTAAACAAAAAATCCCCAACGAAATATGCATATATTCATTCGCTCGAATTTCCAAAAGGACAAGCTGATTCTACGAGATATGTTTTTTTACCGGATAAATATGGATGTATTTGATAACAGATGAAATCTCACAGATCAGTTATTTAACAAAACTTTGTCATTCGGTGTGTAGGATTAACCCTTACCCCGCTGAGTTTATTTACAGTGATTTGACATTTTAGGGATATAAAATAGTTGTCTCACACTTATCAAGTAGACAGCAAGGAATGTATGCTAAGATCAGGCTGCATGTCAAAACAGACTGATCTTAGTCTTCATAGCTTGCCGAATCTTTGTGAAAAGCAGAAAATATCAGAAACGGCATGGAAAGGACTAAACGCTGATTTAATGATGGATACTAATTGAAATAAGTAATCGCGGCTGACCCCCAGTAAAATTGTTAGTTGTTGTTGCGAGTGTTAGAAAAAAAGCAATCAAGTGAAATTGATGATATTGATGCACTTTACAAAGGGCATCTGCCTCGGAAATTCTTGTCTCGTTCAACGTTTTTGAATAAATGGAGATAGAACTGTTTATAAAATGGCGAATTCATTCAACTCGTTATTCCAAACACGGGAGATTGTTTAATGATCCGATTCTGTCATCTAGATTTTCCATGTATGTAAAGACAAGTTTAACTTTATACACAAAAAGTCGAATAATGAAACAATTTAGTGTGACCAATAAACAGAAAATAAAACTTGGGTACAGTTAAGAACATCGTGAAATTGACAAAATGAATGATTATGGAATGAGTACGGAATGAAATTGAATGAGTTTCTAGAGCGAGTTTTGAGTGATTTAATGGGAGGTAATCCAATATCGAAAATTTGGTCAGGATAAACAAAATTGGCGATATTAATTACCTCCCTTTTAAAATGTGCATATATGTTCTATATAGCGTCCTATTTCTTCAAAATGTAATCAGACGCTTACAATTTCAATAAATTCAGTGAAATCCCGATTATTTTTCCTAGCTATTTTTATTTAAACGAAATTGTTGTTATATGTTTTTCAGGGATTTTGGAGCGTTTTTGAATGGTTTGAGTGAGTGTTTGGAATGAATGAATGGAAGCCGAGTGAGCGATTAAGAATGGTTATGATTGTTATGAATGTCAATTCACGATGTAACTAACTGTAGGACCAATTTCTATCTATTCCTTCAATAAATTGAAACGTTATTTACTTCCATCGCAGTTGGTAGCGCATCGGATTGTCATTCAACAGGTCACGGGTTCGATCCCCTATGGCGACACACGTCCTCTCCGACTATTTGTTTTCCACCAATGGGTCGATAATCGTAGACCTGTGTCTGCAGCTGGAGGCTAGGAAAGAATGTAACGGTAGTAATGGTGTAAGAAATACCAGGATTCCATTGTTAGGTGCTCCAGCTGCCGCAATATAACTGCAAAATTGTTGAAACGGCGTTTAACCCAATTCAAACAAACAATCACATATTTCTCTGTTTGATATTGAAATCAAAGCTAAATTTTTTTACTGACCTTACGTCATCGTTTTTTCGTCGGCGATTGGAGACCACAGTCTCGTTGCTACAGCTTAGATGAAAATGTAGTTACGGAATTTGGGTCGTCCATCGAGTATAATCATCATAATAATACATAAACGATTTTTTCGTAGATAATTAATTTTTCACCTTGTGTATTACATTCAGAATTTCTTGACGTCAGATAACGAATTCAGGAGCAAGACCCGGTCATATGAAATGGTTCGCTGATTAACTATTAACTTGTGGAACATTCTCATTAATCGGATACTTGCGACACAAATTATACAATAATCGAATCCGACCGCATCCTGATGAACTTTTCAACACCAGATAATACAATTGACAGTTTTTTCTATAGTTAATTGCTTTACCAATTTCTGGACAAGTTCGGATTTCATAGGTCAATGACGTGACACTTGAGTACATCAGGACTTTACCTTTTTTGGCGCTGATGTCGCGAAAACACTTATGACGTCGATTTCCGCTAGCCATTCCGCTAGCCAACATTTTTGTAGCTTTGAAGGTCAT
Source organism: Fragum whitleyi (assembly GCA_948146395.1). NCBI lineage: Eukaryota > Metazoa > Mollusca > Bivalvia > Cardiida > Cardiidae > Fragum > Fragum whitleyi. The sequence continues at coordinate 23,402,547 of OX411548.1, read as the reverse complement.
CTGCGGTTTAACAATGATATTAATAAATTAAAAACATGAAACCATTTTATTTACATAATTATATAATTCTATAGTGCACGATCCATGATTTTTCTCGAATTGGTTTGACCGACATTTTACCATTTGTCAAAGGGTGAGAATAATGTCTTGAAAAAAGTTGCAGTTCCGCAATTTGCGTATCTGTTTATCAAATGATAGATAGTTTCTTGATTATTGTAAACTTGATACATGTAACTACTTTTTTACTGACGTTCCCGGGAAAATTGGTGTTCAGAAAACGACCCTTCACTTGATCGACACATGAATTCCTGGTAAATGTACCCCGTAAACGCCTTTGATTTTCTCTCATTAATTCAACATATCACAGAAAGGTAGAATGACTCAAATACTGCTTACACGTTCGACTTTGTTCTTCGCAGACTGAAAAATACAGAAAAAAGATGATTAAACCAAACCGTGTGTGCTTGTAAAGCTTTTTATTTTTTTTTATTTATTTTTTTTTATCTAAACTGAACTAAGTCAAGCGGGACTATTGTTATGATCTAGTGCTCGTCGTGTGTCCTTGCATGCGTTTCCTGTTATTTTAAACAATTTTCCGTTGAAACGACGAGACAGAATTCAAACAAAGTTCACAGGAATGATGCTTAGAATTTACTCTTTCCGATTCCTTCTTTTAATCCATATCGGACTGGTTATATGGGCGCCACGGGCTATCGAGTCACCCAAAAAGGACCCGACAAGGTGAAATATAAAGAAAATCTTCTTCTCTAAAACTAGTTAGTAGAGTTCAACAAAACTTCACATGAATTATGCTGGGGAACGATTCCTTTATTAATTCAGATTAGCCAGACAACATTGACACCACCGGCTGTAGAGTCACCACAAAAAGGGCCCCATATAGTTAACAATAACAACAACAACAACAACAACACTACTGAGCAGAATTCAACATAACTTAAAGGGAAAGATGCGTGGAACATGCTCTTTCAGATTACTTCTTTTAATCCTGATCAAGAGAAAAACAAGGGTGCTGCAGATTTTTAATTCACCAAAAATGACCCCATATGGTGAAATATAAAAAGAATCCTCTACTCCGAAATAAATTGTTAGACATTGATGGTTTCAGGCAGGTAAGTCTTTTGGGTGGAACTCTTTCGGGTTTCCTTGCTTTAGGGTGATATTTTAACCCATCATGAGAAAAAAGGCCTTCATGGCACATACATTACTATTTGCACTTCTTGTACAGTTTTTGACATATTTTTAAGAAACCTTCACAAAACGTTGCCCATCATGGGAACTTTCACTTTAATTGTGCACGTAGTTTTTACGTGATCTTGTTATGTGTCATGGAAAAGGGGCCTTTATTGATAAAACCTTTTAACACATCTTTCACGACAGATTTATACTAAAATTTTACATTATGATTGGCATTGTGTCTTTCTTTCCACACCATTGCAGTTAAGTGTTGTCATGCTTTTTAAGGTAGTGAACCCGTAATAGTTCCGCAATGTTTCTGAAGTAATGGACTTTAACAGTGTTGACCGAGGTTTCCTAATGATTATCATTAGGAAACCTTGGTCAACGCTGTAAAAGATCATGAGCTCCGAAATGTTGCGGAACTATTACGGGTCCACTACCTTAACCTTTATGTTTGTTGACGATCTGCCTATAAATAAGGTACACCTATAAACTTTCTCATAAGCTTTAAAGTGCCAGTGGAGTGATACTGGCCATCTTGGGCGTCTTGTTTAATGTTTCGTTCTTGAATATTTACACCAGTCTTTCCTGCCCTCCGTTGTCAAATAGATGAATAAAGTCCAGATAAACAGAACTATTTAATTTAAAAGTAACCTCACTAGAAATAATTCTGTTAAGAAGTTCCCTATCCGCGACGGCGGAACACATCCTTCCCGACTCATTGTTTCCCACCAATAGTCAGATGATCGCAGTCATATGTGGGTTTGTAGCTCTAGGCTAGGAAAGGATGCTGGTGTGGGAAATACAGTCGTCAAACATCGTTAAATTGACAAGGCGAATGATTTTGGAATAATTTTGGAATGAAATTGAATGAGTGTGATAAGTGCGTTTTGAGTGAAATAAAAGGGGGGTAATCACGTACCGCTAATTTTGTTCATGATGAACAAAATTAGCGATACTTATTACCCCCTTTAACAAAATATGTATACAAGTTCTATAAATAGCTTCTTATTTCTTCAAGAACCGATCAGACGCTTAAAATTTTATTTATGTCAGTGACATCGTTTTTTTCTATTTAGATTTATTTTGAATGTAGCTGTTGATTTCATATTTTAGTCATTTAGAGTTTTTTGAATGGTTTGACTGAGTGTTTATAATGAATGAATAGAGCGCTGAGTGACCAATTTAGAATGGTTTTGAATGAGATGAGTGTCAGTCTCACGATGTTACTAACTGTACCAGAAATCCTTTACAGGTGTACAAAGCGACGCGATATGAGTGAAAAATTGATTAAATTTGCGTAAAATCCCTTCCAATTAAAACAAATTTTATCGGTTTCACTTCTGCTCATTATGGCGACTTAATGAATTTCTAAATTTTAGACATAGTCCTAATGAATCAAGTCGATCCCTGTTTGCTTGTTTAAGTGTATTATTTCAATTGTCGTTCTTATTATTTATCTAAAATGACCTGGCACTCATTAACTTCCGTCAGATCTCGAGTATTCCCGCAGCGTACCTCAATTTCATTTCACCATTTTACTGATTTACTTGTACTTTTTCACATCTTCTTAAAAAAGTCGCGGTAGTACAGTGGTTACAGACGCCTACCCGTACAACGATAAGTTGTTGGGTCGAGTTCAATTCCCGACAGGGACACATGTTTTAATTATTGTGATAATAGTAAATATATTGATTTTTTTTTAAATTACATTTCTTAATATTATTTTGTAATTAGGTTTTTGGTCAGTTACGATTAATATTTTTTTATTCTTCATTCAACTTTTGTTGATAGCACCAACCAAGATTATTGTATTCCGATCGAGAGCAAGATTTGTTTCATACCTCAATGAAAAGAAAAAGTATTATAAGTTGTTAGTAAGCTTGTACCGAATAGAAATCCTGATAAAGATATCATTTGTTTCAAGATATTGAATTATAAGATATGAAGAAAAATAACGTTTTTGACGTTAATAACCAGTAATCACAATTAAACAGGAATTCCATTAACGTGTTCAAACAGTGTATATGTTTTAATTTCATACTGTCATGAATTTAAAAAAGTGACTTTCCATCTCATAAATATAGATCTAGATATATATTTCAAAATCTATAATTATTTTCCGTAATTTACAATGACTTATAGACAGGACTTTGCAATGGTCAAATTGAGTCTGGCGGAAAAAAACTGTACCGAATATCAATAGTTTTATATAACACTGTTCAAAAGTATCAAAATAGGTACTTAAAAAATTGTCACCATAAAAAGAAATAGAAATATTTCTGGTCATTGTCCGGCTTGAACTCGTGACCTCCTGTTTATGGGAAAACAGCCTTACCACCACCGCTAAATTTCCGTATGCACTCTGGGTTGTGATACATATTTTTCATCTTAACTTTGCGAGTGTAATTCTATATTAAGAAACATATTTACCGACTATCAATAGGGGTCAAAAGGAATATCTAATGAGTGCCAGGTCATTGTAGATAAATAATACACGCGGCCGAAGATTGTTGTTGTTTATTGGTATAGGTAGATTTTGCGCGGTGAGCCGTGAAATCTACTTTTAAAGGTTAAATTCCCGTGTTTTTCTTTCAATATAGATAAAACAGGTTTAAACAATACATAAAAAAGATACAAATTATCTTACAAATGTATCATATGCTTTTTAAATATACCCGATATACGCCTACGTCAGAGCTCAGTTTTGAAAATACACCTATATCATCTACGCCTGTCTGTTTGTCCGTCCGTACGTCCGATCTTTGTTCACACAGCTCCTCCTTTTATCATGAGCGGATTTGCGTGAAACTGTCACGAAAAAGTTCTCTTCGTGTAACCATGCGCATATCGTAATGATTGTGTGATTCTTTGCTGCGTCACGGACAAAGGGCCCTGTTTTGAAAACTTTTCCGTAGCGGGTCATATTTAACACCGGCATATTTGTTTTGCTCTGTATCACTATAGGAGTATTTTCAAAACTGAGTTCTGACGTAGGCGCTGAGTCGATTACCATAGGTAATTCGGGTATGATTATAAAAGCAAATGATAGGAGTCGTGTTCCCTCTTTTTATTTTTACCATCACGTGCCCAATATACATAAACCCCTACAGACCAGAAAGCCGTTAACCAAAATAAACAACAGTTTCTAGTTAAAACCGTTAAATATCGGATTCCATAGAAATAATGTTCCCATATTAATAATTAAAATGTTATCTAAATAGTCTAAAATGCCGAAGGGTTATTTATCTCATTCTAAATAAACTAGAAATCTCTTGCTAATTGGCAGCGATTTTTCATCTGACATCTATTCGATTTCCCCGGGGGCATTGCTTATTTATCATAGAATACTCAGAATAGCCACAAAGAAACGTTTCCATGTTGAAGGCCTAAGAAAAATAATAACAGTTTGTTTGTCTGGCGGTCAGCACCACCACCAACTATATAGAGAATAACATGTTAGTGTCTAAAAATAACAATGTTATCTTGTCGAGGGTGGGAGAATTTATAATGACGAGGCTTTGACGAGTCATGATAATTTTTCACAGCCGAGACATGACAATATTGATATTTTAAGACTCTAACATGTTGTTCTATTTATCATGCAATCTTTTTCCACGGCTTAAGTATGATAAACCCTTAAAAATCAAAGAAAATCGGGTGAAAGTGTATGTAAATTGTTTCTAAAAATAGACCGTCTGATATCATGTTATGTTATCAGACAGGTGATATTATAGGTTATTGAATTTATATGGGAATATATTGTGTCGGACGAGTTCTTTTGGCAGTGTGCCCGAGCTTGCGAGGGCAACTACGCCAAAAGAACGAGTCCGACACAATATATTCCAATTTAAATTCAATAACCTTTTTATTGTATACTTTGATATTGTTGGACGATATTAACTTCTTACTTATCATTTTTTTTACATCACCTATAATTCAAGAACGATTTTGTAGTTAAATTTACACCGCTTTTAAATAACAGTTACGCAATAGACATTTTCCCGCAAAATCCTTTCCGTTATATTTTTACGTTCGGATGAATACATCCGTTGCTATGAAGTGACGGTGTAAACAAAAAAGACGGCGGACATTTTTTGTGTCGATTCGCCTTTTCGATCTTTAAATACGCGTTAATTTTGACTTACTTTGAATAAAAATGAAATAAAGATATTTATAAAAACTTGTTTATTTGTTATTTTTACCAGTTACACGTTCCAGAACTGACTAAATCGGCGTACTTGATTCCGGAGCAGACTAGCGATAGTCATGAAGGACGGGACGGAGTGAAAGACGAAATAAAGAGAAAGATATGGAGGAAGAGAGATAGATACTAGAATTATGATAGACACAAAGGGATGGGCATGGCATAGTTTTGAAAGAGTTATGTTATAAAATAACAAAAGAAAAGAGAAACAAAAACAGTGATTTGGAAGAAATTTGAGGGGGGGGGGGCATCTGAGTCGACGGAGATGGGGAGGGGATGAAGTGGTTTATTTCTCGGAAAATGTTTCAAAGAGATGAAAACAAACACTGGTGAATTAACCTTTAGGCATTCAAAGAACTTGAAACGTATTTCTTTACTCTGACAAAACTATTTCTCGAATATTGAACGCAAAAAGAAAGCGTTGATAATGTTATTTTATGTTGACTTATGGCGAGGTAGCAACCAAAAAGTAGTCCAGTCCATTTGTGCACGTGAAATTAATCTTAGTGCAATATCAAAGTATGCAATATCAAAAAATATTGCACACTTTCCTCCCGTTCAAATACATAGAGACAATATCAAAGTATATAATAACAGGTTATTACAGGCTTCATTGCACGATAAATTTAAGTTATATCACGGCGGCTTGTGCCCTTACTTATGTTATCTTGTCGTTCCGCAAGCTACTACAACCACAATATCTTAAGGTAGTGGCCCCGTAATAGTTCTGCAACGTTTCGGAAGTAATAAACTTCAACAGCGTTAACCGAGGTTTCCCTAATGATTTCACTATGAAACCTCGGTTAACATTGTGTAAGATCATGAGCTCCGAAATGTTGCGAACTTAACTTATCTATTAACTTATATTATTTTTGCACAATATAACGGATAATTAAAAAGTAGTTTCTTATGAAAATGCCTCTTTGGTGGTTCAGTTAGTAACATCGTGAAATTGACTGTCATTCCGATCAAAACCATTCTTAATCGCTCACGCAGCGCTCCATTCATTCATTCCAAACACTCACTCAAACCATTCAAAACGCCCCAAATCACACGAATAAAAAAAAAAATATAGCAACAACATTCAAAATAATAATCGGTTGATAAAATCCAGGTTTTCATTGACATAATTAAATTTTGTGAGAGTATGATGGGTTTGTATAATCATAGAAAGCTAATCATAGAACACGAATGCATATCTTATTAAAGGGAGGCAATAAGTATCGCTAATTTTATTCATAGTGAACAAAATTAGCGATATTGGACTACCTCCCTTAATTTCACTCAAAACTCGTTCTACACACTCATTCAATATCATTCCGAGATAATTACAAATCATTCTCCTTGTCAATTTCATGATGCTGTTTACTGTACCACTCCAGACAACTTGTTTAATTAGTTCCGAATTTTATGACGTCTCATTCTACACTTTCGACTTTGTTAAAAACATGCAAAATATAATTATCAAAACACAATATTTGTAAGATGAAGACTCAAGTTTTTTTGTGTGTGTATGAATTTGAAGGTAATGAAGATTTTTAAAATAGTATCTAATAGTACTGTTCTAATTGTGAGCCGCCGTCATAGCGCAGTTCGAAGCGCGTCGGACTGTCAATCTAGAGGTCCAGGGTTCGATCCCGATGGCGGCACTCATTCTTTCCGACTATTTGTATCTCACCAATGGCTCACCAATGGGTCGATAATCGTTGACCAATGTGAGATAGTAGCTGGAGGCTAGGAAAGGATGTGATAGTTGTACTAGTGAGAGAAATACCAGGAATCCATTGTTAGGTGCTCCAGCCGCCGCGATATAACTAAAAAAACTGTTGAAAGCGGCGTTAAACTCCATTCAATCAATCAATGTACTAATTGTGTGTTATATATATGTGCTGAACTCATATTTGTGTCTAGCGCACATTGAGCAAATTTATTTGAATAAACTTGAAACTTTGGGCCAACTTATTTCTCGCCTGGATCTAACCCGGATGTAGACTGGTCCAACTGACGACTTACAGAATAGCCCAGTAGTTGATATTTTGACAAGTTAGTTACATCGTGAAATTGATATTCACCTCAATCAAAACCATTCTAAATCGCTCATTCAGCGCTCTAATCATTCATTCCAAACACTCACTCAAACCGTTCAAAAACGATCAAACCCATTGAAAAATATAGTATCAACAACGTCATTCAATATAAATTTTAACAAAGAAAAATCGCGACTTCACTGACATAATTCAAATTGTTAGCGCATCATAGGTTCTTAAAGAAATTGGAAGCTGTGCACAGATATCGAATGCATTTTTTATTAAAGGGAGGTAATCAATATAGCAAATTTTGTTCATCCTGAACAAAATTTGCGATAAAGGATTACCTCCCATTAAATTCACTCAAAACTCGCTCCTCGCATTCATTCAATTTCATTCCCAAATCATTCCAAAATCATTTCCAGCCATCAATTTGAGAGATATCCTGATAATGCGGTTAAACAATATCCGCTCGGGGCCATAAATAACTTCGCCCTTAAAAGACAAAATTAATGGTAACTATCGGTCAATTCATTATTCTGAATATTAAACTTGTAAGATTTACATCTAATCTACCTGATGGTGTTGTTGTTTTCACCCATAGGGATGTGTCCGTTGCTCAACTCTTGGTTTTCCAAATTGGTTTGTTGAGCGTCAAGTGGATTGAGTGTACCTTGATATTTTTCCGTTTCCCAAACCAGATCGCCAGGGTGTGGCGCCTGATCAGAAGATATGTTTGCCGAGCACGAAGCAGTTCTAGTCACGTGCAATCTTGGACATGTGTGTTCATTTCTACTCGGATCACAACAGTCACCATTTAACACTAAAACTTTAATATACACAGATCCAATATCTGTATTATGCTCGCCTTTACCAAGCTCAAAACTGCACACATACTTATGAGTTTTGTCCCTCTTTATGTTAGTTCTATCGTGGGACGTATCAAGTTCTACTTCACTATGACCACTACCTTCTCTGATATCTCTACCTGTTTGAGTCACATCAGGCAACGGAGACAAAGTTTTACAACCATTAATCACATTAATACGGCTGACATCGGGCATATTTTTCTGTATTATACACGTGTTTATGTTATTCCTTTGTGGATTGTTGTCGAATACATTCATAGCAGAACCGTGTTTCATTTCAACGGCAAGAATATTGACCATCTCTTCCAGCGATTCACCGTCATGATTCCGTAAGCAACAGCAAAATTTGTTCCAGACTTTACAACAAGTCGTCCTAATCTTCTCAAATATGGACTTGCGTAATAAGATATATAACCAGGGGTCTAACAGTTGGTTTATACTGGCAAGACGAATTGCTGTCAGGTCCCAGAGATAATTAGACCGATGTGTCGCTATCGTGACAATAATTTGAATCTGAAATAGACAATTATCTTATTTTCTGAAAACAATAATTGTTAACTTTTGTTACACCAGGTAGAAAGACAGACTCTATTTGGGCTGTGGAGACGAGGCGGGATCGGCTTATCAATGTCAATACATTTTGTTCTAGATCAATTTACCTTACTATATGTCTCTGAGACCTACAGCTAAGAACATCGTGAAATTGACAATGTGAATGAATTTGGACTGATTTTGAAATGTTATTGAATGAATACAAAAGGTGGGTTTTGTGTGAAATTTGCGGGAGGTAATCCAATATCCCTAATTGTGTTCAGGATGACCAAAATTAGCGATATGCATTACCCCTCTTTAAAGAAATTACTTTATCAAAGTGTTGTAAGCACTGTCGGTCGGTCGTCTTTGAATGATTGGAAAGAATGCTGCATTTCAAACCATCAAAATTTGGGTAGAGAACTTTCTTTTTTTAAGGACTATTTAAACCGATGATCCCAACACCAACGTGAAGTGGCGGATTCAGAGAGTTTTGCGGGTGTTCAAACGAACTCCTCTTTAATCTTATTTTGATTTTCATGGATAAATCTAGTCAAAATTATGTAATCCTACGAAAACGTAAATGAAGACAAACAAAAAGAAAAGTGCGTACTTTTTAATGGGAGGAAATAAAATATTGATATCTTATTTCTTTAATGCTTTTCGGTGGTTTATCGAGAAATAACGGTAGATTATCACTTGATAATCTCACCGCAAAAGCAGTGAAATTATCAAAATTTTATACCCTGCTTGCGTGCTTCTCACCCTATCTGACGTCATCTATGCGGGGCCAAATAAGTGACGTCACAATGAACGTTGCATAGCAATCGCGCGCAAAATGACGCGATTCAAGAAAATATGTCATAGAAATTCACATTTTGTCTCATTTTTGCATTAAAGAAATAGAATAATCGTTTGTTTTTCGTGTAAGATCGATTGATATTTTATTTCGTGAACAACAAAAGCTTTATTTTCACTCGTAGCTCTGCCACTCGTGAAAATATAGCTTTTGTTGTTCACTCAATGAAATATAAATCGATCTTACACTGAAAAAAACGATTATCCTCTATATCTCCAATTATTTCCATTCACACCCATTCAATATGAATAACTAAATATGGCCTACGTCGCGGGAGTGAAATATACCCGTTGAATAATTTTGTTATTACACGGGTGTTATTACACTCGTTGAATAACTATGCAAATGAGCTCAGATCGAATAGCAACGCTATTTTGTAACCGCGAAAATGGCGTCATAGTGTATATATTGTGACGTCATTTTTAAACGGCGTTATTAATTTCGCGGAAAATTGAAAAGTTGAATTTCAAAAATTTTGACGAATTTCGCCAAATTCGGGTCATATTATAAATAGAATATAAAATTTGTGCTCATAAAATACCGAATCTATTAAAATCGTCATCTATAAACAGATAAAAACTCGGCGTAGCCTCGTTTTTATTTGTTTATAGATGACTCGTTTAATAAATTCGGTATTCCATGACCACTCAATTAATATCCTCTTTTTCCAAAACTATTTCCCTAGTCAAACACACTTTTTTTCTAATTGTATCATAAAAACACCTGTAAACATTTTTAAGATACAAATTTAGAGGGGTCAGAGCAAATGTACTTTATGTGTAGGCACTTACAATAGGCTTGCGCTTACCCTTCAGATATTACTATACCAACCCATTCTCCAAATATCTCAAGATAATTCCGTTAAAAACAAAATTTCGAAACTTTAAAAACCGATGGATGTTAAGCAATGAAAGAAATACGCCATTTCAAAAGTCTCGTCGGAATGCATCTAGATCATTTTGTTTTTTGTTAATCTCAAAACGTCCTTTACATTAATAGTTTAATTTCCTATAATCTAAAATGTCATCAGAAATTCGGTAGAATAAATTCTGGGATTGGCTTGGAGGATTGTCAGACGAATTTTGATTACAGATCTTGATAGCCACTCTAACCCTTGTAATGAAACAACAGTAATTGAAATCGTAGACGCTAAAACAATTTTAGATTCAAATAATTAAATAACACTTCCACAAATCCTTTATGCGGGTACCCATTTGAATCGTCTTGTCTACACGATTCAAATAAGTACCCCCAAATGTAGGGTTTAATCAATAACGCGTTTTTTAATTTAAGTACAGTGACTTGTTCATGAAATGCACTACTTTTGTTCCACTTTTTTGGGGGTTCGTTACTTACATTTTGAAGTATGAAAAACCTACTCATTTAAAGGAACAAAGAAATTCAGTAACCTAAAAAAAAGTCAGAATTATAAATGGCAAAGTTTCTGAACTTACCAACTTTGCCATTTCCAGTGATGAATTTCTTCTGTATTTATTTGCCTTTAATTAAGTTATATTTCTGATTGTAACTTTTGTATTACTCTATATATACGTACATGTACATGTACTTATAGTAAATATCCTCTATTTGTGTCTTACCATTAAGGGTGCCCAGCAGATGACAAATGTTGTAGTAATTGCACACATGAGCACGATCATCTGGGCGTCTACTGTACTGTGTTTTTTCTTCACGGGTCTGTACCCGGTGGTGGTTGTCCAGTCAGTCTGTTGGCTTATCAGTAAACTGTTTCTCTTACTGTCCTCGTGTTGGTTACTTTGTCGCCTCCTTAAACTGGAGAGCATGATAACAACGTAACAATTACACGAAAGCATAATTATTAGAAGAATAATGTTGATAGAGGCATAAATATACGCATATGTGTTTTGTACTGTGTCACGACTGTGAAAGTCTAAAAAACACCACGTACCAGGGTATTGTAATTCATATCTTCCGAACCCAAATAAAGGAAGTAGGCCAAACCAAATAACAGATATCCACAGTACGGCAATTAGACACCTCGTGATCCCATGGGTACAGCGACTAGAATAAAAGAAGACACATTTTAGCGCTAAAAACCGTTCCACCGATATTGCACATATGATGAATGTCGTAGATAAACCGGCACACGTCATAGCAAACCCCTGATAGAAACAATGACCATCCCCACCCACCCACTTTCGACCGTTGATGTAAGCGGATATAGTTGAAGGTGTTGTGAGCACAATCCCTAGCAAGTCTGTCCAGGCAAGACCACTGATCAATATATAGAACTTCGACGTCCGTGAATTCTTCTTACTGATATGAAGCGTACATAAAGCAACAACATTCCCAACTACTCCTATAATAAACATCACCAATGGAGACACAATAGTTGCACCACGGACTACGGTAGGTTCGAAACATCCTGAGGTCGTAAAGTTCGTGATGTTGGACTGGTTGCATATAGTTGGTTCCATAATAGGGATACTAGTATTCATTTACTTCGTAAGTGTACTTTAATTCCACATAGTTGTTTTGTCGTCTTCTCAACCACCTGTAAAATATTCAAAAAGGTTTTTACAGTTAGTTACATTGTGAAATTGACATTCACCTCAATCAAAACCATTCTTATACGACCACTCAGCGCTCCAATCTTTCATTCCAAACACTCACTCAAACCATTCAAAGGCGCCCAAACCCGTTGAAAAATATAGAATCAACAACTTCTTTCGAAATAAACTTGGATAGAAAAAAGACATAATTTAAGTTGTAGGCGCATCATAGGTTCTTGGAGAAGTAGGAAGTTATCTATAGAATTTGTCTGCATATTCTATTAAAGGGAGGTAATCAATATCACTAATTTTGTTCATCCTGAACAAAATTTGTGATATAGGATTACCTCCCATTAAATTCACTCAAAACTCGCTCCAAACACTCATTCAATTTCATTCCTTAATCATTACAAAATCATTCACCTTGTCAATTTCACGATGTTGTTAACTGTACATTGTACACTTAGAGATAAGGCTGATATTTTCAGGTAGTTATACAAAAGTAGACTAGAACTTACAACCGAATATGTCGAAGAAAGTCGTTCATGTCATAATATACATTGTTTAGATGCATTTTACAAAATGGATTTAGAAAGATTTGCTCCAGAAAAACGCATCGAAGTTGCACTTTTGAGATAAATGTTTCTTTTCGGAACAATAGCTTCCTCGAAAAGGACCACTCTAGTACTGGAAAATAACTGCCAATAAATACCCTCAACATTAAAGCGACAATTGTGTTCGAGAAAACAGAACAGTGTTCGACATTCCTAACCGGTTGAATTGTGTGACGGAACCAAAAAAAATGTTTGTGGCAGATAAGAAAGAAGTAGCAGTATATTGAAGAGTGTGTTATAGTGTTTGGAAAAAGGAAACATCACGTTTCATGAAAACATTTATTTTTACTTTGCATTCTTTTTCTAGAATAAAACACATCGGGTCTTCAAAACCATCGCTTGTAATCAAATGGTTCACGAGATTTGGAATTTTATCTTTTAACTATACAAATTTCCGTGTGAAAACACCCATATGATATCTTTTATGATATGACATGGGTATTTTTGGAACAATGACATAATGCGGTTATTTTTAGAAATTGCATTTCTGTTAGAAACATCGACGAAAATAAGGCAAATAGAGGTCATAAGATAAATATGATACGAACTTTTAAGTGCATTGTATGAAAAAATATTTATTTCGGTTGTGGGACTTGAAAATTGTCTCTGCATAGTCTCGACAATTATCAATTCCCCCAACCTTGTTAAATATTTTCTGTTTTCGTACAGCAATTCACTTACAATTCTAGAAAAATGTATTTTAGTTGATTACAGTATCAGAAAAAGCCAAAACATATACGCGTATGTAGGAATAAGAATTAACGTGTTTTTTTTGTTTTTTTTTTAAATTGAAAATCTATTGCATTTACTGAAGCGAATTCTGTAATTGTTCGACAGAGAAGGCCAAAACCCAAACTTGTATGTAGGAATAAGGATGAGCGTTTATTTTAAATGATCATCTACTTCATTTTCTGAACAGAACTCTGTAATTGTTCGACATATACAATTTCTTTCCAGAAATTAAGCGGTAATTGAGTTCAGACATTTATCCATTTGGAATGGACTCGATGACATTCTTTTATAAGATTTCATTACAATCGTTAATATAAGCAGTCGAGTGAGTTAAGTTTAATTTTTTTATCCACTTCTAACCCTCATCCTGTTGAATATAACTATTGTTGCAAATGGACAATTTTAGGGACATATTATCCAGGCTTTCCTACAGTAATGGAGCAGAAAGCAGTCAGCGTTGGACCATACCAATATACAGGCTGATCTAGGTTTTTACTTTGCGCACATTTAAATTGTAGAAATGTCTCACTCATAGTAAAATATCATAACGTTCATCATCTACCATGCATTGGGGACAACTATTGAATAAGGACTGGAGTAATTTTAAGAGTTTTCTACAAAAAATCTTATTATTTTTTTTATTTTGTGTATATTTCAAAACGAGCGTTACGATTAAGAGACAAATTTGTTTTATACCTGGGTGTAAACCTTTCTGAATACGCAGATATTTTGTAAACTTCCTCGTGACATAGTCTAAGAGGAATTAATGTCATATCGGTCAAATCGGTACTTTTAAAATTGATGGCATAGGTTATTTGAGAAAATAAAAGTTATTTTTGTCTTAATTTCTTCTTCTTCTTTTTTTAATTCATGGAATAATTAAGTCTAGCTTATCCATACAGAGTGTCTCGGATTTTATTTTTATACCAACAGGAGTAAAAAAAAAAGTATACTCTTTGTCTCTGAAACGTGTAAAAATTCTAAAACGAATTTCTTGAATAGATTCTAATGAGGTTCCCATGTCATAAATTGAAAATGAATATTTGGATTGTCTTTGTAATACGAAAAGTAAAAATCTTGATAGTGCGTTAAGTCATACTGCGTGGACTGCATAGAGTGTCGTGGGTTGAAACCTTTCGCACTTATATTGTATGTTATTTGCGGAATTTTCAATTATTGTTCTGTCCTTCTATAAAAGAGGTTCTTTTTAAATGCGACCCCTGGATGATCTGTATCGCTGCCATTCTCTTTTAAAATGAATAAATATTTATTTCACAAAGATCTCTGATGGTTTTGTTTTTGCCTGACGGGTTTCATTTATCATTATTTATCCCTGACATTTTCATGTCAGATGAGATAACATAACTGTCACAATTTCTCATTAAATACTCGGTTTGAACCACAACATGTTTTAAATAAAGACTCATTAAATCTTATTATCACCCTGAGAAAAATTAGCGAAATTGGACTACCTCCCTTTAATGTCACTCAAAACTCGCCCCACACACCTATTCGATTTCATTCAAAAATCATTTCAAAATCATAAATCTTGTCATTTTCTTGATGTTCTTAACTGTAAAATCATTCTTAATCATTGGTTTAGCGCTCCATTTACAGCCTTCAAAGCGCAGTGACTCACGCAAAAAGTTCAACCGCTCCGAATTGGATTTTACCACTCCCCAAAATTTTTAATTTCAAATCTATCAAATCATTTAATGATTTCATTAACTGACGCGAATTTGAAGCCTTTCGATTGAATCATTAGTTGGTTTCTAATTATTTTTCAAGGAAGATGATATGATATCGCCAATTTTGTTCATTTTGACTGAAATTAGGGAGATTGTGCTACCTCCCCAAATACTACTTCAAAACTGTCTTATCCCACTTATTCAGTTTCATTTCGAAGCAATTCCAAAATCATTAACCTTTTAAAATCAACAATCTTTTAAATATAAATAAAAATGAGCGCAATAACAAAAGCAACTATTGCGTTCCACTCTATAATGCTCGTAACTTCTTCCTTACTATTAAGTTGGTTTTTACTTGCTAAAAATACACAAAAGTTGGTAAAACAAACATACTTAGATCTAAATGATATCCCTCTGATAAAAAATAAAGTTCTAAAAAAAGAATCATTAGACTGAAAACCAATCAAACATTTCTAAATTTAAGTTAGCCAGTGGTATAATGGAATGTTTGGTGCGTTTTGAATGACTTTTTTTAAAATTTGTGAATGATTTTGTAGAGGTTTGAATCCTTTCAGAAGAAGACATGCTTTATATATGAATAGAGCACTGTGCGAGGCGTTGAAAATTGTTTTAGTTAAATTAGATACAATTTCCCGGATTAACCAATTGAATTTTTTTATTTCTTTTTTTTTAACAAGACCTTGGATCTGCTGTGAACTTTGTGTTTTCTGTGTTGATTTAGAAGGTTAAGATTTCCAATGAATTATGTTTCAGCTATGAGGATTCAGTAGATAACGAAATTCCGATGAAAATTTTCTAAAGTGAATTAAAACTACCAATGCTCTACCGGTAAATATGTTGTCGTAACTTTGGCGAACGAGATCTAAATGCGACAAATGATCCGTAAATTACTTTCGACAGAAACATATGGGTAGAGTTGCGAAAATATTTGAACTTCTGCGCGAATACGTAGGAAGACAAGGATACAATTATCTTTAATTAACAGAGATAGGAGTCATACTTTCATGATGAAACCAATCGCGAAACGTATTAGAAATGTTACCCTGCTTTGCGCGCGAGTGCGCGCGCGTCTCGCGTGCAAAGCCGGGTGAAAATTCTTGACATTCTCAAACGTTTATAATCCTGAACGCATGACGGTTAAAATCCCTTGTTTCTGTGTATTATAAATTATCATATCCTATGTAACGCTTGAAATGCGTACGAATGTAACTTTTTATACCTACAATCATTGAATATATCCAACTTCCAATAAAATGTAGCTTTAAGGAATTTGAAATAATCACATTCATTGTATTGCCCCGATCCATGACAATTAACGTATTTTATATTACGGCGAAACATTTGACAAATTGTATAATAAATCAAGTTGTGATGGCTGGTTTTTGTGTTCACGTGGTATTGAAATTGCGTCCAGGATTTAAGATAAACTCAGCCTTGTACTTTAGACTGATAGCCTTCTTGTATGTGCTTACACTAAAAAAGCTCAAAGCGACCTAGGCTCGAACTGGAAAATGAAGAACTCAAAGAAGACGCGAAGATGAGGTCAACTCAAGCAACTAATAAGTTCCATCCCCACCCCCAATAGTAATTATAATTATAATTATAATAATTATATTTGAGGTAATGCATGGTCAATATTATTCTGACGTCGCCCACGCTAATGCTTAAGGTGGCAATGGACAGCGGTCTCTCGTCTCTATAAACCGGAAGTGGGTTTTCGTTTATTTCACGGCTCTTTTTGCGTGTTGTTTAAAAAGACCGCTTTTCGTAAGATTCTACTTATGGAAATAACGTAGAATAATGATGGTAAAACTTCATAATTCAGCTTCTTTTCAACATTTGATATTAATTGAATGACTGAATCATTAAATTTAACAATAAAAATGCGTTAAAACCGTCATTTAATTAGGAGGGTCACTGTAAAATAACGAAAATCTTTCTTATTTGCATGGAAAGGTATGATGAAATTTTTACCAAATAAAGGAAAAATATGGGTTAGAAACATATCGGAAAATTAGAAAAAATCATTGGGTAATTTCTTCAAAAAATAGGTTTTTGTGGCATTTTTTATCAGTAAAATTACAAAAATTAGTGCATTTTTAACTTTTGAAGGCAAATTATGCAAATGCAATTGATCAAAGAGAATTTTTCTTGTCAATAGCCATTGTGTACATGTATAAGGTCTATCAAAATTTATGTGTTTTATAGCTATAACCTTGTACAGAGTTCATACTAGACTTAAAACGAATATAACCGTTTTACTGAAAAATGGCCTATACCACCCAAGGGCAAATAACTCTAGCATGAAAACGAGCGTGGAAAGGCTCAAATTTTGATATAATGACTACACAATGTCAATCTACAACATATGTGACCAAGAAAAAAATTCATTTGGCGGATAAAAATGACGCCATATGTCCATTGCTACCTTAAAACATTATGTAACGTCGATTTTGCCATTTAGACGTTATCACATTATATTTTTCTGAAGCGCTTCTTTTTATCGCATGTAGATTTGTCATGCGTATTTAATTTTTTAATATTGCTATATAAGTTATACTCCGAATAAGAAAACAAAATAAACTCTTTCTGCTAGAAGCATTATACTATCAATCGGCTTTAATCATTTTTATCTTGGATTGCTGAAAAAGCTCTTGTGATTGTTCGAAAAAATAATATTTCAAAAATGTAGAATGATTTATGATAATCATTTTGATTATGAAATGCGGCAGCGAAGCATTTTGAAAACCGGCTATAACATTCGCGTTTGTAAGAAATTGTGTACACACATACTTTCTTTCTCTATTTTGTTTTATATGACGTATTATTATTTTTAACCGCATTAACGAATACTAGAAAAAAATATTATTTTTATTTTCAATTTTCACAAAAAACGTTTATTATTTATAAAGATATTGAAAATCTTAACCATATTTCACGCCGATTTTTCGTTAAAATTTGACGTTTCACAACTTTTGAATTGTAAAATAAATCTCTATCAAGTGCTTGTTGTTTCACTCACATTCATTTTAGTTCACCTACAAACATGATCTCACCTCTCGCGCAAATCTTAAGATTCTCAACATTTTTGATGAACTATTTAATGCATTTTAGGGATTTTAAAGAAATCCACCCACCCATAATTTGTTACGTTTTACAGACGTAATTTTCGAGTTTTTGTGACAAAGAAACTTACTTAAACGGGAATTCCATTTTCCTCGATTCACCTAACAAATATACTTTAAAAGTATGCTTTCTTGTGGTTCAATTGGTATAAAGAACATAGAAATTGACCAATAGGTTTGGAAAATATGGCTGATGAAACTAAACGGGAGACGTTCAATTTCAAATGTTAAGCATTACTGTGCGCGACGTCTCATCTGTATTTTGATCAATCTTTAATATCGTCCACTCAATGTCCCACTTCTAATTCCATCGGCGATTCAACAGAATAACTTTCTGAAAAACTGCGTGCGAAACCGTAAAACGCGCCATTTCGCACAAAAGTTTGTATGACATCACAATCGTCAATATGAATTTGAGTAGCAGACAATCTACGAAAGAGTTAAAATGGGCCTATTATAATTTGATTACCAAATTCAGTGTTTTACTGCGTTTTGTAAGTCAAGAGTTATATGCCCATAAGATCTCTATAAACAATCGGACAGCATTAAAAAAATATTTATCTTGAAGAATATTGACAAAAGTACCACTAGAAGCCGCAATTCCTAAAAATGACCAAATATCAATACACTTACGACCGAGGTACTTTCTAGTTCACAGAAAAGACCAAGCGATGTTCCGATTATGAAATCAGCTGTTTTTTACTATGAAGATCCCACGAAAATGAATATCGAACCGGGACTTTACGTCTTATTTGAATACAAACGTTCAGTGGTGCCAATATGGAAGATTTTTTCTTAAATAATTTTCGAGTCGATCCTAACAGTTTTTCATTAAGGGTTTGCGACCTTAGTCCCCACAGACTGCACGAGGGCAAATACTCTAAGCAATAACAAGAATCGTTTTCGCGACACATTCTCTTTTTTTCACAGAGGCTAAACATATGTATCGTCTCATAAAACGGTGACATTTTAGAAAGACAAAGCTTATACCAAGACAAGTATATTTTCCGATTAATTCAGAGCCAGAAGCCTTTCATCCGTGAGAAAAAAGCAGTTGTCAAACGGAAGACGTGGTCTTGTCAAATAATTACCGTGCGTGCTCTCCAATATTGAAAGAGAAAATACCTATGGTGGGAGCAATTCAAAAGTTCACTTTTAAGATCTTAACAAAACCAAGCTTACTAGCAACCATGCCTAAGTGTGATCTATGATAACAAAAATGAGGTGCCATCAGAATAAGATGTGGTTGATACAATACAGTTAAGACATCGCGATATTGTCAAGACGAATGACCTGGGACTATTTTTGGAATGAAATTGAATCAGTGTGAGGAGCGAGTTTTGGGTGAAATGAAAGGGATGTAATCCAATATGGCGAATTTTTCTGAAGATGAACAAAACTAGCGACCTTTATTACCTTCCTTTGATATAATTTGCATACAAGTTCTGAAAACGGATTCCCTTTTCTTCAAGAATCAATCAGACGCTTACAATTGTTTTAAGTTACTGTTATCTTTTTAGTCATTTTGAAGCGTTTTTGAGTGGTTTGAGTGAGTGTTTGGAATGAAAGAATGAATGAATGGAGCCCTGAGTGAGTGATTAAGAATGGTTTGGTTGAGATGAATGTCAATAATACGATGTTTCTAACTTTATTAGGATGAGTCTTTTGTAAAATTTGAACGAAACCCCTCAATTAGTTGCTAAGAAATTAAGCGGACAAAAAAAGCTACAGACCAAAACAAAAGACATGTTCACCAAAAGGCGCTAATCTTAAAAAAATTTCAATGAGTCATAACCAACATCCAAGACTTATACAAGGTATTTCCGTGACCTAAGAATGACAACCCCCCAATAGTTGATGAGGTTTGTAACGGACAAGCTTTTCCATCAAGTGCCATAACTCTGTCAAAAGTCAATGGACCGTAACTAAAATAAGCATAGTTATCCCTGCTTGACACCAAGTATATCTTTTAAGTTTGAATCAAATTTATCATTAGTTTCTGAGACAAAGAACGGACACGTAAAAGACGGGCGGACAAACAGACGGGCGGACCGACAAGCTTACTTTATATACTCCAACACATAGTTTGGAGGCTTGAAAATAGATCAGCTGAAATTTACCCAAAATTGATTTATTGAAAAAACGATATATCCAGCACTGGTCAATCAGAAGTATGTGTTTTTTCTACATTTCGAATTCAAAAAATCAGTTTACAAATATCAAGTTCAAATGTAAAAATTGAGCTTCGCAGTTTAGCCAGAGTCGACGATTTTCGCACAAATAAACCATCTCTGCGTTCAGGGTGCAAGAACGCTTGCAAACGGCCACAGGTAAATCGATTCGGTTTCACTTTGTTTGTTTGAATGTGGGTTTGTGTCGCTTTAAACAATCTTTCAGTTATATCTCGGCGGCTGGAGTAACTAACGATAGATTCCTGGTATTTCTCAAATCAGTACTACGATTCAATTCTTTCCAAGCCGCAAGTTGTTATCTGGCGTAGGTGTACGATTTCTAACCCAATGATGGAAGACAAATTGTCGAAAAGGATGAGTGTCGTCGTCGGAAATCGAACCTGGGGCCTGTTTTACTAAACATCTTTTGATCATTTTTATCGTAAGTCAAATATTAAAGTTGCTTCTACAGCCGTAACTAAATTCTGCCATGCATCATCACATTGGAATCGTCTTTAGAAGACGATTCCAATGAGATATTGCAAGGCAGAATCCAACAATGAATAATCACACCAGATACGATCAGTGTTTTGACTTACGATCAATTTGTTCGTTAGACGTTTAGTAATACAGGCCCCTGGAAACAATGATATCGTCTTTGTGTTTGAATGACGCAAGGTGCCAGCAATTCAATGGCTTTGAATTTTTAGTGTACATTTGTTAGATGAAGTTTTCCGAAGTACCTCATCGGTAAAATAATCCAATTTGTGTATAAATAGAGGATATTGAATGAGTGGTCACAATACCGAATTTATTAAACGAGTCATCTATAAATAGATAAAAACGAAGCTGTGCCGAGTTTTTATCTGTTTTAGATGACGAGTTTGATAAATTCGGTATTTTATGAACACAAATTTGATATTCTATTTATAATATGACACGAATTTTCGCGAAAAATCGTCAAATTCTTGAAATTCGACATTTCAATTTTCCGCGAAACTTAAAACGACGTTTAAAACTGACGTCACAATATATAAATTATGACGTCATTTAATAGTTATTCCACTGGTGTAATAACACCCGCGTATATCAAAAGTATTCAATGGGTTTATTTCACTCCCGCGACGTCGGTCATATTATATTGAGCTTTATTCAATTATGTATAGCCTTAAGCAATTGCCTGCATCTCTACTTAAACTTAGACTCAGATTGGGTTTTCGGAAATGAGATATTTCAGTTGTTTGGAATATTGTATGTGCGATTTAATACACAACACTACACTGCAGTCTGAAATCCGTACTATGCATCCGATGTGGTCTAGTGGTTAGGATTCCTGGTTTTCACCCAGGCGGCCCGGGTTCGATTCCCGGCATCGGAATGTCAATTATTTTGAGAAAAAAAATGCTTGCCTTCCCCGAAAAGGAGTGTTACTATGAAAAACAAAACTTTTAACAATATATTAACTCCACATTTAAAGTACCAAAACTCTTGTTAAGTTCCAAGTCGTGAGAGCATTTTGCATCAAGAGACTATTTTTTGTTTGTTTGTCTGTTTGTTTTTGTTTGTTTTTGTTTTATTTACCGTCTTTAAAGACCCACTAGATACAAATTGTACTGTACATATGGACTCCTAAGATTCCTTCATTTGATTCCCTTGATCCATTCACACGCCCCCACCCCAAAAAAGATTCTATTGCAACAGTGGTAGAGCTTTTGTTCATACTCCTCGTCAAAACAACATAATCATGGCTACAGACAAAGGGTCTTACAGTTAAGAACATCGTGAAATTGACAAGATGTATGACTATGGAATGATTTTGGAATGAAGATGAATGGGAGGTAATCCAATATCGCATTTTTTTCAGAATGAACAAAATTAGCGATATTAAGTACTATACGTTCTATGAATAGCGTCCTATTTCTTCAAGATTTAATCAGACGCTTACAATTTCAATTAATTCAGTGAAATCGCGATTATTTTTTCCAACTTTTTTTTTATTCAAACGAAGTTGCTGTTATAAGTTTTTCAGTGAGTTTGTAGCGTTTTTGAATGGTTTGAGTGAGTGTTTGGAATGAATGAATGGAGCGCTGAGTGAGCAATTTTAGAACGGTATTGATTGAGATGAATGTCAATTTCACGATGTAATTAACTGTAGCGACAGATTTTAATATTTGTGAATCGTCACGCGAAAAGGGACCACCTAGGAAGCCCGTAAAATAAAAATAATATAAAAATGAGATGGTCGTACACGACAACTTAAGGTCTAATTTCAAAAATGCTTTCATAGGAGGGTATATTCATTATTCTAGAATCAGAAAATTAGTTAAGTTCGAAAAGTTTCGATCCTTGTAAGTCTGCGTAATCCGACACCTTGTGCACTACCAAAAGGCCCCTTTTCGCGTGACGGATCATACTTAAAATATTTTAAACATTACCGAAAATTGATGAATGCTATGGATTGAGTAGACAGCCAAATACGAAAAGTTTCAACCCTAGTCAGGCTGCGCAGTTTACGCAGTCTGTCTTGAGTCGACACTTTACGTAATTCCCCGATGGTCCCTTTTCGATTGATTGGCCACATATTTAATAATGCATGTACATTAATAATTTTGCGACAAAGCCCGTTTTGGGGGGGGGAGGGGGCGATAATTTGAATCGTCTCATGAAGATGACTCATATGAAAACCCATAGCTAATTGACTAAATGAGAAATAACCACAAATAGTCGACAAAATAATATTATATATGGTCGTAAATCGAATTACAATGTATAGTCGACGATTGATGCACTCTATGAAAGAGCACCTGAAATTGGCCGTGAAATTGGGTTCTTAGAATTAGCTGTTCTTGCCCGGGTCGTAACCTTGAGAGTCAATGGAACTTTCATATTTTCTCATCATAATTGAAATACCGGGTATACAATCTGTCCTTGGGTGTTACTGTCTATTTCTCAGTAAATGTTTACAATCGATTTACGTCTTTTATGATCTCAATATCTGCTGAAAGCTAATAGATAGTTAATATAGATATATCTGTTGATAGATCTTATATATGTGACCCGTCACGTGAAAAAGGACCATATGAGTAATGCGTAAAGTGTCGATCCTAGTCAGACTGCGCGGATTGCGCAGGCTGACAAGGTTCAAAACTTTTCGCACTTCACTTATATTCTGAATCTAGTATAATCAATCTATCTTCCCGCGAAGGACTTTTTGAAATTCATCATCTGATTGACCTATGTTGGACCCAATCTCTTTTTCAAATATTTTTACTAAGTTTCCAGATGGTCCATTTTCGCGTGAAGGGTATCATATAGATCTAACAATCCAATTTTTGGACGTTTCATCCCATCTGGCTTAAGCTTTCCCGAAAATAATTAAGCAACCAGTGTAGGCTGAGACCAGCCGAGCGTTTAGGATGACAAAACGGTGCAGACAGTTAGCCATTTATATCCCGCTTTGCACGTGCACTTGCGTGCAAAGCGAGGTATAATTGGCAACCTGTTTTCACCGTTTTGTCATCATTAACACAGCGCAGACTGCACGCCTGTGAAGACTTCGCCTTCGTCTATAGTGTCTGCAAAAGGAATCTGTACGACAGGAATGTATCCAAGGTCACTCATTTCATGTTTTCACTACAATGCGTCGTTACCAATAATCGCATTACCTAAGTGATATAGCAGCTTGGGGCCAGGAAAGGAAGTAATGGTAGTATTTATGCGACGGTAGTATTTGTGCGACAAATACCTAAAATCAATTGATTATGATCCAGCTACGACATATGACTGAAAACATGAGAACCGCCTTCGGATGCCTACGCTCGGCTGTTCGGTGCTGGAAAGCGGATAAAAAAGTCGAAAAAGGTGCATAATTCGCGCAAAATGGATCAAATCTGAATTATCCCCTTAATAGTTCAGGTTGCTCTTTATATAGTGGACGTGTGTCCCAAGCTTCAAGTGATATACCAAAAAATGTCAAACTTCAAGTGAGATAATCCAGATAATCAAGATGAACAAAGTTAGCGATATTTACTACCTCCCTTTAATAAAATATACGTCATTTTCTGTTCGTGTGTCTTCGATAACCAATCAGATACTTTAATATCCAAACCAGCCAATAAAATCGCAGAATAATTTGATCGATTTGATTGAAATGTCGATCGATTTGAACGATTTCGAAATGTTTTCTAATAATTTCGGGTCGTTTTCAATCGACTTGAGTTAGAGTTTGGAGTGAATGAATGGAACACTGAGTGAATAATTTTAAATGATTGTCAAGTTGACGGTATTTCCTTCTGTTCAAGACAATTTCCTTATGTACACAATATTTTGGCAGTCAGTATATATACTTATATCTGCCTGCACAGACGTGCAGTCTGATCTTAGCATACACTGCCTGCATTTTACTGAATCCTTGTGGGAAAATCTTGAGCTTAAGTTGGGAATGGACAGCGACCTCCCCACTCTTTAAGCCGGAAGTGAGTTTTCGTTTATTTTCCGGCTATATTTGTGCGTTGTAAAAAAGACCGGTCTCTTAAGATTCTACTTATGGAAATAACGCAGAAAAATGATGGTAAATTTCATAGCTTAGCTTCTTTTCAACATTTTATATCAATTGAATGATTGGAATTCAACAATAAAGATACATCAAAAGTGCCATTCAATTAGGAGGGGTAACTATATAAAATCGAAAAACTTTCTTATTTGCACGGAAAGGTATGCTGAATTTTTTACCAAATAAAGTAAAAATATAGTTATTAAACATATCGGAAAATAAGAAAAATTCATTTGGTAATTTCTTAAAACAATAGTTATTGTGGCATTTCCCCCCTTAAAATAACACAAATTTGTGCATTTTTAACTTTTGAAGGCACATTTTGAAAATACAATTGATCGAAAAGAAATTTTCATAATAACAGTCATTGTGTATAATCATAAGGTCTATCAACATGTATGTGTTATATAGCTACCAGCTGGTATTGAGTTTATACTAGACCTAAAACGAATAAAAACGTTTTACTGAAAAATGGCCAGAGCACTAAAGGACAGATAACTCTAGCATGAAAACGAGTATGGAAAGGCACCTTAAATTTTTTATACAATGACTATAAAATGTTAAGCTAAACCATATATGAACAAGAAAAAAGTTCATTGGGTGAAAAAATGACGCCATGTGTTCATTGCTACCTTAACTAGTTAACTTCAAACAAAAAGATCCGATGATTTTGAAACCAAATTCAAAATTTAGTGGGACTAGGCTTCAGCTGTTTTAACAATGGATCGGGACGCCCACTGACAATAAAGATGAACCCATTCCATTACACTTCTAAAAAAATGTTCGCGTGACCAAAGCTCAGAGGCATCCATAACAGATTTGTTAACTTGATCGAGTTTAAGTCTCTTTGAAAAATATAATTAACATGTACATTACATAAATATGACCCGTCTCGCGTAAAGGGACCATCTGAGTAGTGCGTAAAGTGTCGACTCCAGTCAGACTGCGCGGAATGCGCAGACTGACTAGGGTCGACACTTTTCGTACTAAACTTAAGTCTGAATCTAGAATGATCAATCTACCTTCCTGTGAAAGAATGTTTGACTTGCGACCTCTGGTTGCCCTGTGCTTGACCTTATCTCTTTTTCAAAAAATAATTTTGCTTAGTTCCCAGATGGTCCCTTTTCGCGTGACGGGTCACAAATGATTCATCAAAATATGTCTCTACCGTTAATCGCTTCGGAAGGATAAAATTTCGCATGGACACCAAAAAAGACTCGGATCAGCCTGTGTAGCTGCACAGGCTGATAAGAGTCTTAACTTCGCGTTTGTAGATAGATAGCCACTCGATCTAAACTTAAACTCGATCAAGTTAAAAAGAATATCTCACCTTTTAACTTTAATCCTATATTTTTTTTTATTTTCTATACTTCACAGTGGCAATAGAAACCGATCCAT